>JAKSZP010015863.1:0-200613 GCA_022478985.1 Massospora cicadina | reverse complement strand
CTTAGAAAAAATTTTCTTCTTTTATGGACACATGATTGCCCTGGATAAGGAAGCAGCCATCTGCAATTGGGTTACTACCTCATCTTTCACGGAGTAACGCAGCTTCCTTGTGACCTGTAACTTCCTCAAGAAATTCATCCCCCAGCTCTCAGAAGTTGCCGCCCCTCTCTACATCACTTCAGGGAAGAAGATTTACATTTAGACCAAGGAATGCAACACAGAATTACATGCTGTCAAGTCCATACTATTGTCCAGTCTGGTGTTAGACATGCAGACCTCAGACACCCCTTTGTCATCACCACTGACGCTTCCAACTTTGTAGCAGGAGCTGCTCTGCTGCAAGAGGTGGAGGATAGACTGGAACGGCCTGTTACTTAATTTTCAAAGAAAATGACCCTCGCACAGCTCAACTATGCAATATATAATAAACAACTCCTTGCAATTGTTTAGGCAGTACAACACTGGAGCCACCATTTTCATGAGTCTAAGTGGCCATTTACTGTCTGTACTGACCACAAGGCGTTAATGTACTAACGCACCCCCCAGAAGCTATCCCCTTGCCAGTCCCTTTGGTTAGAAATCCTGTCAGTATTTGATTTCCAATATGGCTTCATTAAGGGCACCCAAAACATGTTAGCTAATGATCTATCCCAAAACCCTACCTTAGTCTCTGACACAGTACTAGTTGACTCCCACAATACCCATGTGTTAATTTAACCAGAACAGGTGAAGGAGAGCCTACTGTCTAATCCCCCATTTTGCTCATGATGGAACCTTTGGAAGGGGACGCTGACACCCCTGCCCACGTTAGGCTGTGTCACAGATTCAGCTAATAAGAACTAGACTGGGCTCCCATTCAGGGTGTGCGAGCACCCAGTGGAGGGCCCAGAATGCTAAAGGCATAGTGGTCCAATAGAATAATAATATTGGGGTACAATGGGAGATGTGAGGAAATTAAAAGTTCAGTAACATACTGAAGGCCCCCAAGGCAAACCAGATGGTTGCATTGGGGGCAACCGCGAGTCTTGTGGGGGCAACCCCCAATGGTGGGAGAGGCAGAGAGGACGATGACTCCACCAGGGTTCACAGTTGCTGGCCTTTGGCTTTGAGTAGGGGGGCTTGCGTGCCAGCGAGGGATGGCACAGAGGCTGCTGCATGGTTGGAAGTGTGAGTGGAGGTAGAGTAGGACCCATGAGAGGGGTTAAAACTGAGCTTCCCATGGAGGGGGAGCTCCAGGTCCCACAGGTGGGCCGATCTATCAGCGGCTGAGGCAGTAATGGATGCCAAGTCCATGAGCCGTGGGGTGGGGGTGCTCGGGTGCTGCTCTAGCTGAGGAGCAGTTTTGAGGACTCGGCTACTGAATGGATCAAAGGGTTTCCATTAAACGGACATGCAATAAGAAGCAAAACAGTAGGCTCATCATCATCACAGGTGAGGCAGATTATTGCACTTTTTGATACACTGACATGTGGCAGGATTGAGCAACCAGATAACCCAGTTGGCAAACATCAGCAGTAGAACTATGGTGATGGCACATTTTATTGGATCAATCAGTGATTTTTATAAAGTTAACAAGGCAGACAAAGGTCACAGCAAGCTAGAGGGGAATTTGAACTTTATTAAGCAAAAGATAAGAGATTGAACCAACAACTACCCCAGCCAGGGCCGTTGCCTTAAGAACTGGGCTGAATGCATGTGGGGAGGTATCAAGGGATTGGTATTTTGGAAATTTGTAGATGGGATTTGGTTGGCTGGCTTAGAGGGGGTAGAATGATACTTCAGATTTTTGGCAAAAGTCAATAAAACTTTTGCAAATTTTTTTCCAATTCCTGTTGTCAAACCAAGTCAATTATACCAATTTGGGTCCTGGTCATCTGAGTCAGCCTGATCGCATGGTTCAGGTGTTCTGGATTCATCCTAGGAGGCAGGGGTCCTTAGATCAGAATATTTGTGACTCGAACCAATCCCTCAATTGGACTACTCATGCAATCTGAACTCCCTAGATCCATTTTGGAGCATTGTGGCAGATGGTCTGGGTCATTCTGGCCCTGATTTGAGTTCAGAGCTTTATCCTGATCTGATTTCTGGTCAGGCCAGTCCAGACCAGCTCCACCAGTTTGGAATTTGCCGGCCTGGCTCCGATGTTGGGAATTGCTTTTTTTCCAAGATTATGACATAGTTTGTCTGGGGAGTGGGTGGTCCCAGGGGCCTGCCAATGCCCCCTGGTGTGCGCAATATCCCTGCAGACTCCTTCTATTAAACTTACCAGGGTTGAGGAAGGGGGAAGAGGTGGGAATGGGGTATCTTTAGGGTGGAAGGCAGTCACCTAGCGCTCGTCTATCACATGGCTAGGCGCCCAGCTGTGACAGGGGGTCCACTGGAACCTTGTGGCCCCTTTTTGTCTGGAAGGGGTTTTAATCCCTATCCAGTTTCATAGGGCTGTTCCCCAGGACTTACAGGCTGTCCCAACTTATGTCAGCTGACTACAATAAGATTAATCAGGCCTGCCATAGTAATAGAAAACCCTATACAAAGGCTACCAGTTTCTGGATGGGGTCATCCTCCATTAAGGCTAGTGATGGGTACTTCCTGAACCCCTGCGTGAGTAAGTGATCCATGAAGCTCATGACCCTCCAACTGCTCGCCACCCTGGAAAGGACAAGACGCTTAAGCTGTTCTACTGCTCCTAGAGTTGGAAGGGTATTGCCACAGATGTGGCAAAATTCATAAAGTCCTGCTTGACATGTAAATGGTTGAAATTGAGCTGCCCAAAGCGTTCTGGATTGCTTGTTCCACTCAAAGCTGCTGAGGGCCCTTGGACAAAAGTGTCTGTCGTTTTTATTGTGAAACTCCCCTTGTCCTAGGGTTATGATGAAGTAATGGTTGTGGTTGACCGTTTCACAAAGATGGCCCACTTCATCCCCTGCAACACCACCATTACTTTAGTCAAGACAGCCCACTTCTTTGTAGACCACATCTTTTGCTTACATGGTCTCTTCAAGGAGATTATCATTGAATGGGTCCCACAATTCCCCGCACAGTCATTAGAAGCCCTTCTTCCTATCCTTGCATCTGCCCCTACTGCTCCACAGCCTTTCACCCCCAGCCAGATGGACAGACGGTGAGGGTGAACCAAGGTCTGGAGCAATTCGTGCGTATTCATTCCAATGCTTAACAGAACAATTGGTCCTGTCACCTCCCACTGGCGCAATTCGCTTATAATACCTTACCCATACCTCTACAGGCAAGTCCCCCTTTTCACAAATTATGGTTACAACATCAGCTTCAACCTAAGTCCACGGATTGTGTCCACCGTTGTTTCTGCCAATGAGCGCGCTAAAGAGCTCAGGAACTTACATCAGGCAGTGAAGTACCATCTCGTTGATGCTGTGAGGATCTATAAAGCATATGCTGATTAAAAGCGCCGTGAAGTACCTGATTATAAGCCTGGTGACTTGGCCATGGTCAACGCCAAGAACCTCCACCTAAAGCAGCCCTGCCACAAGTTAGGTCCCAAGCGTGTTGAGCCCTTCAAGATCCTCAAGAGAGTTGGCCCATCAGCTTACTAGGTCGACTTACCCCCCTCAAAGTGTTCAGCACCTTACATGAATGCCTCATGACCCCTTTGATGGTCCTATGTTACCTCTCCCAGATCCTGTCATAGTGGATGGTGAACCCCAATATGAGATCGATGTCATTCTTTCTTCTCGCCTATCCTGACGCCACCTGCAATACTTGGTGTCCAGGAAAGGATATAATGTGACAGAGAACAGCTGGGTATCCTATCAGGACATGACAATGCTCAGGATCTGAATCATGACTTCCACTATAGATTCCCAGTTACCACAGGTCCTGCCACCCAAACCTCCTTAGCTGCTATGAAGCTAACTACTCCCCCGCAAGAACTTCGCCTTGGCCAATGTTCCCTCAGGTGGTGTTGAAACCCGTCCAAGAGCGGAGGGTGATATCACAGCTAGTGACATATTTCCTGGAATTAACAGCCCCTCAAAAACAAGCCCAACAAGACCTTGGGGAAAAGACCAGAACCCCTAGGGCCTCTGATAACCTCTCTAAGGTCATTGACAGAAAATGAGCTTTGACTTTGCCAGACTGGGCTTAGGAAAATGGCCCATCTAAGGCGAAAACCCAAGCGATTATCGAACCTAAAACTGAGATAATTAAATGATATGAGGTTAAGGAATTTGGCTGATTTTAAAAATTTTGATTTTGTTGAAGAACGAAGGATTCGTGGCTTGGATCAGATTTCAATTATCAATTTTAAATCTTTGTTAATCATTCTCCTTTAAATTAAGTCCCAGGCTGAGAAAGGTTTTTTTCATATAATCTGATCAATTTATTAAAAAGTTTAGGATTTTGGGCAAGTTTCCTGCATTTTTTGGTTATTTTTAACAGATATACATCTTTCTGATGTTCTGCAATGGCTGGAGTCCGTTTTCATCCAGTTTCCTCTAATGCTATATGTGAGCCCTCCGCCCACTCTGTGTAAGTCCAGGAGAACGTCCCCTTTGCGTGGATTGGACGCTTTTCTCATTTCTAAATAAAAAGGGTCCAAAGAGGGAGGCTGTACCCCTTGTCACCCAGAGTGACCTCGCCCATGTGGTAGATGAGAGCTGGGTAACAGCTCTCCCTATGAAGATTTCTCCCCCAGTTCCCGCACTTGCCTCTGTCAAATTAGTTTGCCAAATTGAGGAAATCTGTGCAAAAATCATTGGTAACCATCTTCCCCATGAGCGGGAGGGACTTTATAAAACCAATAGCTCCAAAATCCTCAGAATTAAAGCCAAATTGTTTAAAATCAATGGGCTTTAAAGCCCAACAGCCAATAAACTAACAGTTAGAAGGGGACAAGTAATGAATTCTCAGTCAAAATCACTGGTGGCATCAAGCCATTGAGCAGTATAATTTCTGACGCCAAACTCCCCTTTAAATCATTGGGGACAATCCCAATGAGCGTTTACCACCAGGTACTGTCACTGATTGTTTGAAAAATCATTTCAAAATGGGATTGGTGCTTGATGAAACCCATATGGTTGAACAAATGCCCTGCTGACTGGGCCTGGGTGGGTTGGCCATCCTGAACCTGTTTCTAATCCAATGGGAACACCCCTATGTGGTGTGGCTCTGGGGAATTCCCTTTTCCTGTTGGTCTAGATGCCATCAAACTAACCAATTTAAATGAAGTAGAGCCTCAAGTCAGGAATTTGCGGATGAAATGATAGTGATTCATCCTGCCGCCAAATTATTTGGTGTTAGTTCAAATTAGAATCATTTACCCCTCCCCCAAAAAAAGACTGGGTCAAGTCAAATTTGAGGGCCCTGATCCAAGCTTTGACAAGCTGACCTTAATCAAACACTATTTAATCAGTTGTGTCACACTGAGGAAATTGTTGGTCAATTTTTTATTGTTACTTTCCAATAAAAAATTTTAATACCAAATTCCAGTTTCTATTATGTTCAGATACAAACCACCCATCCCAAATAAATTTCTATAATCCATGGGACCCATGGCCATGCTCACCTGGTTCATTGCTAGGCTCTTATACACAACAATGACTCATGGGCGCTTAGTGGCAAAATCCTTTCTGGTTTCATAACTGCGTAACAGCAGCAATGCCACTGGAATTTAGGCTTGGCGTTTGGGTGCTTCAGCACGTAAATTGGCAGACCAGTCTACAAATAACTTGCTGTTTTCCTGACATAATTAACCAACCATTATTCTTAACCATTTTCACCCTCCTTGTTGAGATGGGAGTAGCAATGGTCCTTTTCTTTTAGCTGAATAAGGTTGTGAAAAGTTTTACTATGGCCACATAGCCTAGTATCTCTCATATTTCCTAAGCCCACCCTACAAAATGGGATGTTCATGCTAGGAGCTGCCAAGGTGTCCTTGACGTCAAATCTCATCTCCAAATCATTGTCCAAATCACATTCAATAGTTACCATGGCCTGCATGCCCAGGTCAGTATATTCTGACATTCTAACTTATGAAGTGTCTACTTTTGTTGTGAATCTAGTGGTTTCCCCCAATCCTAGTACCATCTCTTCCTAATCTACAGACTCAACTAAAGCTGATAATGATGAGAATTTCGCCTACTTTTTATTGCTAATGAAAATAATTATCAGAGCTCACCACATGTCCTTTGAGGCCTTGGTGGACATGGGAGAAGCGGGAGATATTATAAAGTGTAGAGCTAGCCCACCAGTTGGAGCTTGGCCTGGACTTGGGTCCTTTAATGAAGGTTGCTTCATCAGCCTCCCAGCACTCATACCTAGTTTGATGCTCAATATATTTTTACTGTTCATCAGTTAGCTTTTGAAATCAGTTCTAAGCAATGCCAAACTTGGTGTTTCCAGTGATTTTTGGGTAGGATGGTGGCACCAACAACATGTTAAAATTCACCTCAAATCTAATATGCTGTCATTTTCTAATAATCAGAAAAAGGTGGGGTTTTCTTTAGTAGATACCCTTATAAAACTCAAGCCTGTAGTTCCATCACTTCCTTTGTTTCTTCTGCGAGCCTTACATTGGATTTCCTTAAGGAATTGATGTTTCATCAAAGTATCTTTAATACTGAGAAGATGGATGTTTCCCATTCACACTAAATTCGATTTAGGGTTAAGAAAACGGTTCAGGTGGTGAATATTAACTGCCCTTTGTACCCACATGCAGCGGAAGAGGAGGCTGCTCTTAATGCTTGGTTGGATGACATGCTTAAGAAATGGTGGCTGTTTAAAGAGACACCACCAGTTGCTTCTCCCATTGTTTTTGCCAAGAGACCAATGGTTCCCTCCATCCCTGTGTGAACTAAGGTCACCTGAATAAGATTTCAGTTCATGATTCCTACCCTTTACCCCTGGAGCAAACTATTGGTCAAGCAATCACAAAGTCACATGTGTTCTCTAATATTAATCTTGTAATGCCTTTAATCAAATTCAGGTGATGGAAGGTCAGGAATGAATTACCACTATCCAAGCAAGAAGGGTATTTTTCAATTTTGAGTAATTCCCTTTGGGTTGAAGAATGCACCAGCCACCTTTCTGTTGGGGATTCAACTGCAATGACCAAAGTTACTTAAGATCGAGATTTGATATCTCAGTCTAATGAGATTGTAAAATCCCCATTGGAGATATCCAATTCTTGGATAGACCAACAATCAACCCTTTGGTTATCAGCCTCCTCTGAAAGATGAGACTAAGCAATCTGATGGGGCAAAACATCACACAAGAAGGTTGATCTCATCTAATAGAACCTTATCATATCTGACTACCACAAATATAGTAATAATAATCAGCAATATTGGTTATTTTTTAGGAAAGATCTTACCTCAGGTGCAGCTCAAAAATCCCCACGAAGAACTACTAAATATACCCCTATAAATATTCCCTCATTTCTAACTAATAAAGTACCTTGATTTTTGTCTCGCCTAGCTAAATTTTGGTCTATTCATACAGAATTCTGTATCTCTAATTGGAATCAATTATAGCAACGAAATTACTAACTTCGTTGCACTTGTGTCTATCTTTGCTAGAGCCACAGAACTAGTATTTTCGTAGCCTTTGTAGTTCCTGAATATCGTCATTTCTATCAAATTTCCTCTTTCAAAGAATGATCAATTCTGTGCTGGGTAATCTTCAAATTTACTTGTGCGTTTTCATACATTGATGATATTTTGGTCCACTTCCTGACTCCTAAAATAACATACAAAGGACTTGAAAGCGGTATTGGCTGCTTTGCACAAGGCAGGCCTGTTCATCAAGCCTTCAAAATGTGAGTTTTATAGAGAGGAAGTTACATTTTTGGGTAATCTTGTTTTAAAAGATGGGTATACTATTCCCCCCAACAAGTTGGATGCCATCCACGAATGGCAAACTTCCACAAACACAAAAGCAATTAAGAAGCTTTTTGGGCACTATTATTTTTCTGAAGAAATTTCCCCAGCCCATTATTAGTTAGCCACTCCACTTCACCCACTCGCTGATAAGAATGTTCCCTTTCATTGGACAACTGATTGCCAGCAGGCTTTTGAGTTAAATAAAGAGGTTTCTTATTACCCCCCATCCTAAAACATACTGACCCCTCTAAACCCTATATCGCTGCATGTGATGACTCATCTGTTGCAGTTAGGGCCATTCTGCTTCAGTACAGGATAGTTTAGACATCCAGTCACTTATCTTCCTGCAAATTTTCCTCTACTGAACAATCCTGAGCCATCTATTATAAGGAATTGGCAGCAGTAGCATGAGCTTTGACTCATTGGTTGCATCTGTTACAAGGCGCTTATCGTGAGTTAATGGTGCATGAGGATCACCAAGCCCTTCTGTTTTTATAAACCACAGAATTTGGCACATAGGCAAGCTTGCACCTACCAGGATTTGTGTAGTTTCAACTTTAAATATGAGTTTATGTAAGGTGAATTAAACGTGCTTCCCAATTTCCTTAGTCGCAACCCTGCTCATTGCCCCATGGACTGAGATGAAGCAGACCTGGTCACTGTGATTCCCACCACCCAAATCTTATCCAATGTACCCCCCGTGGTCTTGTAAGTAGACTTTGCTCTTAATGCACCTCTTATTTCACGAGATTTAACAGCCCAAATGACTTATCCTGAATGAGTGGAGCTATTGGAACAAAATGTCTTTTCCAGCTCATAAACATTCCCTATATTCCTTGATAAAGGGTCTTATTTACTTTTGGTCATGGGTGTGGGTACCTCCCCTTTTATAGAGCCAAAGTGTTTCAGGCTCATCATTACCTCCCCAACAATCGGTCATATGGGTAATAAGAAATGTACAATTTTATCAAGAGGACTTATAACTGGACAGGCTTGTCAAAAGAAGTAAAGGCCTGGATCACCAATTGCATTACCTGCACGTGGGCCAAGTCAGACTGATCAGAAAGGAATGGTTTCCTTCACCCTTTACCATAGGCGGAGGGTTCATGGACATCAGAGTCTGGGGATTTTATTGTCAAACTTCCATTTTCTAATGGGTTTACTGAGGTGATAGTTGTGGTTGATCATTTTACAAAATTTGTCCTATTTAAACCATGCTCTTTCACAATTTCGTCAGAAGAAACTGCCCGTCTATTCATTTTAAATTTATTGTGAGGAAGGCTGACCATGGGATGGACACTTCCAAATTTGACCCAAAAGAGACAAAACTTAGTAACAGGGAAGGCACCCCAGAGAAGCGATGCTATCTCTTGTTGCCAGCGGGAACGCCACTTATGGGGAGGGGGAGGGAACGTGTGAAGGGGCCGTAGCCATAATTGAACATGTGTGGAGTAAAGGGTCTGATTTGATGAATCAATCTGGGTACCAGGAGGAGACCAGCTGTTGGCGACGCGGTGGGAGGTATCCAAACATCCACGCTTGAAAGTGGTCCACCAAATGAGACCGGAATTTGTGGACAGCTTCTGGGAGGGTGGGGGTGGAGCCTGCGATGGCATCCAAGACAATCGTGTGGATAGCCCACATGGCGATTGCAACCACCAGATCACGGAGGGAGGGTGGAAGGGGGGAGGCCATTGATAAAGCAAACATATCTCTTGACAGACTGAAGGGATGTGTTTGATCCTGGCCCAGCAGACGTTGAACTTCGCGCCATATCACTTTAGAGGTAGGACACTTCTCCAGGCGGTGGAACAGCGTTCCATACTGGCCACACATGACGCAGGATGAGTGTAAAGCGTTAGAGCACTCAGCTGTATGGTACACCCGCCTCTGGCAGCGCCACACATGGGAACAGATTTGAGGCTGCAACAGAGGATGGTGTGCGTATTTCTAGATAGTTTTTTGGGTCTCAATGGAGTAAGCGATGTCCATCATGTCCAGGCAGTCCACCCTGAATAGGACATGGGGCCGTGTGGGGATCACGCCATCATGGATGGGTAGCCCCTGTACCTCTTGTGTGAACTGAGGAGAGGGGCGGCCTCTCTGGTCTGTGTGTCTGCTAATACAAATTCTCCACTCAGCGCTCCGCATGGAGAGGAGTATTCGTTTGTAGTGGGTTTTAGTCCCGTGAGGATCTGTGGCCGATGGGTGTGAAGCCAGGTATTTCATCAGGGAGTGAGGGTTCGATGGATTGTTGAGGCCCAAGGCGCGGGAGAAGTTGGAGAAGGCCGCGCGGGACCAATGTTGGGAGGGGAGCGTAGGGGCGGTGACGGCCACAATCCAGGTGCCCAGGATCTTGGCAGTATGGGCTTTGAAGTCAAGCAGGCCCATGCCACCATGATGATGAGGGCCAAACATGACCTCTAGCTGTACTGGTGGTGGGCGGCCTGACCAAAGCCATCCTTGCAGCAGGTCATACTAGTATTTGAAAAAGCTTGGGGAGAAGGGGATGGCGTGGGCTCCAAACCAGACTTTGGAGAGGAGCATAGAGTTGGCTAAAACAACCCTGCCAGTAAGGGAAGTAGGGTGGACTCTGAGGGAGGCGAGGTGCTTCGTCACGTTGTCTAGAATATGACTCTCCATTACTGCTGATGCATACCCGCCTGCCTCCACCCACACGCCCAGATGGCGGACCAGCCCTATGGTAGGGCGTGGCACAAAGGGGAGCACCAGTGGGGCGGTGTGGGGTGAGCTGGGAGGGCGAGCACGTGTGCGAGCAGATGGGCCAGGCTGGGCACTGGTTGCTGGGGCCCAGCAGGTTTGATACTGACCAAGGAGGATGATTTTGGTTTTGGAAGCGTTCAGTGCAGCATTACTTACCCGGGAGTACTCCTGGATGAGAGCTTCAAGTGCGCGTGCATTTTTATTATTAGACACCCCAACCACACAGTCATCTGCAAACGCCATCATATTGACTGGGGCTTGGCTTGCACATAGACCCCAGTGAGTTGGGCATTCACGTTTTGAAGTAGTGGGTCAAGGCTGAAGTTGTATAAGAGTGGGCTAAGGGGGTCCCCTTGTCGCAAGCCCCCTTGAGGGCGGACTACTTCTGTTAGGAAGCCAGGGCCACGCACTGCCATTGTTGCAGATTCCGTGAGCAGCATTACCCAGTTGATGAAGCGAGGGGGTAAGCGGAATTGATGGAGGCAGGCACTGAGGTATTCCAGTTTACTCTATCATAGGCCTTCTGTTGGTCCAAGAATGCAAGTGCCCCAGAGGCTGTGGACTGGCATGCGTTGGCCACAGAGTGCACATTGTCCCAAATCGACCTTCTGGGTATGAAACCAAATTGTTCTGGGGAGATGGTGGCAGATGCTATAATCCCTAAATGGTTAGCCATGATTTTTGTTAATATTTTTGTATCTGTGTTAGTTAAAGAAATGGGGCGCCAGTTGGCTAAGTCTAGCCTGTCCTCTTTCTTGAAGAGTGTGATGGTGAAGGCCTCTTGTCCTCCTGGTAGGAGGCGCATTTCCAGAAGACTCTGGTTAAGTGAGGCAAGCAGCAGTGGGGATATATATTTGAAGTACTTTTTGTAGAATTTATATGGAATGCCATCTGGGCCTGGGCATTTCTGATTTGGTGCACCACGGATGGCTGTCCATAGTTCGTTTGGAGTAATCAAATTCATTATTTCTGGGTGTTGGGAAATGGTGCAGATGTAGGTTTGGTCGAGAAAGTCTGCCACCTTGACCATCTGAATTGGATCAGATCAGTATAACTTGGAGTAATACTTTTGTGTTTTGATTGCCACTTTGGCTGGCGTATCCACAATGGAATCATCTGATCTTCACACCTGTGTGCAGGCCACGCTCTGGCATGGTGCGAAAATTTTTTTAAAAAAATATGCGGTGCACTTGTCACCCTCTATAATGCATTTGGCCCTGTACTGAATGCAAACCTGATGTTTGTGTTGCCTTTCGAGCACGTTGAGGTGAGCGGCTGCCTCTGCACACTTCTGGCCCCATGCAGGGCTGTATCCTGTGGCTGGGATGTTGGACTCCAGGTGTGCCAACTCTGCCAGAGCACGTGAGATGACAGCCAATGTGGCTCATGAGCGTCAGGAGGAGAGGTGGTGAGAGTGGTGGATGGTATCCTCTTTGAAGGCTGCCCATGTGGAGATGGGGTCCGCGCAAAATGGTGTAACAAACTCTTTTTCCAAGGTTGCTGATTCTACCCAAGTGGAAAATCCTGGTGGCGCAAGTTTAGGAGGGCGAGTTTGCACCAATGTGGGGCCATACCCACTGTGACAGGTAGGTGGTAGGTTATCAAGACCAGCCGGTGGTCAGAGAATTCGATTTTTGTTGTTTTGAAGTGGGAAATGTGGTTAGGATTTTCGCCGGCATAAGGATAAAGTCTATGTGGGTCATGGACCTTAATTGGTTGTTGTGGACGTGGGGTCACATCATGTTTTTGAGCAGCGGGGCTCGCCACAGTAGCACATCCATTACCCCAAGGGTGGCCTTTAGAACGCGAAGTTCTACGTGACCCTGGGGGGTGTGGGAGGAGGAAGGCTAACAGTCCATTGGTTTGTTTAGCCAACAGTTCATATTGCTGACTGCAAAAGGGTCTGGGGTAACAGGAGGGATTTGACTGATGAGAAAGATTCCTGATGCTCTTGTGCACAGGTTGGGGCGTAGATGTTGATTATAGCATGTGCCACATCAGCCCACGAGAAAGTGACAACAAGAACTCGGCCATTGAGGAAGGATTCTGACAATAAAAATTTGAAAAAAATGTTTTTCCAAACTAGCACCCCACAGTGCTCTGACCAAAAGGATAGGGATGGGAGGAGCATGGTTTTCCAAGCATCCTCAGAACCTCACAGACAGTGGGACTCCTGGATGGCCAGGATATCCACAGGTAAATTTTTTTGTAAAAAACTCAGTTTCCTAGCCTGGGACAGCGAGGCCTTGAGTCCAGCGATATTCAACGTCCCTAAAGTGAAGGTTTCCCCATCACACCTTAGGTGCAAGGGTGTGGGCACCTGGGCCCACTAGCCTCCTCTAGATCCCCACAGGCCTTCACAGCAGTGCGGGTGTTTGCAGCAACGCTATCAGTAGTTTTGTTGATTTTATCAGAAAGGTTTGCGTTAGCTTTTGCCTTCACTTTTTGTTTCCCTGACATCAAACAAATTTTTTGCGGTGCGGATGAGTTTGGTGCTCCATTGAGTGGGTCAAAAAGAAAATTTCAGGTAGGTTGGAGACCAAGTCAGTTTTGACTGGAGCTTGGTTGCAAAGATTGGGTGAAATCAAGTCACCCATCGGATCCTCAGATTGGGTGGTCCAATTGGCATGGGCTTCCCAATCTGATTGGTTGATGGATTCCCAAGTTGCTTCCACTGCAAAGGTTTCAATGTCCTCCTGGCGTTGGGAGTGTGGGATAGTGGTGGTAACTTTGGCTGCTTCCTTGTCCGCAGCCCTGCAGGCCTGCTTGGCCTTCTTCCGCTCTTGTGGGGAAATAGGTTTTACTAGTAGGTAGCGGCCTTGTGCTCCCCACGGGAAAGCCTCTCTGGTGCTTGCAGTTGGTTCATAGTGCGCCTCTCCACTGACCATGGCCGCCGAGGGGTGCTCTTGGAATGTGATGCCCTCCTTGGTGGGGCATGCATGTGCCTTATGGCCAAACGCATCACAGTGGGTGCAGATGGGGGGCGCGCTGTCCACGGTTACCCAGAAAGGGTGGGTGGTATGCCCTTCAATATTGATATATGTGGAGTGTGGGATCTGGGTTAGGTCCTTCGTGATCTCCTCAGTTGGGGTCAGAACTGTGATGGCTTTGCCGGTGCACAGGTGTGGCATCAGCATAAAGCGTTGCATCTCAAAAGATTGTATTTTGCCATAAACGATGAGACCAACTTTCAGGTGTTGCTCCAAAATGGAACGTTTTACTGTAGTAGGCAAAAAGTCAAATGTGAGAAAATTTAGTTGGATTTTGTCCATCTGGTGCATTTGGTTTTGATAACCTGTTGCCCTTTGGGGAGGTTGATCACTACGCGCACTGCAGCATCTTCATCTGCTGCCTCCTTGTTTTCAAAACTGAGGTCCAGCCAACCATGCGACATGAAGTGAGGTGCAATGTTTCCCGCGGTCAGGAAAAAGGTGTGCACATCCCCACAAAATTTTTCCCATAGAGCTGTTTGTTGGATGTCCAGAAACACACAGACTCCGTATTCCACCAACAAGAGTGGTTGGGAGTGCAGCGTGTTGATGTACTGGTTGCATCGCGCTTGCCAAGTGAGGATTTCTGGAGAAATAGTGACCACCGGTTTTTTTAATTTTTTTTCTATTCTTCCAGTTTCTCCGGGGCATTTTTGAACGTTTGAGGCCGCGGGCCTACCACCTTCTCCTCTTACCTTACTTGCCCAACTGCTCCCTGACATGGGCACAGACTAATCCTCTGTGAGATTTATCAAACTAGAATCAGACTTGAATTGAATAAGTTGCAAAAGTGATTGCAATGAGAGAGAAAAGTTTTAACTGCCCATCTATTCATGCGCCATGTGTTCTCTATGTTTGGTCTCCTGCATGAGATTATCAGCGACCATGGTCCCCAATTTACAGCGCAGTTATGGAATGACCTTTTATCCATTTTAGAAATCAAACCCTGTTGTTCCACAGCATATCATCCTCAGTCTAATGGGCAAACTGAGTTGGTTAATCAAATCTTGGAACTGTACCTGCGCTACTATGCTGCAGTCATGCAGGATATCTGAGATAAAGACCTCCCTCTCTCTCAATTTGCTTTATAATAATGGAATTCATGCTTTTACAGGGTTCTCCCCCTATGAAGTAACCTTGGAGTATAACCCTTCATTTTCGTTTGATCCTTATCTGCGTCCAGAGGTCCCAGCTGCTGCGTATCATGCTGAGCACAATTGGTCTACTCAGTCCTTAGTGTGGGAGCATCTCACTAAAGCTATAGGTGAATACAAGTTTTTTGTGGATTAGAAGCGGTTTCCTGGCCATGGTATTGTGTTGGTTCATAAACATGCTTGATATGCGTCATTTGCAGATGCAGGTACCCTCCCAGAAGTTTGCAAGTAAGTGATTGGGCCCTCATTTGGAGGAGGATGATTTGAGCAATAGTACATTCCAGTTAAAGCTGCTATCTCAATGGAAAAACATCCCGTCTTCCAAATATCTTAGATGTCCCCATTCAAGGGGACTATCTCTGAAGATCCTGAGCCAATAGTAATTGAGGATGTGGAGGAGGCTGAATTGGAGAGTATTTTAGCATACCACATATATCAAAGGTCAGTTCAGTATCTCATCGCTTGGAAAGGTTATCCAGCCTACAAGAACAACTGGGTCAAGGCCCATGATTGCACAAACTTCGTGGAACTGGTTGAGGCGTTTCAAATGTCCCATCCCAATGCTCCCCATCCACCCCAAAAAAGTTGCAATGTTAATGGTGATCAAGTTGCCTAAGGCTCACAAAAATGTAGCTCTCATGCAGTCTCCTGGTGGTGGCGCCCCTTCTACGGAAAAATGAAAGGGTAATGTAAGTCCAGAGGAACGTCCCCTTTGCATGTATCAGGCGTTTTTCCACTTCCAAGTAAAAGGGTCTAAAGAGGGCGGCTGTACCCCTAGTCACCCAGGGCAACCTTACCCATTTTAGTAGATGAGCGCTGAATAGTAGCGCTCTCTCTTAGATTCCTCCCCCAGTTCCCACGCAAGCCTCTGCCAAAATAATTCACCAAATTTAGGAAATCTGCATTGAAATTATTAGTAACTGTCTTCCCCACAAGCGGGAGGGACTTTATAAAACCAATGGCACCAAATTCTCAGAATCAAAGCCAAAATGTTTGAATTTAACAGGTATTAAGCCTAATGGGTGTGAAATTAATAGTCAGAAGGGGACAAGTACAAATTTTTGGTTGAAATCCCGGATGGTATCAAGCTATTGAGCTATAATACCTGATGCCCAACTCCCCTCAAAATCATTAGGAACAATCCTCAATACTCAGGTAGAACCATCAGGTACTGTCGCTGATGTTTTGAAACCACATTTCAAAAATAGAATTGGTTCTTGATGAAACCCGTTTGTGTAATGGGCGGGTTTACGCCAATACACTACAAATTAATTGGGAAGTAAAGCCATTTAACTGACTATACTAGTGAGAGGCCTGCTGAAGCCTACCCCTGAACCTGAACGCCATGCCTCATCATTGCCACATATTATTGCACCACTGTTCCCATAATGCTGCACATCAACATCAGGGTCTGGTACCAGGAAAGGGCCAGAACAACACAACGTTACTCCAAGTTCACTAGTTGATCTCATAATTCTGATCTAAAACTTTATAATTTTTTAAAAAATATATATTTTTTATTAGCAAGCAATTGTTTTTTATTTTATTTCCATTAATTTGTAGAAGACGCAAATGCCCATCTGGGCTGCAACTTCCTCCCCTAGATAGCACTTTGTATATATTGAATAAGCTTTTCCTATGCTAAGCTCCATCAAACACCATCCAGCACATCGCTTGTGAAGACTCCACATCCCACCGGATCATCATCCACGCCATGTGTAAGCCCAACATCATTCCATGGATGCATTTCAGGTTCAGTATGTCAAATTTTCCTAGCTCTGACTTCCCCGAGTTTAAGGCTCTTTAGATTAGAGCAATGTTTGGATCAAACGCCAACCAATCCAAAGCAATTTATGGATCAGGTACCTCCTGATCCGTTACATCACCCCCCTGTAAAGATCAAAACTCCTGGACCTTCTTTGGACATCATGTGCAGTCTTTTTTCATCTGCCACATTGCCTCCTCCACCAGATAGCCTTTCCACTTCACCAGCAGTTGCTTCTGGCCCCTCACCCATCTCACATCTTATATCCGTTCCACCTCATATTCTGACACATCCCTTTCCCTAGGGTTTAGCGACCCAGTCTTTCTGACCTAATCCATTGAACGCTCATAACTGGGAAGCGTGAACAACCAGATGGGCCTTGGAACCTATTGGCAAACTTAATTTAAAGGCAATCTGATTAATGGCTCTGATGATGCAGTATAGGCCCAAAAACTTCAGTCCCAGCTTACAACTCTTAACTGGGACAGCATAGTTTTTAGCTGCCACCATTACCCAGTCCCCAGGCTCAAACGCTGGATCTGGTGCTCTTTGTCAATCTGCCTATTACTTCTGCTTAGCCGCCGCCCACTCCAGATTCTCCCATAACTTCTTTCCCATATCCAACATGGTACGCGCCATCTCATCTGCCCCTGACACACTCCGCCCACAGATACCCCATTAAATCTGGGATTGAGACCATGATTTGCAAAAAACAGTGACATTACATTTAAGATTGAGAATGATTGTTAGGAAACCTAGGACATCCAAACCCACAAAACCCAGTCATCCTGCCTATTGGAAATGTAACACCAGAGATACTGCTCAGGTATCTGATTCACCACCTTCATTTGTCCATCAGATTGAGTATGGTAAGCTTAGGGCCAACCAGGCCTGATTTCCAAATTCCTCATCAAACTCAAACAAAATTTCGAGACAAATTGTGGACCACAGTCCAAAATGATTTCCTCAGGTAAGCCATGCTAGGAGAACACTTCATCAATGAAAATCTTCACTGCTTTTTTGCAAAAAAAAATTCCTGGTGCATGGGAAAAACTCAGCGTATTTGGTTAGTATATCCACAACCACCTTAACTACATCCTTACCCTCCACCTTTGGAAGACCCATTATGAAATTGACGCTAATTGAGCTCCATGGGGCACTTGGTATCTGCAGTGGTTTAACTTACCCAATGGTGGTTCCCATGAGGGCTTCACTTTTTCGCATACCAAACACTCCACCATTTACTTCTTGACATATCTCTTCAATACCAGCAACAAATAGTCCTATTGAACTAACTCCACCAACTTCTCCACTCTCAGATGACCTTCCAATGGGTGGTCATGAGAAACTTGTATTACTTCCCGTTGTAATGATAGGTTGGGCACCCATACACAAGAGTTGTGGTATAATACACCACTCCTCTTCATGAAGGCTCCTTGGCACTCATGCCACCGCCCCTCCGTCATCATGGCCTTCAGTCACCATCCAAACTCCGACCTTACTTGCTTCTGGAGGACTTCCTTCCTCAACTCACTTTCCCCACTTTCAATTATTGTAAATTGGTCTGATCGAAACATTGTGGCTGTATTAACTCCTCCAATTCCTCCTTCTGATACACAAAGCCCCCATCTCAACTCAACCAGTCTGTTAGGACATTTGGCAATCCTGGCCTGCACTCTACCTGGAAGTCATAACGTACTAGCTCCACACGCCATTTGGCCTGCCGCTGGTTCATCTTCCTGGGATCACAATAGTATTCCAACACTTTATGGTCCTTTTGAATGACAAAAGAGTGTCAGGCATAGAGCAGGTGGTGCTGCCATTATTGCACAGCTGCCATCACCGCCAGCAGCTCCTTATCATATATTGAGTAATTTGTTTCAATGAGGAGCATTTTGCAGCTAAAGTAACACATGGGGTGTTCCAGCCCATCTTTCTCTTCCTGAAGCAACACTGCACCTATGGCATAATTCAAGGCAACGGTTTCCACCACTTATGGCCTCCTGAGGTATGGATGGGTCAATACAGGTGCAGTAAGTAACTTATTCTTCAGTAATTCGAATGCCTTCTCCTCTTTTCTTCCCCACACAAATGGAACATGCTGCATCAGATGTGTGAGAGGTAAGGACATTTGGGATAGGTTCTTCACAAACTGACAAAGGAAGTTCATCGTTCCCAAAAACCTTTGCACCCCTGTTTGATCAGTAGGGGCCGTCCATGCTTTCACCACACGCAGTTTATTCAGACATACCCCAATCCGTTATAAAAACTATGTTGCCTAGAAACGTCACTGAGCTTCAATTGAATTCACACTTGGAAGATTTCGATATTAGACCCGCACGGCCAATTGCCCCAGAACTTCCCGGACATCTCAGACATGATCCTCTTAGGACCACAAAAATACTAAGATATCATCCATATAGGTGGCACATCATCAATTGATCATTCCTCCAAGGACATGGTAAATTATCCGCTGGAACACCACAAGGCATTCCTAAGACCAAACGGCATCACGCAATACTGATATACCCCCATGTGACACTTAAATGCTGTGTATTGCTGATGTTTCAGTCTCACCATTACCTTATTGAATGCGTCCACAAGGTCAAGCTTTGTAAAAATAGTGTATCTGGTAACCATTGGAAGAATATCCTCCAACAAAGGCATCATATATGGATCAGGAGCAGTGACCATGTTTAAACGTCATAAATCCATGCATGGGCATAATTTCCCACTTGCTTTTGGAACCAGTAATACAGGCGACACAACTATTGACATAGAGGGCTCAATTAAACCTTTGTCCAACATAGATTTCACATGGCCCTCCAACACTTCTTTAGCTCATTCATTAAGAGGGTATACCAGACTTCCTCTGGGAAGCCCCAACCCCTCCTTGAACGGGAATGAAAACACAAAAGAACCCATAGGGGAAAAAGGCGAGTTTCCAATAGGACTAAATTGTAAGTCCCAGGGAACGTCCTCTGGCCATTGATTGGGCCCTTTTCCCATTCCCAAGTCAGAAGGTGTTGAAGAGGGTGGCTGTACCCCTCATTACCCAGAGCAACCTCACCCACGTGGTAGATAAGTGCTGGGTAACAGCTCTTCTGCTTCAAATTCCCCCCCAGTGCCCACACTCACCTTGGCAGAACTGGCACAGTTAATTGGGAAAATCTGGACCAAGCTTGCTGAAATGAAATCTATTGGTCTAAAATTGAGTGGGAGTCAGCCCAATATTCAGATTCCATGTAGTTGGAAAGGGATGAAGACTGTATCATCATCCAGAATTGCCAATGGTTTTGATTCAGCTAACACTATGATCAAAAAATCAACCCCCCTCAAAATTGTCATGGATCATCCCTGATGGGCAGGTAATAGTATTGGACACCATCGATGAGGGTTCAAAGCTCCCTTCTGGCAAATTGGGCATTGTGACCAATGCAACGCTCTTGACCAAACGAATGGCCCAGCAACCGGGCATGGGAAGGTTGGGCGTCCTGAACCTGTTCCCAACCTTATGGGACCACCCTACATGGGGTGGCCTTGGGGGATTCCTGCTGCTCATTGGGCCAAATGCTGTCACGCCAACTATTGAAAACATATCTAAGCCTTGGTTCAGATGTCCAAGGTCAAACTGACAGTGACTCAACCTGCCACCAAATTCTTTGATGTTGGTTCCCAGTGAACTTATCCGCCCCATTCCCAAATAATTTGCCAGTTAAGCCAAAATTGTGGGTCCCAATCCTGGCTTGTCCCCGCATCAATTGATCACTATTTAATAAGTCACATTGCACTGAGAAAATTGTTGGTCAATTTTCTTCCTTTTCCTTCACAATAAAACTTTGCCTCAAAAAACTAATAAACTTTGATTTTGTTGATTTTTTATGGCCGCATTTCTGATGACTTTCCCCTGGTGGCCTGTCAGTCTGTATACCAGATGGGCTCTACCAGTACTTATGGTCACTATGGCCCCCACCATTGTAGATTGGATTCAACGAGCTAGATAATTCTGGCAATATAGCCCTGTCATTATAAACTTTCATCAACAATAAAATGAGATCTTGTGGCTTTATTTCCGCCATCTTAAAAGCAAGGATCTTCCCCCTTGTCTCCCCAGTTGAATCAGCCCCATATACTGGTGAACTTATTGAAACTATTTCTGTGACTTCGCCCCCTGCAGTAAGACCTCCAGGGTCTGGGGCGGGCTCAATTTGGTTTGTTCTCAGGATTATATTCACTCTTGTCCTACACCACAATTTGTCATTTCCCAATGCCTGGCTCCATACAACGTTGTCTAGTTGGCAATACCTCTGGCATTCTGGCTTGCTTTTTGGGTGCTTACACATCCTAACTGGCAGGCTGGTCTAAACTTCTTCTGCCGTTTCCATGACACAAATATACCAACAAAATCGCTATATTTGGCTAGTAACTCTACCAACTGCATTTCGCCCAAATTCCTGCATCTACCTGGAACATCGCTCCCAACTTCCATCTTCCATTTCATCTGAGGCCCCATTTGCGGAGTCAAGGTAATTGTCTTCTGTGGCAAATCAGCCTGGGACTGGAAGTGATTCCACCATCACATCCCTAATACCACAGGATGGGCCAGGTTTCTGATCACACAGAAACTCTCTTTTAACCAAAATGGGTTCTGCTTAACAACTACCTTAGGCTCTAAACGCCATGAGGGGGCTCTCCTTAACACATTGGCGAATACCACCTCAGAACCCCTCTTCATTTCCAACTTCATACGTTCTGCCAAGGCAAGATCCACATAGTTTTCCTCAGCCCCTGTATCTAATGGGGCCAACACCTTCTCCATCTAATCTTTTAAATATAATACCACCGTAATGAATAACCAAGGATAAAGTGAATAAGTAGGTTTAATGTTTGAAGCATTCTCAGATTGCAACTTTGCAGGTAAGGTAGGTCTAGGACTATAACTCTTCCTGGGTCCTTGACTTCCTGTTCTTCCTGACTCCTCACCATTTCTCTGGCGAAACCCTCCCTGGATATTTCCAAAGTTCCTGGGTGATCCCATCCAACCTCCTCGACCTCTACTAGCAACTGCAGATAACTGGCCCCTTCCTGGAGTTATAGAATCTTCCCATCAGTTTTGCGCCAAGACCAATTGTTTTTCAACCTGCACTGCCAACGCAATTTCCTCCACCAACTTACTCTGAACTTTAGTAACCGCCATGGCAGCTAACCTATCCAATTGCAGCCCCTGTTGAAACATTTGCAAATATTGCAAACCTGAGACTTGCGCTGCTTTCACCAATGGTCAGAAAATCCGTCCATATTCTACAACAGATCCTCGCCCCTGACACACTGTCAGCAGAGCTGACCACGCCTCAACCTGCACCTCATCTGGACAGGAAGCCCAGTCAATCTAATTGACACACTCATCCATGGATCCCAGAAAGGTGACCTTGCTCCTCAATTAACTCTTGCACCTACCTGGACAGATCTGAGGGTAGTGCCTCCACAATTTGCACAATCTGCAATGAGAAAGGGGTCTCCCCTCCCATCACTTGATCCAACTGCACCTGGAAACAAATCTGCAACACCACTTGGTAATCTTCTCCAAAGTTTCCATGAGCAATACTGCATGACCTTTTAGAGATGTAGATTGTCCATGGTTCTCCTCCATCTTCATGGAACTTGCACCACACACTCGAGCCACCTCTCTTAATACAAATGTTAGTAAGAAACTCACCATCACCACCATCAACAAATGGCAATACCATTCCTCCCCTCCTGGTGCTACCACCTCTTCTTAGGCCCTCAAAAAACCAACAAAAATATATTTGAGTTGCATCTAATGTAATGGGCAGATTTGCGCCAATATGCTACAAATGAATTAGGAAGTAAGAGCCATGTTACTGACCATAATATGGACAGGCCTGCTGAAGACCACCCCTGAACCTGACCACCATGCCTTGTCATTGCCAAATATTCTCACACCACTGTTCCCACGACACTGCACATCAACAACAGGGTCTGGGGTCATGAAAGGGCCAAGAATGAAGCCAACACCATGCAAGTTCACTAGTTGAGCTCATAATTCTGATCCAATACTTTATAATTTTTTTAATAAAATAAATATATTTTTATTAGCAAGAAATTATTTTTTATTTACTTTTCCATTATTTTATAGAAGATGCAACTACCATTTGGGGCTGCGACATCCTGTAAGTCTTGGGGAACGTCCTTTAGCTCTTGATTGGGCCATCTTCCCGTTTCTGAATAAAAAGACACCAAAGAGGATGGTAGTACCCCTCATCACTCAGGGCAATCTCACTCACATAGTAGATGAGCGATGGGTAACAGCTCATCCGCTTTGGATCCCACCCCCAATACCCACACTTACCTTGGCTGAACTGTTGCAGGGAATTAGCAAAATCTGTGCCAAGTTTATCAATTTGAAATTGGTCAGATCTACTTCAGTCGGCAATCTGGCTGATGCGCAAAATTTGAATGGCTGTAAAAGCACAAAGGGTGAGATATCAGCTGGATTGCCTGATGGTTCCAATTCAATCTCCAGAACAGTTGAACAAATATCAGGCACTATTGACGTAAGTTTGAAGCCCTCAGATAGTAATTTGGGCACTATGCCCGATGTGCTGCTTTTGACCAAACAAACGGTTAAATGACTGAGCGCAGGCAGGTTGGCCATCCCAGTCCTGTTCCCAACCAAATGGACCTGTCCCTATAAGGGATAGCCTTGGGGGATTCCCGTCGCCTGTCAGGCCAAATGCCAGTGTGCTAATCGTTGGAAATGTAGTTGAGCCCTGGTTCAGACGTTTGAGGTCAAACCAACAGAGACTTGTCCCACCGCCAAATTTTGTGATGTTGGTTCCCAAAGAATAAACCCCCCATTCCAAAACAATTTTCCAGTTAGGCCAAATTTGTGGGCCCCAACCCCATCCTTTCATTACCCAATTGACCACTATTTAATCAGTTGCATGGCACTGAGAAAATTGTTGGTCAATTTTCTTACTTTCCTTTCCCAATAAAGTTTTTCCAAAAAAAGAAATTTTAATACTTTTGTATTTTTCCGTTCTGACTGCATCCCAGATGGCTTTTCCCTGGTAGTCTGTTGCCCTGCACTCTGGGTGGGCTTTACCAATTCTTTTGGTCACTATGGCTCCCTCTATCGCTGATTGGGCCCAGAAAGTCCAATACCTTTGGTCCTACAACCCTGCTCTTGTTAATTTTTGACACCAATAAACGGTGATCTTATGGCCCTACATACAACAATGGAAAGAAAGAATCCATTTCCACATCACCCCCAATGAGCTGACCACTCAAGCCAAGAATCTTGTCAAGACTATCTTGGCAATACCACCTCATGTAGTGAGAATCACTGAGTCAGGAATGGGTTCAGTGTGGTTTGCCGTTGGAATACTCCTTACCCTGTTGTTACGCCACCATCTCGTGGTATCCCATTTTCTGGCTCCATATCAAGTTGTACAGTTGGCAATGCCTCTAACATTCTGGCTTGCTTTTTGGGTTTTCACGAATCCCAACTGGCAGGCAGGTTTAAACTTCTTCTGCCGTTTCCATGACACATCCTCCCCTAAAAAGCACTTTGCATTTATTGAATAAGCTCCTCCTATGCTAAGCTCCCTCAAACACCATCCAGCACATCACTTGCAAAGACTACGCATCCCACCAGATCATCATTCATGCCATGTGTAAGCCTAGCATCATTCCATAGGTGCATTTCTGGTTCAGGATGTCAAATTTTCCTAGCTCTGACTTCCCCAGGTTTGAGGCTCTTTGGATTAAAGCAACGTTCAGATTGAATGCCACCTGATCTGAAGCAATGTATGGATCAGGTGCCTCCTGATCCATTACTATTTGGCTGAACAAATGCCCAGTGACTGGGCATGGGTGGGTTGGCTATCCCAAACCTGTTTTCAACCCACTGGGACCACCCTTATGTGGGTGTCCCAGGGGAATTCCTGTTGCACATCAGGCCAGATGCTGTCATGCTAGTTGATGTAAATGCAGTAGAGCCTCAGTTCAGGTGTATGGAAAAACTGATAGTGACTTGGCCTGCCGCTGAATTCTTTGATATTAGTTCAAATTAAAATCATTTCCCCCTACCCTAAAAATTTGCTGGGTTAGGTAAAATTTGGGGGCTCCAATCCCTTCTTTGACAAGCTGACCCTAATTGAACACTATTTAATCAGTTGCATTGCACTGATAAAATTGTTGGGCAATTCTTTACTTTTACTTTCCAATAAAAAATCCCAATACCCAATTCCATTTTCTATTATGTTTAAATACAAACCACCCATTAAAAATATATTTCTGCAACCCACAAGGCTGATGGCCATGTTCACCTGGTTTATTGCTAGATTCTTATATGCAACAATGACTCATGGGCACTTAGTGGTGAAATCCCTTTCTGGTTCCATAACCTTAATACCAGCAGCAGTGCCGCTGGCATTCAGATTTGGCGTTTGGGTGCTTTGGCACTTAATTTTCAGGCCAATATAAAAACAACTTGCTGTTTTTCTGACACTCTGCCAACTATTCCACAAGCTCTGCCTCTTCCTATTTGCTACCCTTTGTCCTAAATTTTATGCCACCCTTCCCAGCTTTCAGGGCCTCTTTTCCCTGATGTTTTTGCCAGTTCAGTGTGTATTTTGCTCCACAGATTTATATGGAAACATATATTTGACTGTTTATGACATCTCTTCATTTTGTTGGATCACTTGGCTTTGTTGTCACACCTTTAGACTGGGTCTTTCCCCTCAGCAGCTTCCTGCGCTCCAGTTTCCCTTACAGTAGTTTAATGACAAAATTTGTCTGGGATATCTTCTGTAATAGGGGCATCCGGATTGAGGGGTCAAATTTACTGAGGTATAATTTTGGAGTTAATTATGGTGGTGGTTCACTATCCTTACATAGTTAAAGAAAATAGCAATTGCTTGAGCGATGAAGTAAGTTAAGCCAAGTTTACTACATCAAGGCAAGTATTTTCAAGGGTATTGAGAAACCAGTCAAGGAGTTGCTAATTGACTTCCTTGCAATACCAGTAATTAATATGTCCCCAAAGTCCCATAAGGTTCTCAAACTTGGCAAGGGGTTTGTTAATGCTCAAAAATTCTGTAGGTGAAGCTGAAAGGATTTTTTATGGAGCTGGGAGGATGAGATTTAAAAGTTCTCTTTGGTGCAAGCTTGCCATTGTTTTCAGGATTCAAAAGGCAGATTGGTGCTGTGGCACTTTTGATTTTGAGTGGGGCTGGTGAGAAGGCTAGCTACTTCTTTCAAGCTTTGCTGGGGACTGAGTCCATAGTCATCTCCCCAAGCATTACAATTCTCTACCCAATTGTTGATAGGTTTGTGGTTAAATTTTTTTGGAGTTCTGTTTATCACAAGTCCTCATGAAAATTGATGGCAGTTATTTAGTCAGTTGGAACAGTAGCTACTAGTTCTGGAGTGGCATCCCAGGTAAGATCACTTTGTTGTGAGAGCTTGGGAATCCTGGATTCATTATGAATGGAGGTTTAGGTGACACCTTGGAATTTGGCATTATTGGTCATATAGTTCATTGGTTGGTGTTTGTAGTTGGACATTTGGGCCGAGATAACATGGAAGGTGTATTGGGGATAAATCTTGATAAACAAAAATAGAGAACCGATGGTAGACAGAACTTTTGATACTTTATTAAAATTGTGAGCAGACTTTTCATACCTGATCAATTGAAATTATTCAAAGGGGAAGGGATTTTGGGGGTCTCAAAGGAAAATTAGATAAAATTATTGAATGGGATACAGGGATAGGATAAGGGATGGAATATCCATGATGGATTGGCATTCTCGGCAGTTTCATAACAGTGGCCACGCTAAAAATAGGACTAAAAAGTGATGGCATAAATTAAATTAAACTTTTTAAATGAATAAATCGTACCCCGAGCTTAACAGGGCGAGTTAAGAAAGTGCGCAAAACGAACGACCTAGCTCCAGGTGGTAAAGAAGAGTTCAACAGGAACTCGGATTTAGTGATGAGAAAATTCGTCAAAATGGCTAAAAGCTCGAAATGGGTAAAGCGGCTCCGCGTGGCATGGATAGAATTCAAAACTGGGATCGGATTAAAGGTTGACAGCGAGCCATCAGATACCGATCGAACCCTAGTTAGTAGAACCAACCTAACGACAACGCGTAGATGTCCGCCAGCGGTACCGCATTCCGTGTCACCCACGACCTGATTGTACGGTTTCTGTTTAACAACGGGTACGGTTCCACCCTTGAGACGTTCTACGCCGAGGGGGGCGATTTCATCTCGGTGAACCGGTCCGAGCTAGGCCAAGAAGGTGGTGAGGAGGGTAAACCTCTGGTGGAGATCGTTACGGATTATTATCTGCGTGAGGTTTCGGCTTTAGGCGGAAGTGAGAGGTAGGTGATTTTTAGGTTAGAGTATGTTTCAGTCAGCCGGCAAGTGTATTGTTTATGAGTAGGTCGAATGAATTGAACTTGTTTATATTTTTTTGCTGGTAAATCAATGTTCAGTGTAATTGTATATTGTAGTATAGCTCTTTATTTCAGCACCGCTATATTTCGGTTGTATTTTAAGGGTTCAGCTTTCATGTTGCTGAAAGCATCACGCTTTGCAGTTGAGTATTAAACTTTTATCCTTTTAAAGTTTTGGCGCTCTAATCTCGCCTTCACTTTATATGGGGTTTATGTTAAACCTGTTCTAATGGTGGGCCTTAAGTGTAGAGTAGGCTAGCGTTAAAAGCGTATCAAACGTTATCTACAAAGCTTTGTTGTTTCAAAACTGACTTTGACTATTTATTATACAACTCTCACTCTAATTGTTGGTTCAATGCCCTCATGGAGGCTTAATGGGATTGTGTAAAATACTTTGTGTGTTTGATTTTGGCCCCGACTTGATGGACTCCTCCACATTTTGCCTGATTTGGCATTTTAGAAAAGATGAGTTGACGTTCGTGGAGTGGCCAAAGTTTGAGGTTGAGCGGATGGAATGTTTGGAAACGTATGATACACTGCATTCGGGCAGTATCCTCTGTGTTAGAGCATACGAAATCCCAAGCTTGTTTGGACAAGCGAGGGTCATGATAACGTCTTCGACCGATAACTCCATCAAGATCAGCTCGGTTGAGACCGGAAGGTTCCTGATGGCGCCGGAATATCCTCATCACGGCGGCTCCGTTCTTTCCTTCGACGTCCACCCGCTACACCCGCACCTGCTGCTTTCATCATCCATGGACTTTAGCGTTGCATTGACCGACCTCGAGACCAACGAACGCTTAAGCCTCTGGGATCATCATAAGAAGTTTGTCGTGCATGCGAAGTTTGCTCCAGATGGCTCCTCCTTCTTCTCAGCCAGCTATGACCATACGCTGGTCGTTTACAAGCTGTCCGGCCCCCACAACTTCGTGCCCATTCGCACCTTTGAGTTTGATGGCAACGTCGAAGCCGCGTGTTACACCTTTGATAGCGAGTGGATTATTGTAGGAGTTAGGGATGACAACTACCTGCACTACATTGACGTGAATTCGCTTACGGTGAACAAGTTCAACATGAATGCGAATGGGGACGATGTGGTCTCCTTTACCGTGATGGATCTGGCCCTCGCCCCGTCGGGGAAGCATGTTTTGGCAGCAACCGACCATCGCTCGGGTCGAGTGCTTCTGTTGAAGCTTTTCTCGGGAGAGATTTCTCGCAACTACTATGGGGTCCCACAGGATGAGTTTTCCACCCCCAAGCTCAGCTGGCATCCCAGCGGCCGAGTTTTCTTTGTCACGGGGGATGATTATAAGATCCATATTTTTGACGCCTCCACCAGCTCCAAGCTGGGTAGCCTCTCGGGCCACGAAGGCGTTGTCAGGACTTTGCACTTTGACCCCGCCTCTAATCTCCTCCTCTCCGGCTCGTTTGATCGTAGCGTTAGGCGCTGGGGCTCAACCTCCAAGCCGTAAAAAGTTTCGAGAACTTTCCTCTTTTGGTATATTTTCATAAAATGGTTTTTGTAAATTTTCAATTCTGGCAGCATTTTACTGCTCTGTAAATAATGCTTCCAGCTGGCCTTTTTAGATTTTGTTGATATCTACTGCCTCTCTTTAATGTTAGATTTCCCACCTTAACGTAGAATTTACCTCATGATCAGATTTATTGATATCGCTTACTTCTAAACGCATAAATTTCAAAGGTGTAAGAATACAATAACCCATAGTTTCAAGTTGAACCGCTTGCTGCTTTGATCGAAGATTTTTAACTGAAACAAACTTAATTCTAGCCAGCGATTAAAGAGCGGTAATCTATAGCTGGTTAACAAAGTAAAAGATGCCAAAAAGTTGAGGCGTTGCAAGAGGTTTAATTTTTATACTTTTTGGTCTCCGGGATGGTATGGTCTTAAGTTTGACACTGCTTTACAGAATGGTACATAATATTTATGTAGGATAGCTTTATAACCCTAGTCTGCTTTTGTTGCTTCAGTTGATGGACTTAGTTTAGATCTTAGCCTTTTCTTCTGGTTACTGTAAGGCATCGGATTCGGAGATAAAATCCCCCATAGGTTTAATATAGTTGGAGTTCACCTCAGCTGCTTATAAACCCTCGTCTACGCGGTCTTCAGTAACAAATTATACAGTAAGATGGGTGACCAATACAGTTGGTACCTTAATTGAGATCTCCTACAGCTTCATCTTCATGAAATTGCTATGCGTTTTAAGCTAGTTACTTTCAAATGTACTTGGACAGTTTAGCGAAAAACCATTGAAAGAGTATCGAAATTTACAATATCTATATCTGACTACTAAAGTAACCTTACCCTTGCTATAAAATATAGCATATTGAAATCACTACAGCTTTAGCTTTTAACTGCGATTTCCAATATATTCGTTGAATATGGATTATCCCAACATAACCTATTTTAATTGCCAGACATTCCATCGCTTAAACGAAAGCCAACTCATTCCTTAGAAACTTTTTATAAGGAAAACTGTACCGCCTAGCTGCGATCACAATATTCTGTATAGGTCTGTAGTTAGTTTCATTTAGCCATTTCTTAATCTTCAGCAAAAGCTTCGCTGTAATCTTAGTATTTTATAACTATGAGAATGCAAGATGTTTTTATATACACACTACTTACCACTGTTGGCAGCTATAGATTATATATTAATGTTACCTAGCTTAAAAATATTCATACAATTTAAGGGAGGATACCCCAGTGGTAGAGTATAGACCCTCTACCACTGCCTCCCGAGTTCGATCCCGGTAATGGACTTTGGGTAGGGGACGATTTTGACTGTGTTGGTTTTGCGCGCCAATGCCCCGAACCGAGATAGCAAATAGCAAAGGCGGTCCATGGAGTTCCTGGCCTATCATACGCCGTGCATGGAGGTTTTCCGGGTTTTATCCTCCTTTCCCATTTTCTTCACTTCCCTAATCGGTGCGGTATCGTCCCCAGGTCGGCCCACCTCGAATAAAATTAAATATTCATACAATTTGAGTTGGGGTGAACTTAGATATAGATCTTAACATGAGAACAAGCGGTAGGGCAAGATCGGCCTATATGCCACCTTAAACTTTATCAGATAGTAATTTCATCGCATCTATATCAAGTGGATAGATTTGGAACAATTTATTAGTGTTAGGAGGTTTAAACCTGTGTACCTTTGACTAGTCGAACAGAGGCCTGGTATCCTAATATTGTTAAAGTGGTGAGAGTTGAACTTGTACCTAATGGTAGTAGTTGATCGCCTCAAAAACTAGTCTAACTTGCGACTTAGAAAAATCTATAAAAAAGGTTTTTATCGGATCAATAATGCTTTTAATGATAATCTCAATAGCTCAGACCCGCTTATATCGAGGATTAGAATAACTGAGTTCTATGGAATTAAATCATAAAGATTTGGGATCTATACCCTTAGCTTCATGATCGACTTAGAGATCAAAAAAAGTTTTAAGTTTTAGGCCTATAGATATCCCAGTTTATTAAGCTCACCTCCCAACAGATAAGCCCAGTGTAAGGTTATCCCATGTTGGTTTGAAATTTGAAGCTTTTTTGTAATATCAGTTTCGCCAAAGATGGTAAACTGTGTAGATTAAAAACTTTTCTGAGATCATTAAGTATGGTAAAGGAATGCTAACTATCTAGATCAATCTTATCTAAGGGTATAGGATCCATCTGAAGCGGAGTTAAAATATAAAGTTAGATTAGAAGACAGCTATATCTGATCGTAGTTCGATACGTTATACTGGAAAGATGCTAAAATTGATATCCATGCTTTTTATACGTCCTTAGTGGGATATCTAGGTATCATTAGAAATTTTAGTTACATGGGCAACCCCTTTTAAACTAAGCCTATTGATTACATAGGGTTGAGAAACGGCAGTAATAAGGCAAGATGTAATGAACCACTTAGGTTACATATATAATAACCTTACCTTAACATATCTATTGTGAACTGTCACTTTTGCAACGGTGACGGATAGCCCTGGTGATGGGCGGGGCTGCCAATATAAAGATTGCCATCCCACAATGCAATGGAATAGCTTTGGCTACACTCAACAGTTTGCAAGCAGTGAGACCCCAATTTGTAGCACTGACCATGAGATTCATGTCATGATCAACTATTGCCAGCACTAAGTATAGCGCCTTACACCCTCCAGAGCTATTGGACTAGGTAGCCCACTTGGTACCTTCAACCCATTAGCCTCTTGCTTGAGTGGCCCACTACCTCTGCACCTATCCTCACCCAAATTGGCTCAGCCACCCCCTCACTCACTTGGAATGGATCTTCACATTCTGCTCCATAATCTTCAGTAAACTGGGGTACCAGCATCACACTTGTGGCTCTCTTGGAATTTCCTATTCGTGGTGGCAATCAAGGATAGTTGAAAACCCACAGCACCTAAATACATGAGGGCGCCAACCCCAAGGATTGCACCCTACAGGGCTTGATACCAGAAGCAGAAATATAAGGTAAAATTAAAGTTGGCAGAAGAGATAACTTTTTAAAAAATTGATGCTCCATAAATAGGGCCAGCTCAAGATTCAGGAAGTGGCAAGTGGGAGTAAAATATTATATCAGGCATCTGGGTCTGATTATAAAGATCATAAGCCTCTTGGGATCACAGATAATAGTAGGAATGATACAGAGCTCAATAACTTTAATATAAACTAATTTAAACTAGATAAATAATCCTATATTCACTTCAGACTTGATTCAACCATATTCACTACTAATTCTCTTGCCATGGTTATGAAATTGTTAAGATCAGTCCATTGGCAGATATTTACTTCTGAGTATTATCCCTCAATTCCATTCCTTCATTTTAACTGACTTTCCTTTGAGACCCCAAAAATCCCTTTCCCTTTGATTATTTTCTTTTGATCAAGTATAAAATCCTGATTGCAATTTAGAATAAAGTACTAAATAGCCTTCCTACCTGCAGTTTTTTATTTGTTTTTCAGGGTTTTCAATCTACCATCTACATATTTCAGGCCAAGTGCCCATTGTGAATGCCTACTGATGAAAACTCAAATGGCTGATAGCCCTGAAAACTGAGACACTTCCCAAACCTCAGGTTGTAAGAATCCAGGATTCCCAAGCCCTCATGACAAGTTGATGACCTTGCCAGGGATGAAACTAAAACTCTGAAAATACTGTTCAAATGACCAAATAACTGCCATCTATATCATGAAGATCTGCACCAAGCCAAATATTAAAAATATGCTCCTGGACCTATTGCCAAGTGGTTAGATTATTACAATGCTTGGGGAAATGGCTATAAAGTCAGTCCCCAGCAATGCATATGAGAGGCAGTATTGGGATTTCAGTATATCTATATTACCCAGCCTAACTTATTTATAAAATTTTTTTGTCCATTAGGTGATAAATCCCGCTGGTGGATGTGAGAGCTATTGATAACATATAATAACTATTGCTTGAAGAATATATTCTAGCAAATATTTAGTAAATTGCCAGCTTTTGATCCACCAGATTGCTTATGTTTCATTGGGGATGATCCCTGACAGTTAAAAGTGAATAGGTTATCAATCTTAATATGGATAATCTTTTTAACTTTTATAAGTTGATCTAATTTTATTGCCAATCAACTAAGGGTTTATGAGTGGCTAGGCGATTGAAGTTGCCTGTGATAAGCAACTTGCAAGTTGATCTTTTAGGGATCACAAACTGCTATCTATAAGTAAAAGTCCCATCCCTAAGCAGGTTATTAACCTAATAAAGGGTGACATGCTTTGGTTGAGCAAAGGCGTTGGGACACATTCTTTGTTTCAACCCAGAAGAGGTCAAAATTATAGTTGGCGTCAGAATCTGATAAAACTGATGAGGAGGATCATCTGGAGTAACCCTGAAGGTTAATTCATCAGCAATAACTGCCATTTTCAATTGGGGAACTAACAGAAGAGTTGTGCGCTAAATTTTTTTATAAACTCCCTTGTATTTCACTAAATAAAACATGTAAGAAAAGCTCAAACAATTTAATAATTTAGAATGTCATATATTTAGTGTATATTCTGCTCTTGAGACTAGAGTGGAAGGATAGTATTCCTTTGTCTATTTTATAATATCTTTGCAGACTCTGCGTCAATAGAGAAGAGAAGAACCTCTGACCTAACAATATGTTAATCTCTATCATAAGGAAGAGATAGAAGTTTTCTAATATTACTTAAGTAACTTCAAAGATTAGGACAGGCAATAGTTTTAGCTTTGGACCAAACAATTATTTTGACTATAAGAAATTTACTAGAGTAATAGACTTCATACTATTACTACCCTATTTAATTAATTACCAACACTAATACAACGCACATACCAGGAACCTGTGCAGTTAACAAGGGAGCTGTAGTGAGCTAAATTACAAAAGAGAAATAGATCCCAGATTTTAGCATTTGGTACTCACTACAGGGCATAGTTGAGTTTAAGCCAAATTTAGTAGAAGAGCACTTCAACAATGTCATATGGAACAAACTAAAAAGCTTTGGACGTAACTAGAGATCATCAATAAGAATGCGCTAAAATTGGCATCACATGCCAATTTCACTACTTTAGAATAATGGGTGATGAAAGCCAATGAAGTGGTTGATCAAGTCAGAAAAGTCACTAACAATCCTATTGAAAATGTCACCTCCTTGAAAAGAAAACTACTAAATTAATAAAAAAGTATTATTTTAGAAGACAGGGTGAGAAGCGGATTGAAAACGCCTATGCTGAATTCATGAAAATATGGCGCACATGTTGAAGTGCATAGAGGAACTAGAAAATCACAGATGTGATTGCACTCAAATGGAAGCAGATGAAGCTGACAATAATACGCACAAAACTCCAGTCAGGAAGATACAACCACCCAGAAATATGCCTGGATTGTTCACTGCAATTTCAGAGATGACTCCCAAAGTAACTCCTATGGTTAATCAAGTTGGCAGGTGGGAATTATCCTGCCAGTAGAGCGATGGAGAAATTTTGGAATGTGCCAAAATTACTCACCTGTCATAATTTTGACTAGAGGGATTCCTCCAATAATTGATCACTATCTGGGATGAAATGAATAATTCTGGTGGAATGGCACATTGACTGAATTTTGTGGTATATAGGTGATTGCTTAGTTTTTGCTCCACAATGTGGGTTGACCAAATCTAAGTTTCCGCTGAGATTGGATGTTAGGATTGGTTGGGGTCAATCACTGGCCCCAAATTAGTATATGAATCACCTGCAATTAGTAGCTGAGGATGATACAAATGGTTTAATTATTGTATGCCAGCGGAAAACAATGATTCCAAGTTTGAGGTGGCTGAGATTGTTTCTGGCGTCTCTCATAATAATTAATTATTACCTGAGAGAGGAGATTTCTCAAATGATTAACTAGGAGAGTCAAAACATGTCACTAGCAAGAAGCTGAGTTATACAATTTACCCAAGTGGTCAAAAATGTTTCTGGCACATACTTACTAAGTCAAATCCAATTTGATATTAATTTATACTAAATAGATATACAGCTCACCAGCGACTGAAGGCTGAGGATGATCTGAACTAATATTTGGACATTGGGAAGGATGGAAAGAGAGAGTCAACACCAGGAAAGAGAGAAGTGCAGCGGTAGGAAGAGAGAATAGTTGGCTGGAAGATCCAGCAATGAGTCAATAGGTTGGTGAGGGGACCAGTATCCAATTATTACATATAAATACTTGGTGTTTTCCCTTTCAATAAAGATCTCCCTTTGCCTAATCTCCCTATTGATTTAAGTTTATAATTATTCTTATTGGTTAAGGTTTAGGCTGTATGATCCCCAAATGGCTCAGGTGTCATAACAAGGGATCATCTGGCTCTGCTGGCCCTGTTGCCTAAGGCAAAATGGCAAGGGTCAGCCAATCTTCATACTGTTTGGCCTGCTGACCAGCAGAGCCCACTGTCGCTGGAAAAGCAATTTTTCAATACCACCTTTCACTGGGATAATGCATCAGAATTGTTCAGCTATATGAGATGACTATGTTTGGATATGTCAATAGACAGAAGGAAATTACTGTAGAGAACTACCTAGACAACAATTGTCAGAAACTGGTGCTTCCCCATCTGAATGGGGACAATTGGACTTATAAATGAAGCTAAAGAGGTAATTACAATAGAGTTTGAAATCCCTATGCAGATGTTCAATCACAAACAGGAATTTCTAGGCATTCAATTACAAAAGGATGAGACTCTAGCAGCTTTCAGCTACTGGTTCTAACAGTATCACGATTTCTGGATGGTTCAAAAGTATTATCAGACATTGATGCACAAATTGTGATGCAAGCAGCACTTTGGCCCTACTGAGATTTGCATCATATGATGGCTTCAGCGCTAGTGACCCAGATGTCCACATCCAAGATGGTAAATCATTTAAAGATTTTAAGAGCAACCTTTGAAGCCCCTATTAGAACTTTTAAGGCCATTCATGTTAAGTTGAAAATACAGTTAAATTTGCTGAGATGAATAAAGAGCAGCAGTATTTGAGTCATGATGGGAAACAAGTTGAAGGAAAAAATTAGTGATCAAGGCTCAGATCTGCTGCCACCAATGTGGAAAAACATGGACATTTCACCTCTCAATGTTAGAGCAAGAAGCCTAAAGAGAAAATTACTCTAGTGCGGGCTAAAGAGAAGGAAACTGGTCACAAGTTGGAAAAGAATCTGCAGTCTATATAGAAAACAATCTAGCACTGCAGTCAAACCTGTTCCCCATAAGATATTAAATGACAACCTGGATATTTCCAATTTACTTGTAGATGAAGAAACACCTGAGCAACTCAATCAAGATGTTAATTTAGATGTAAATGATATTACCTGAGCAAAAATGAAGAATTGACACCAAAATTGTGAAAGAAGTTGCTCAGCCATATGCTCATCAGCTAGCAGACAAGATTAGATTTTCCAAAAGCACAGAAGAATTGCTCAAGATGAGACTAAAAATGGTGAAAGTTTTTCTCTATTAGTGTGATTAAGGAATCTTAATCTGATTTACCTGTTTAACTAATTCATAATCTTGATAAAGAGAATAATGTGCTATTCACTCAGTAAACACTTTATTACAATACTATGTGTGTACATATGTGGATATCATAATCAACTGAGTGAGAGTGTGGTGATACTTGACAGTGGAGTGCCCAACAACATCAATTTGACCAAATTGGTGAAACAAATGAAGACTTTGCTGGATTTGGAGCACCAGAAAGAATATGGAACCACTGAACCAGATATTACTATATCCCATGGAGCCTGAAGTGCACTGCACTTTGGTTTGGTTTTCTGGTTGTATCAGCTCTTGCCACAATGTTGACTAATTAAAATTATGACATAATTATTTGGACAGAATTCCCAAGAAAGTATGGTGTAAAATGTGATCTTGAGGAGAATACCTTGACAATTTTGGGACAAATTCTGCCTTGGTATATCAGTGAAAAAATGAACTGCTACTGACAAAGAAGAAAGTTTTGTAAATTCAATTTACAATGACAGAGTAATTTCCATCCATTACAAGTTGTTGGACAAAAAATAGAAGGCAACGCCAAAGGAGATCCTGGAAAATCGTAAGATACCTTTAAAGATGAAAAGGATGATTTCCATTCTGCCAGAAATGCAAATAATAGTTAACACAGGGTTAACGCTCAAAATCTGGAGAAAATTTATAAAGAAATCGTCAGCCCATGGAATAAATTGAGGATTGAGACATGGGTAGCGCCTGGGACTATTATGCCAGGCTATGGAGAAATAAGTGTGCTACTGGATAATCTGGGAAATTTCCTGATGAAGATAAAGAAAATCAAGTCATCACAATTCTGCATACAATCCCAATGGCAGAGATCAGTAAATTAATTGACTTCAGAATGTTAACTGAGATGGTATTACTGGCAGATGTTGCCAAAAGCGTCAATTTTCTGGTCATTTGAGAGCAGCTGACTGATTTATCAGAGGAACAGCAAGAAGATGTGCTCAATATATGAGAAATATAGGGTGATGTTTTCCAGGATGACCATGACCTTGAACACACAAAAATGTGATCCATAAGTTTGACACTAGGGATTTTCACTGATAAGGATGAAACTTGTCCATCAGTCTAGGGCTTCTGAATCTGTAAGTAGTGAAAAATCAGAAAGTTAATAAAGCATGGGCTCTTCATTCCATTGTCATATTCCATGGGCGAGTCTGATCCAATTTGTGAAGATGAAGAAAATCAAATTAAGTGGTAATAGAATACTACCAGTTAAAAATCAACTTTAAATATTCCTATAAACTGCTATAATCAATGATGCACTCAATTGCTTAAGTGATATTAAGTACTTTTCAGTTGTGGTCTTGATTTTGGGTTATTGGAAAATTGGTTTGCGCTAGGAAGATCAAGAAAAATGTGCAATAATTATTGCACAAGGGTTGTATCAGCCAACCAGAGTGCCCCAGGGATTGTGCTACATGCCGGTGACATTTCAAAGAGCAATGGATTCAATATTGGGTTATTTGAAGTTATGCTACATGTTATAACTTTGGCGGATCAGTTAAGATATTCCAGAATAATTTGCACAGGGTCAATCCCACTGAGAAATCAGACAGATGATATGAAGATCATTAGTCTGCAGATACACACTTAAAATATAATATAATAAAATATAGAGCCATCTGCTCCAAACATAACTTTATTTATTTTTTTCACTTACAGCACTCTTCGCTATTCCACTTTTTCTCTACCACTCACCACTAACAACCTTTTTTCTTCAATCGCATCATCTCATTTATATCTCAGTAACTTCAGATAATACTACTTTCTTGACTTGGTAATCAATTCTGCATATCTCATTGGTTCTGGCAGAGTATGTATCTAATTCTCTATCGCCTTAGTTCAAGGCAATCATACCAATATTCATTAATCATCAATATTGCATTATCACCATATTTGAAGGCAATTCAATTATAACTTTAATTCAACCTAAAATCGTTTCAACTCAAGGCATTTAATTAATTGTAACTAATATTATGGTTGGAGGATCCTTCCCAATCCACCATAGCTATTTTAGGCTTATTGTCCAGTCATATCAGAATCTCAACATTACCCCCTTGACTGGATGATAAGGCTCCTATTGCTTATATAGTTGGAGGAACTTCACATGCTCTCAGTTAATGATCTGACCCGTTGCGGGGTCCTTGATGGTATAGGCGTCAACTCCAGTTTTCTCTATAACTTTGAGCGGACCAATCCAAATACTGGCCAACTTGTGTTTACACCTGAACCTATGTTGATCATGAAAGATAACCATATTACCCTCTTCAAACTGGGCCAACCTGCTATGCTGTATCTGATCAGCAGCCTGATTTTTGATCTTCTTGGATAAGCTAAAGGAATATGTTTCAGTTTGCAATTTGATCAATGTGTTTGCAAGGTTAATCAAATAGTGGTGGGGTTCCATCTGACAGTGTCTTATACACATGAATAAAGCACTTCTGGAAGAGAAGTGTGTTACCTGTATAGTAGTTGAAAGGGGATCTTACCTGTGGTGTAATGGTAGCTAACATTATAAGCAAACATGGCTATAGAAAGGAGGGAACTTCAATCAGAAGGTCAATCCATTACTAATTTCCAAAGTATATTCACCAAGGTCCCATTAACACGTTCAACTATCCCATTGACTCAGGGTGGTATGAGGTCATCAGAACCTCAAGGATGCCCATCAGCTCATTTAACTTTGGAAGGCTGTGTGAGGTGAAGTTGGTTCTGTTATCAGTGAGAATGAACTGGGGGCAGCCATGCCGCTGAATAACAAATTCCATGACTTTCAGATATTCACTATCTTGACCCAGGAGAAAGAATGTTGGAGGTATGAGTGCTTCTGAATCTGCTACCATGATTGGCCCATCACTGGACCAAACTTTGAATAATGTAGTTATTAACAATATGAGTACAAAAGGCAAAAAAACCCTAGTGGATTCTTGGTGGAATCCCAACTATTGGAGAAATAAGGATTATAATCCATATTGGCCAAAAAAGGTAAAAACTAATAATAGGATTACTCCAACTTTTCAGCTGAATCTGAGGTGTTCAGTATCGCATGGATCTGAACCTCCGCGAGGTGAAAAGATTTTACCTGTCAATGATTGGGTGCAAATGAACAAATCATTACCACTCAGATCTGAACCCTCCCGAGGTGTGACAAATCTACTTGACAATGATAGGGTAAGGATTGACCAATTATTACCACATGAGTCAGCCCACCGCCAAGGTGAAAAGATTTTACTCAAAGGTTATTGGATACAATACATTAAATCGTTACCGCATGGGTCAGTTTTGCCTTCAAAAATTTTTTATCCTCGATCTGATAGGCCAAAAACCTACATTCCCTAATTTGGAAGACTGAGCTTTGTATTCTTTTGCCTCAAATACCTCTGGTCTTGAAAGTCAAACTAGTTTAAAATAGGGAAAAACTAGTATCAAGAAAGGGGCTTTTTTGGTTTTGCTGCGCTGATAATAATAAAAAACATAAAAACTTTAAAAAATTATTATTTATACTTTTATTAAAAAGTAAGTTTATCTCTCTAAGAAATTATTTGTAGCCTCCATTAGCGGATCATACAATGACAAACTTGGCCACTGTGACCGCCCCAAAACCTGTATCACCTGTGCTTCAACCCATCTGGCCAAGTGGTCAATAGCCACCAGAATGTACTTGGACCAGTTAGCTCCTGTTGGTAGAGGGCCAATGAAATCCAGGGAACTGTATGCTAATCAAAATGTGGCTTCACTGACTGGTATGAAGTCTTATGGCAGAATTGCTTTTCCATTTGGCACCGGTGGCAGCAGGAAATAGTTTCAAGCACATTAAAGTTCATGCTCTCCCAATAGTGCCGTGGTTGCAGCAGTTCTAGGGTCTTATGTATTCCACCATATACAATGGCTTGGTGTGCGCTAAAAACAATATTAGACTGGGCAGAAGGCCTGGGATATTCACAGTATTGTCCCCTATTCGCTTATACAATTAACCATTTTTTTGGAACGTATTGGCCCTTATTCCATCCAATAATTTGATTGTTGAAGGCGGTTCATTGTCATACTTTCAGATGAGCATCTTATCAAACATTATGTCACTCAAATCTGCCATAACTGCAATCATGGGTAATCTCAATAAGCAATTGGCATTCTGGTGTTTTTCTCCAGGCCAGTGAGTAATCTTGAGGTTAAAAGCCTGTAGTTTGAGGGACCATCGGGATAGGTGCCCTTCAGGCTCCTTGAGGTTCTGCAACCAGCTCAATGAAGCGTGATCCGTTACAACTGTGAACTTCACTCCATGAAAGTACACCCTAAATTGCTTATATTCATATATTACTTCTAAGCACTCCCACTCAGTCACAGTGTAATTACATTCATGGCAATTGAGGCTTTGACTGCAGTACGCCACTGGGTGCTCCTCCCCTGCATCGTCTTTTTGGGACAGGACCATCTCTACGGCAGAAAGGGACACATCCATCTGAACAATGAACCCTTTATTGAAATTAGGGTAACACAACACTGTCACACTGATTAGCACCATTCAAATTAAAGCAAATGAGCATTGGCAGCGTTCCATCCATTCAAATGGGGCATCCTTCCTTAATAACTTGTCAACGGATCTCCAATACTGCTTAAGTTGGGGATGAAGCGTTAGTAGTAACCAACCATTCCCAAAAATACCTGTACGTCACATTTGCTGCTCAGCAGAGTCATTTTCTGAATAGCTTCCACCTTGGCTGGTTGAGGCCTCATCCCAGTCGCATCCACCACAAACCCAAGGTACTCCAGTTGGTCCTTAAAGAAGTGGCATTTACAGGGCTTGATTTTGATTTTAGCTTCAGAAAGTTGGTGGAAGACCTCCTCCAGATGGATAATATGCTCAGAGAATGTATGCAAAAAGACATTAATATCATCGAGGTACACAAGTATGCACAACAGCTTCAGGTCGCCAAGAATGGTGTCCATGGTCCGCTGAAATGTAGCCATGGCATTACATAGCCCTTGAGGAATACGCGTTGCTTGGAAAAGCCCCTTGGACTTAATAATGGCGCATTTCTCCTGTTCTGCTGCAGGCAACTTGATTTGCCAATAACCAGAAATTAAATCCATCGTGAAAAGTAATGAGCTCCTCCCAGCCAATCCAAGGCGTCATCAAATCATGGAAAGAGGTATGAGTCCTTCTTGGTAATGCTGTTGAGCTTCTGGTAGTCTATTACTACCCAGTTGATGCCGTGCTTCTTTTTGACAATCAAAACATATGAAGACCACAGACTATTTGATGATTTGAGCATCCCTTGTTCAAGAAACTTATCAATCTCCTTGGTTACTACCTCTTCCGCTGCCATAGACTGGCAGATCAGCCGAGATCTGATGGGGGATGATACCCAGTGTCCACCTGATGGACCACTCCTTGCATGCACCCTAAATCGTGGTCATCTACAGCAAAGATCTCCTTATATTTTTGGAATAAAGCTATCGCCTGCTCCTTTTATTCCTTTGATTACCCTATTAATTTTTTTGCGGTACCACCATCATTATGCCACATTGTGTTTTGGAGGGAAATCCAAACTCATCCAGAAAAACAAACTTGTGAACAAGGAGGACCTCCTCTGCTGGGATCAGATGTAAAAATGCCACTATTTGGTGTAGGCAGATTTGTATTGGTTTGTGCTGCAGATTTGTTAAGAATTCATTAATTTCTCCATGACTCTGAAGAATAATGCCTAGAGACACGTGAGGCTCAAACCATGACTGCTGATAAGGGCCAAGGATCTCCTCATAAAGCCCAGCTGGAACTTTCACCTCTAGCTCAGTGTTTACTATTACTTGATGTCAAGAGGGAATGGATATAGCTCCAGCAACTCTGAGCGGCAGCCCTTGATATTCATATATCTTCTGGGGAAGGGTTCAGGTCTTACTCTTCAGTTGATGGTAACAAACTGGAATCACCCCATCACTGTAGGCAAGGTTGATATGTCCCATGAGCACTTGATTCTTTGGCACTCTGCTGGAGGTAAAGTACATTGGGATCCACTGCCCCAAAATTTTAAAGGTCTCTTCCACCATATCAACAACAGCCCCATAGTGTCACATGAAAGCAGTGCCAATTGAGAGATCATAATTACGTTTGGTAACACTACCGTTTGGGCTACCATGACAATTGATCCAAACTGCAACAGAAGTGCACTGTACGCTCCCTCAATGACCGTGTTTTCCGCTCCAGAAGTTCCATACACCATATGATGGTCCACATCAGGTTTTAATGTCAACTTCGCCACCAACTTGGTGGAAACTATGTTAACTGGAGCGCCTATATCTATGATAGCGCAAGCCTGGGTTTTTGCTACAACAATGTCACAGTAGGTACACTCAGTGTAGGAGGAATAGTGACTGTTTACTACATGAACATTTAGGGGATCTTGTTTCTCAAGAAAGCTGGTAATTTCCTTCACTGACTTTGGGGTACACTTTGACAGTAGCATTTATCAGAAGGGCAACGTTCACTTTTATTAACAAAGGGCCATTGGTGGCGGAATCTAGCTTGTCTGGAAAAGCTTGGTAAAACATCTTGCATATGTATTGCTTTGGTTACTCCCAAGGTCCTTCTTCTGTTGCAGACTGGGCTTGTGCCCATGTCAGTATGTTTACTCTTCCAACTGGCTAATGGTATAAAATTCTATCATCACACTGAGGGACATCGGCTTGAAATACTATAATTGACTCAGGTGGGACGTCTGGGGTTGTAATAGTGGAGGTAGAGAGTCCCATCTCTACTTCGCTCCATCTTTTCCCTTGTAGTATTGGTTCTTCTGTACATAATGGACATGACAGTTGAGGCAACTTATCATAAGGTGACCAAGGCCGCATTCAAAACAATTCATCTTATAGGATCCATGTCTTTGGTTCTCATAAGCACATTCAAGCTGATAACTTTATTGACGTTTGGCGTAATTATAGCAAGTTTGGTAGTTATGCTACTGCCAATTTTCATAAGCAGAACTAGGGTGGAAGTCAAACTGTTGGGGGTAACTCAGCCAAGGGCGGGGTGAATGATTATAATAAGGCTGGGGGTTACTAGGCAGAATTGGGGCAAAACGGAAGAATTCCCCAAAATAAGATGGGACAGCTATGGTAGCAGAAGGGTTCCGCTCTGTATTGGGTGGAGGGAAGTTGGCGGATATATGGCACAAGAACTGAACAATTTTTAGCAGGGTAAATCTTCATCCAACATTAGATTCATGTTGTTGTACATCTCGCAGTATGGCTTCATGGCGGAGGTCATCACAATGCACACATCAACTTTAGATAAAATTTCTGTTCCAATTAACATGTTGGCTTCCACCATGAATTAATCAGCAAACGTGGTGAGAGTCTCATTATGCTGAGACCCAATGGTCAAGAATATAGCCTTCCACTGTGATATTTTTACAGTACTTTAAAACAACTTCAGCACATTATCCTTCACTTCTTGGTATGAAATGGAACTTTTTGGAAGATAACAGGTGACTTGGTCAGCAGATCCAACATCCAAGATGGATATTAACAATTTAGCTTTACACCAATTTGTAACTTCTTCCAATGCACTTTCAAATTGCTTAAAGAACCCATGAATATTCCCATTGCGATCAAATGGAGGCAGCTTATCACTACAAACCTCCTGCAAAAGCTTATCCTTCCTTTTGGGCACAGCTTTCTAAGGCAAGTTTGAGTTTTGCATATTTGACTGGTAAGTTATGTCATGAAGATCCCTTATCCATGCAAACATGATATGCCATGGCCAGTGACTGAAGATTTGTTTGTGTAATTGATCAATGGGTCCTCTGTAGTGAGTACCTCAGTTATAACTTTGGCGGATTTGTTAAGATACGCTGGGTTAATTTGCACAGGGTGAGCCCACTGAGCAATCAGACAGATGATATGAAGATCGCCGGTCTGCAGACATACACTTAAAATATAATATAATAAAATATAGGGGCTATCCACTCCAAACGACACTTTATTTATTTCCTATCACTTACAGCAACTCTTTGCTGTTCCACTCTCTCTCTACAACTCACCACTAACAACCTTTTTTTAATCGCCCCAACTTGCTTATATATCAGTAACTTCATATGATACTATTTTCTTGGCTTAATTAATTCTGCAATGAATCATTGGTTTCAGCAGAGTATGTATCCGATTCTCTATTGCCTTAGTTTGAGGAGATCATACTAATATTTATTGATCATTGATATCGACTCATTACCCTATTTGAAGGCAATTCAATAATAAACCCTAATTCAACCAAAAATCCCCTCAAATTGTGGCACTTGAATAATTGTAACTAATATCATGGTTGGCAGATTCTTCCCAATCTTTTATAGCTATTTCAGGCTTATCATCCAGTTATATCAGAATCTCAACGCTGCATTTTGGTATACTTGGATGATATCAATGTATTCAGCAGGACTTTAATGATCGCCTTGAGCACTTAGAAAAAGTGTTCAAGCACCTGGTGATGTAATATTATAATGATCAATCCAAGGATGTGTCATTTCTTCAAGAAAAAACTTGAGTACATGGTTTTGTGATAAACTCCAGTGGACTGCAACCCCAATTGCAGAAGATTACAGCTATGAACGGATGTCAATCCTGAAAAGCGTTTGGATATCCAAGTATTTCTTGGAATGGTCACTACTATCCAGCATTTCATTATGATTTTGCCATAATCACCAGAAAAATTATTTCATCTAATGAAGGTCCAAAAAAGGATTTTTATGGAACGATTAGGCCCAAGAATCATTGGATGAGTAAAGCCAATTTTTATGACTAGTCCTGTACTAAAATATCAAAATTTTGATTGGAAAGTCATCATTAAAACTGATGCCGCATAAATGGAAATTTGTGCTGTTTTAAGTCAAGCAACAACAATGAGGAAGAGCATCCATTAGCCTATGTTAGCAGAACGTTGACGCCATCAAAGAGGAACTACACCGTAACAGAGGGTAAATGCCTCATGGTGATTTATGCCTGTAAGAAATTCTGAGTGTATATCAACAGGACACAATTTAACGTTGTGACTGACTACTTGTCTCTATGCTGGCTCCATAACCTGAAGGAACCAGAGGGGAGACTGGACCAATGAGCTTTAACTATAAGGCTACAATTTTGAGATAATACACTGAGCAAGAGCATCACATCAGAATGATGACGGATTGTTGAGATTACCTGATGTAGTAGTTGTCAATCACCGAGAAGATGATTTATTACAAAAGATGATTGAAGGTAGTATTGGGACGAGCCTCAAGGTATTAAAGTTGTACTAAAGAAAGAGATGGATAGCACTAAATTGACAAATGGACATTTATACAAAATTATAGATGGAAAATAAATTTTTTTCTAAAACTGGCAGAATGAACGAATCATTCAAGCCACACACAAAGTAGTTAGCCATGGTGGGATAAGAAAAACCACGGACCATATTTGCCAGTATTATTACTGAGAATTGATAAACTATGATGTTGTGGACTATCTGGCCTGTTGCATGGAATGCCAAATCCACAAGCTTCATAAGACCATAACAGGATACCAGCTAGTATGCCCTGGGTTCACGTAGCACATGGTATCAATAGACGTGAAGGGACCCCTGAGAGTTAGTACTTGGGGAGTGAAGTACATCATAGTGGCCATAGACCCTTTTGAAGAGAGATGTAGAAATGAGAGTCTTGAGAAAAGTGGATGCTACAAGCACAGAAAGATTCATTATGAACCAAGTGGTGTACCAGCATGGATATCCGTAAGTTTTATTGAGTAAAAAATGGAACAATTCTAAAACCTGTGATCTCAAGACTGAATGAACTGATGGGGATCTGAGGAGTAGTTTCCATTACTAACAGCCAGAAACAAACTTTTGTAGAACAAGTCAATGGAATGCTAGTCACAAAGCTGAGAAAATTGGTCACAGTTAAAACTTCCACTTGGGAAACTTATTTGAGTTGGTTACATTCTCCTACAATATCAGTTATCATATAGTGACAGGGAAAACGAAATTCAAACTATTATATGGACGAAGGGAACCATTACCACCAATTTTGTGTTCTGCCATAAAAACAGCTTTTGGGATGAGGTAAGTTCAATACCTGAACTGACTGGCAAGTATTATGATTGAACTGGAATCATAGGTGTTTTAACCACACTGAATAAAATATATAAAGCAAAAATGGTGGACACTAAGAACTAATAAGCAATACAAGAGCATAATGTGGGGATGGGGCAGCTTGTTGTGATACCCATGGTTTTGGAGAAGAAACAAACTGGATGCCTTATGGTTAATCAATTTGGGGTTATCACCAAATCAGCGACTGATGCCTATATGATAAGAACATTGTGGATAGTCATATAGTGACCCAGGTCCATACTAAATATCTAAAGTATTGGTTTTAGGGGAATAATAAGTTGCAATATTCCCGTGGGATCACTGAACCTACTGACAGTAGGTTAATTCCCAATGTGTTAGTTAAATTTTAGAAAGTATACCTTTGAACCATGATAGCTGGTTTGATTTAAAAAAACCTCTGAACCAGAGTAGGGGAAAAGAAAAGATGGACCTCTGAGCCTACATATAAATTAAGCTCATTGCAAAAAAGAGAAAAATAACATAAGAAAAATATACAAAAAATGATAAGATAAAAAAATCATAAAGAAGAAATATAAAAAACAAAAATGCAAAATATATTAAACATCAATTTTTTTTTGTCACCATCAAATTCGTCTGGCGGTGTTCCCTTATGTTATTGGTAGAACCAGCTTGGGTTGAAACTGGGTCTGCCATGAGTAGTCCTGAGGAGCTATAATAGATAAGCATGTTGGTAGGATTAGGATGGGTTGAAAATGGGCTTAATGGATTGAGGCTGTAGAAATGAAGCCCAGCCAGGGGGAACACAAAAATCAAGGAATCAGGAAAGCTGCCCTAATATAATATTTAAACAATGAGTTGTTATACAAACCTGGCCTTGGGGAATACAGGTTTTCCAGGACTAATTTTGGCAACGGTTGCAAAGTGGTCACTACACAGAGCCGCAAGGGAATTACTTAACTTAGTACAATTTCCCTGTTTGACAACAGGGAACACGAATTTGAGCCATTAATGGTACAGATAACACTTGATCACTGTTTACTACAATATATAGGAATTTTCGTCCCAAATTAACCAAAACTCAACTACTAGTAAAAACCAGTATACTAAGAAAAAAATGTATTTATTAGGGAAGTACTCATATATATATATATTTTTTCATCATAGTGCCCTTCTATTATAATTGTTAGCGTTTGTTACTGGAGAATAGCTTTTCACTCATTAACCTGAAGTTTCAGAATGCCTTTGGTCAGAACTTCCTTTGATTTGCTTTCCCAAGATAAGCAATCCTTCCCTCAAGCTGGTAAATTATTAGGTATCATCCCTGACAAATAAGGAAGTATTAATTAACAAATTAATCTTAAATATTAACTCGGGGCTCCCTACCTCAGAAGCCTACAACCATCATTACTAGTAAATAATATTGGGGATCATCCCAACAAATCCACTGGTATAGAACACACTGATAAAATCATATTCTGATTAAATTACCAACATCAACAACATCTGGACAAGGCTGGCACAACATGGGGCCATGGGATCTGCGCTTTGCAGAGGCAGCAGTGAAGAGGACACTGAGAGGAAACATGCTAAGAAAAAGGATTACCCAGAGATGCAACAACCAAAGAAAAAGGATATAGACTAAGCAAACTCTAATCTAGACAATCTGGTGGACTCAGTCAAGATTAAATCAGCGTATGCTTCCAGAAAATCTTTATTGCTGGATAATCTGGTCAATTGGGGGATGTGTTGGGATTTTGATATGCCCACATTACCCAACTTAACCAATTATAATAAATCTGCTTATACACTAGGGGATGAATTCTTCTAGTGGATGTTGGAGTTATTAATCACTATTATAACTATTTTTTGAGGAACATTCAAAGTGAACATTTAGTGATTTTCTGGTCTTATCTGGCAGATCAAAAATGTTTTTCTGGGGATATCCCCAATAAACAAGTGATTAGGTTGTCAATTTCAATATTGGTAATCTAATTACCTTGTAGGAGCCAATTAGGTTTTATTGATGTTCAACTAAGGGGTTTATGAGTTTCTAGGCGATTGAAGGCGCCTGTGATAATCAACTTGAAATTTACCCTTTTAAGTATTGCAAACAGCTGTTTATGGGTAAAAGTCCCATTACCTAACTAGTATGTTAACCTAATAAGGATGACACACTGGGGTGAGCGAAGGTGTTGGGACACGTTCTTTGTTTCAACCCAAAAGAGGTCACATTGATGGTCAGCGGCGGAACCTGATTAAACTGATGGGTAATATCATTGTTGAGTGCACTCTGGAGGGTTAATTTTTTTGTTGACAGCTGCTGTTTCCACTTGGAGCGCCAACTGAAGAATTGGGTGAAGAATTCCATTATAAATCTACCTACATTGTTCCAAATAAAAAAGATAGATACGTACAAGAAAGATTAAATACTTTAAATAATTTAGACTATCAACATTTAGTGTATATCTTGCTCTTGGACTAGATTGGAAGGATAGGAATTACTTTGTTTATTTTATTGCTATCTCCGCAAACTCTGCGTCAAGAAAGAAAAGAAGAACCTCTGAACTTAATACTAGTTTAAGTTCTATCATAAGGAAGAGGGAGAAGTTTCCAAATATTAAAGATTAAAGAGTACATTTAAAGATTAAGGACAAGTACAAGTTTTCGTTGGACTTGATAATCATCTTGGCTATAAGGAATCCACTAGAGTAATAGTCTTCATACTATCACTGCCTTATTCAATTAACTATTAACAGTTTATACAATGCACATACCAGGAACCTGTGCAGTTAAACAAGGGAGCTAAAGCAAGCTATAATCTTGAAAGGGTACACAGATACCAGATTTTAACAACTTCTTTGTATAAAAATTCAACTGTGGTGATTAAATTTTCTCAGGTGAAATGTTTTGGAAATAGACTAACAATCAAAATATTTTTCTAGCTACTAGGTTGTGTTTTGACACATCATTTTCAACTCTTAGGGGTAATATGAAGTCAAGGCCCCATGTTTCCAATAGTCTTGGCATTACTATAGGGTTCAGGGTTTACTAAGCACCTTTGACAAAGCAAAATCTTGGTGAGCATGGCATGTGGCTACATAATTATTGACATTGATGTATGAATTTGGCCACTAGTATCTAGCAAAAATTCTCATCCATGTGGCTTTTACTATAAAGAGTTAGATTCATTGTGGGCTTCTTTTATTTGTTGCATGCATTAATGCCTTGGAACTACCTGAGCAACTAAAAATTAAAATATGCACATACAAGATAACTTGGAATAGAGCAAATAACCATTATTTTTTTGTACAAAGATAGAACCTGAACATTCTTTGACAAATCAAAGTCTTCTAAAAGCTTCCATATCTGTAAAAGCATGTCCTTGAAAATAATTTTCACCATATGGAAATTGCTGGTCTCTGAGATTATTTTAAGCTCTTGATAGCCTACCACAAGCATATTGTGCCATCCAGGAAAATTCACAGATTTTAGAGCAAACTAACTTATTTAACATCAATATACTTAAAATCATATAAATATTGGATTGTTTAACATAAAGCTCATTTATGTTTGACTATTACTATGGTGACCAACCAGTCCAGAAGGTAGTACAAAATCTTTTAAGAGTAAACACTACAGTCAAGACTTCTTCAATGTAAGTTGAAAAGTTGCATTCCACTAGAGTAGATTTCTTGGAGATGAAATCAACAGGTAAGTACCTAACCTGTAACTGGGTGGCATGGCTCTAATGGCTAAATTGATAGTGTCTGTGAATATCTGAAACTATTTTATAAAGTTAGCGAAGTTAAGATGGGATCATATATTAAATTTAAATTTATTGCAAGGAAGGCTGACCAGGGGATAGACAATTCCGAATGTCAACTCAAAAGAGACAAAACTTAGTAACGTGGAAGGCACCTCAGAGAAGCGATGCTATCTCTTGTTGCCAGCGGGAACGCCACTTATGGGGAGGGGGAGGGAACGTGTGAATGGGCCGTAGCCACAATTGAACATGTGTGGAGGAAAGGGTCTGATTTGATGAACCAAAAGGGTACCAGTAGGAACTAAGCTGTCGGCGACATGGTGGGAGGTATCCAAACATCCACGCCTGAAAGTGGTCCACCAAATGAGACTGGAATCTGTGGACAGCTTCTGGGAGGGTGGGAGTGGAGCCTGCAATGGCATCCAAGACAATCGTGTGGATAGTCCACATGGCTATTGCAACCACCAGAGCACGGAGGGAGGGTGAAGGGGGAGGCCATTGATAAAGCAAACATATCTCTTGACAGGCTGAAGGGATGTGTTTGATCCTGGCCAAGCAGACGTTGGACTTCGCGCCATATCACTTTAGAGGTAGGACACTTCTCCAGGCGGTGGAACAGCGTTCCATACTGGCCACACACGACGCAGGATGAGTGTAAAGCGTTAAAGCGCTCAGCTGTATGGTACACCCACCTCAGGCAGCGCCACACATGGGAACAGATTTGAGGCTGCAACAGAGGATGGTGTGCGTATTTCCAGATAGTTTTTGGGTCTTGATGGAGCAAGGGATGTCCATCATGTCCAGGTAGTCCACCCTGGATAGGACATGGGGCCGTGTGGGGATTACGCCATCATGGATGGGTAGCCCCTGTACCTCTTGTGTGAACTGGGGTGAGGGGCGGCCTCTTCAGGTTGTATGTCCGCTAATATGAATTCTCCACTCAGCGCTCCGCATGGAGAAGAGGATTCGTTTGTAGTGGGTTTTAGTACCGTGAGGACCTGTGGCTGATGGGTGTGAAGCCAGCTAGTTCATCAGGGAGTGGGGGCTCGATGGATTGTTGAGGCCCAAGGCGCAGAAGAAGTTGGAGCGGGCCGCGCAGGACCAGTGTTGGGAGGGGAGTGTAGGGGTGGTGATGGTCGCAATCCAGGTACCCAAGATCTTGGCCGCATGGGCTCTGAAGTCAAGCAGGCCCATGCCACCATGCTGATGAGGGCCAAACATGACCTCTAACTGTACTGGTGGAGGGCGACCTAACCATAGCCATCCTTGCAGCAGGGCATGCAAGGATTTGAAGAAGCATGGGGAGAAGGGGATGGCGTGGGCTCCAAACCAGACTTTGGAGAGGAGCATAGAGTTGGCCAAAACGACCCTGCCAGTAATAAAAGCAGGGTGGGCTCTGAGGGAGGCGATGCACTTCGTCACTTTGTCTAGAATATGACTCTCCATTACTGCTGATGCATATCCGCCTGCCTCCACCCACACGCCCAGATGGCGGACCAGCCCTATGGTAGGGCGTGGCACAAAGGAGAGCACCAGTGGGGCGGTGTGGGGTGAGCTGGGAGGGCGAGCACGTGTGCGAGCAGATAGGCCAGGCTGGGCACTGGTTGCTGGGGCCCAGCAGGTTTGATACTGACCAAGGAGGATGATTTCAGATTTGGAGGCGTTCAGTGCAGCATTACTTACCCGGGAATACACCTGTATGAGATCTTCAAGCGCGCGTGCATCTTGATTATTAGACACCCCAACCACACAGTCATCTGCAAACGCCATCATCTTGACTGGGGCTTGGCCTGGTGCATGGACCCCAGTGAGGTGGGCATTCACGTTTTGAAGTAGTGGGTCAAGGCTGAAGTTATATAAGAGTGGGCTAAGGGGGTCCCTTTGGCGTAGGCCCCTTTGAGGGCGGACTACTTCCGTTAGGAAGCCAGGGCCACGCACTGCCATTGTTGCAGATTCCGTGAGCAGCATCACCCAGTTGATGAAGCGAGGGGGTAAGCGGAATTGATGGAGGCAGGCCCTGAGGTATTCCCAGTTTATTTTATCATAGGCCTACTGTTGGTCCAATAATGCAAGTGCCCCAGAGGCTGTGGACTGACATACATTAGCCACAGAGTGCACGTTATCCCAAATCGACCTTCTGGGGATGAAACCAAATTGTTCTGGGGAGATGGTGGCAGATGCTACAATCCCTAAACGGTTAGCCATGATTTTGGTTAAAATTTTTGTATCCGTGTTAGTTAAAGAAATGGGGCGCAAGTTGGCTAAGTCTAGCTTGTCCCCTTTCTTGAAGAGTGTGATGGTGAAGGCCTCTTGTCCTCCTGGCAGGAGGCGCGTTTCCAAAAGGCTCTGGTTAAGTGAGGCCAGCAGTAGTGGGGATGTATATTTGAAGTACTTTTTGTAGAATTAATATGGAATGCCATCTGGGCCTGGGCATTTTCAGTTTGGTGCACCGTGAATGGCTGTCCATAATTCATTCAGAGTAATCAAATTCATTATTTTTGGGTATCAGAAAATGGTGCAGATGTGGGCTCAGTTGAGAAAAGCCGCCACTTTGGCCAGCTGAATTGGATCAGATTGGTACAACTTGGAGTAATACTTTTATGTTTCGATTGTCACTTTGGCTGGTGTATCTGCAATAGAATCATCTGATCTTCGCACCTGTGTGCAGGCCATGCTCTGGCATGGTGCAATTTTTTTTAAAAAAATGTGCAGTGCACTTGTCGCCTTTTGTGATGCATTTGGCCCTGTACTGTACACAAACTCAATGTTTGTGTTGCCTTTCGAGCATATTGAGGTGGGCAGCTGCCTCCGCCCACTTCTGGCCCCATGCAGAGCTGTATCCTGTAGCTGGGATATTGGACTCCAGGTGTGTCAACTCTGCCAGAGCGCGCGAAATGACAGCTGATGTGGCTCATGAGCGTCTGGAGGAGAGGTGGCGAGAGTGGCAGATGGTATCATTTTTGAAAGTTGCCCATGTGGAAATGGGGTCCACACAAAATGGTGCAACAAACTCTTTTGCCAAAAGTTGCTGATTCCACCCACGTGGAAAATTCTGGTAACGCGAGCTTGGAGGGGCGGATTTTGCACCAATGTGGGGCCTTAACAGCTGTGACAGGTAGGTGGTAGGTTATTGAGAACAGTCAATGGTCAGAGAATTCCATTTTTGTTGTTTTAAAGTGGGATATGTGGAATTGGAATTTCGCTGGCATAAGGATAAGGCTGATGTGGGACATGGACCTTAATTGGCCATTGTGGATGTGGGGGCGCGTCATGTTCTTGAGCAGCGGGGCTTGCCACAGCAGTGCATCCATTAACCCAAGGGTGGCCTTTAGAACGCGAAGTTCAATGTGGCCCTGGGGGGCGTGGGAGGAGGAAGGCCACACTTCCGTTGGAGTGTTTAGCCAGCAGTTTATATCGCTGACTACAAAAGGGTCTGGGGGTAGTGGGAGGGATTTGACTGATGAGAAAAATTCCTGACGCTCTCATGCACCATTTGGGGCATAGATGTTGATGATAGCTTGTACCATGTCAGCCCATGAGAAGGTGACAACAAGGACTCGGCCATTGAGGAAGGTTTCTGATAATGAAATTTTGAAAGAATTATTTTTCTGAATTAGCACCCCACAGTGCTCTGACAAAAAGGATATGGATGGGAGGAGCATTGTTTTCCAAGCTTCCTCGAAACCTCATGGACAGTGGGACTCCTGGATGGCCAGGATATCCACGGGTAAATTCCGTTGTAAAAAAGTCAGTTTCCTATCTCAGGATGGGGAGGCCTTGAGTCCGGCAATATTCAACATCCCTAAAGTGAAGGTTTCCCCCATTGCACCTTAGGTGCTAGGGGGTGGGCACCCAGGCCCACTAGCCTCCTCTAGATCCCCACGGGCCTTCACAGCAGCACAGGTGTTAGCAGCAATGCTATTGGGATTTTTGTTATTTTTTGTGGAAAGAGTTGCATTGGCTTTAGCCTTTGCTTTTTGTTTCCCCAACGTCAGATGAATTTTTGCGGTGCGGTTGAGTTCGGTGCACTGTTGAGCGGGTCAAATTTTTTTTTTCAGTTGGGATGGGCCCCAAGTCAGTTTTGACTGGAGCTTGGGTACAACGATTGGGTGAGATCGAGTCCCCCATTGGATCCTCAGATTGAGTGGCCCAATTGGCATGGGCTTCCCAATCTGATTGGTTGATGGATTTCCAAGTTGCTTCAGCTCCAAAGGTTTCAATGTCCTCCTGGCATTGGGAGTGTGGGATAGCAGTGGTGGCTTTGGCCGCTTCCTTTGCTGCAGCCCTGTGAGCCTGCTTGACCTTCTTCCACCCTTGTGGGGAGATAGGCTTTACCAGTAGGTAGCAGCCTTGTGCTCCCCATGGGAAAGCCTCTTTGGTGCTTGCGGTTGGTTCATAGTGCACCTCTCCACTGGCCATGGCTGCTGAGGGGTGCTCTTGGAATGTGACGCCCTCCTTGGTGGGGCATGCATGCACTTATGGCTGAACGCATCACAGTGGGTGCAGATGGGGTGCGCGCTGTCCACGGTCACCCGGAATGGGTGGGTGGTATGCCCTGCAATATCAATAAAAGTGGAGTGTGGGATCTGGGTTAGGTCCTTCGCGATCTCCTTGGTTGGGGTCAGAACTGCGATGGCCTTACCAGTGCACAGGTGTGGCATCAGTGTGAAATGTTGCATTTCGAAAGATTGTATTTCACCATATATGGTGAGACCATCTTTCAGGTGTTGTTCTAAAATGTCACGTTTTACCATAGTAGGCAAAAAGGAAAACTTGAGGAAAATTTGGTTTGATTTTATCCATCTGGTGCATTTGGTTTTGATGACCCGTTGCCCTTCAGGGAGGTCGACCACTATGCACACCGCAGCAGCCTTGTCTGCTGCCTCTTTGTTTTTGAAACCTAGTTCCAGCCAACTGCGTGACATGGAGTGAGGTGCGACATACACTGCAGTTGGGAAAAAGGTGTACACATCTTCACAAAATTTTTCCCATAAGGCCATTTGTTGGATGTCCAGAAACATGTGGAATTTGTATTCCACTGACAAAAGTGGCTGGGAGTGTGGCGTGTTGATGTACTGGTTGCATCGTGCTTGCCATGTGAGGATTTCCAGGGAAATAGTGACTGCCAGTTTTTTAAAATTTTTGTCTATTCTGCCAGTTTCTCTGGGGCGTTTTTGAATGTTTGAGGCCGCGGGACTTCCACCTGCTCCTCTTACCTTACTTGCCCAACTGCTCCCTGACATGGGCGCAGACTAATCTCCTCTGTGAGATTATCAAACTAGAATCAGACTTGAATTGAATAGGTTGCAAAAGTGATTGCAACAAGAAAGAAAAGTTTTGCTGGGATCATATATTAGGACACTATTAGGTTGACAAAACTCTGGTGGACTTTTAAGTGAAATTACAAGTGGTTACCTTCTTTTAAAGTCATTATAATGGACTGGCCACCTTCTAAAAATCTGAGATAAAGGCTTTTATTAGTAAACAATTCTCAGAAAAATAAAAAATTTGGCTATGTTGTTTTTACTGGCCACATGAAATTTCTTGTACCTTGGATGTGTCAGTGCACTTTCCTTACAGAGAGATTTTATGACTTAGAATATTAAGCTTCCTAGTAAAAAGCTTTACTTTTGACTTATTTTAGAAGTTCATTTCTTTAATCCGTTGTAGTACCACTCTTAGGTCCTAAAGTTGTTGTTGTTAATTAGTGGTAAAATTATTTATGTCATTTAGTTAAACAGTTACACAATGTTATATTAATCTGTGAAATTTTATTTTCATAGCTTTTTTAATGTCCTAAGCTCTGATAAGAATGAAAAAAATTTAAGTATACTTAAATTGTCCAAAATTGACAACATTTGATTTTTTTGGATGGATCTTTCTCCATCACCAGCTGATAGTACCCAGAGTACAATTTGATAATATTAAATTATTGTGCAATCCTATGATATAAAATCTCTCAATAAATAGTATAGAATGTGAGTTTTTCTTAGTGACTCAGTTAAGTGTAATTTAGTTAATGCACAACTGGTGTTCATGATGGATGGGGGTCTTTACAGATGGCTACAAAGAACTTTGGTAGAAGGGTCAAATGAGGGCTCACAAACAGGAGAGCGTTTCAGAGATAAAATCAAATACTCTTGGTTTGTATACAGTTAAATATGAGCCCTTGAGCTACATTAAGGACAAAGCTAAAGGCGATTGGAGGGTCAGACCTCCTGACAGGGCATATATTAACACAATCACCTAATACATTTCCAAAGAGTAGTCCATTCTTAGTTAAAACACCAGGAATCTCCTTAAATTACAATAAATATGCTTTTAATCTTTTTAAAATATATTTTTACCTGGATTCTGATTATATTTTTATTAAGATGAAGCTTATTATGCATCTTTGCCTGTGTAGTTTTATACTAAATTTATGAGTAGTTTTTGGGAACTTTTGGCTTGGTTGGCATGGAGTCCAAGGTATACCTTATCTTTTGGTGGGCATATTTGAAAATCCATTCTCTGATCTTCTCATATTAGGTCTAATCTAGAGCTCCTGGATGGGTAACCTATAATTACTAAAACTTCTTTTATTAACAAAATTCCTCATCTTGATTCTTGGATTCAGACATATTGCTCTACCCCTAATCACAAAACTTTAAATTAACAAAATTTTTTTTTGTCAACTGATTTGTCAGGGTACCAGTTATAAAATAAACTTTGTATTTGTAACCATTCTTTTTAAATTAAATCTAAAATTATGGAATCTAATTCATCAAATTACCTTTTGAAAAGTTGCCGCCTTTGTAACCTACCCTTATACCCTCAATCTTCCATATTGGGAAGGTTAGGGCTATGTGGTAGCCAGGCAACGCCTTGACCATTACATCGCCCCCTCTAAATGAGAGCCCCCTTCTCCACCAGCATCTTTCAACCTTCTGAGGATAGTTAGAGCAATCTTTGGTAGTCTTACAGGAGTACTTTTTCTATGGAATAGCTAAATCAATTGACTAGTAACCAGGTCTTTCCCCAGGGGATCTTAACTTACAAAATTCCCTCCACCTCATAATTACCCTCTCTAGGATTTCCAGAGTGGACTGGAATGAGCTTCTTGGGTCTGGATTTTTGAATATTAAATCTGAGATATATATGGTTCCATGTGCGCGCATGATCCCTCCAGAAATCTAGTTTTTAGGCCACTTTGTTCAACTGGCGTATGACCTTGTAAGGTCATAAGTCAACAAGTATAAAGACTTGAAATTTTGTGGGAATTGATTGTTGCTTAGTCTTAATCATCACAAGGCCCCAGCCATGAGAGCTGGAGCCTTGGAGCGGTGAGCGCCCAACTTTCTCTTTTAGCCCTGACAGCCTTTACCAGTTTCATACTTAGGATTTTCAGAACCTCCTTTAATTTGGCCACCAAGTCAATTGTGGATTTATTTGTTCCTCCCATATGGCCTTTCATTGTCCTTGGGTGGCATCTGTAGTTCATGTAAAACATTGACATACCAATCAAAGAGTTCACAAGTTGTTGTTTGTGATTTAAGCAATTTTTATCTATCTGTCATTCATTCCTGTTGCACCATGAGGTAGCAGAGCATGTACTGCTCAAAGGTCTAATTAACTCTCTCCATTTTAAAGCTGAACTAGGGGTGGTATGATAAGAAGCTACACGGCTTGATCTCTAAATTCTTGAGGAGGTGCTTTCAGAACTGCGAGATGAAATGTGGATCTATTTCTGAGATGATCTCGTCAGAAGCGCCATGTCTCAAGGAAACTTACCTTATGAATATTTCCGCTATGTCCTTAGCTGTTACCTTAGAGGTTCACAGGAAGATCCTAAAAACTTTATCAGATAATCTACCACCATCATGATGGCATCAAAATTGTTTGACTTTGATCTCTCATATAATCTATGCTTACCAAAAATCCATGGCAGCTATGCAATTTTTAAGGGTTTGAGCTTCTCTGCGAGCTTTCTCCTGGCTTGAGTTATACCAGGCGCAGGTGAGGCATTGCACCATGTAAATCCTTACAGTTCACATTATGCCTGGCCAGTTATACTTATGAAGCAGAAATTTTATCATTTTACCAGTAATTGGGTGTCCTGGCAATTGGAGTTTTTGGAATTGCTCTATTGCCTTGGTTTGGCGCTTGAGCGTTGGGACTTATAAACAATCCTGGCTGAAAAAGAGGCTTCCCTTCTACCTGAAATTCTTCTAAGTGCTATTGGAGTTTTTCTACTTACATTATTTTCTGATTTTAGTACAAAATTTGGAGCTCTTCTGTGCAGTGCAGATCCTACACAACAAATTAAATGGTTCCTCTTGTATTGTGTCAAACGCCTGGGTGGAGCATAATAGATATACTGTACTCATCAAGCTCTTCCTTTGAGAAGACCAAATTTTGGGTCTTAGCTAAGCAAGTCCAGTAGTAGGTTGCTCTCCACGGGCTTATACTTTATCTTAAATTGTATTAAGGCAACTCAAGCTGCCAGCGGGCTTGCTGATGGTTTATTCTCTTATGGCTCTTAAGGAACTTTAAAGTCCTATGATTAGTCCTGATTGTGAACGAATGTCAGGAGTACAACAGATGGTGTTGCCATTCAACTAGGGCGGCGACAATTATCAGGAGTCCTTGTTGTATTATTATATATCTGGGAAAGGTCGACCAAGGGGATATACAATTCTGGTATAATGAGAATAAAATAATAATAATAATAAAATGTGAATAAATAAGGACACCCCAGAGAGTTCATAGACCCTCCTGTTGCCGCCAAGACCACCAGGTTTAGGACGATGGGGGATTTATGATGACTTATTCTTGGATGCAGCATGAGTGAAGGAATGAGTCGATACCTAGGTGCCATATAGAGAACCATGAGCTGGTTATCCTTCTGTTGCGTGGAGCCATGTTTCCAAACAACCATTCTTGAAAGTGTTCCAATATATGGTAGTGAAAACTATTGATGACTCCTTGGAAGGTAGGTGTTGCTCCTGTAAGTGAATCCAATTTTATAGTACGGATTGTCCATAGTGCTATAGCTACTATCAATGCCTGTAAAGATGGATGAATAGGTGACTCCTTGTTGAGAGCATACATGTTTTTAGATAAAATAAAAAATTGTCCATTGTCTTCTTGAAATAAGCGCATGATCTTTTTCCAGATAGCTACTAATATTGGACATTGTTCTAAACGGTGTACTAAGCTTCCATATTGGCCGCATATTATGCATGAAGAGTGGGCAGCATTTAATTGTTCTGCCATGTGATACACTCTCTACATGTATCTCCATACATGTGAACATATCTTGGGTTGTAGTAGTGAGCGTTGTGTGTATCTCCGGACCATGCTTTGGGTCTCCAGGCTGTATGGTATGTCCATATGATCCAGGTAATCAATCCTGGCAATGGTACTTGGGTTTCAGTTTATTATGTTATCTATAACTTTTTTTAGTACTAGATGGTCCCACATGTTATCTATAACTTCTTGCCCATTAACTTATTTACTGTGAGTTAGCCTTGGGAAACCTCGGTGACTGATCTGGCCACTTATGTGGAACTTCCACTCTGTTCTTCTCATAGCTAAAAGTATTTGTTAAAAGTGTACAGTAGTGCTATGCGGTCCTGCACCGTTGGGTAAGATGTCAGATACTTAATCATTGAGTTTGGATGATTTGGATAACATAATTGGAGCGCTCATGCAAAATTAGATCTTGCTGCTCTACCCAATGTATGTCTGGAAGATCTGGACTAGTCACCTGAGCTACCCAGGTTCTTAGTATATGGGCCGCTTGCTCTACATTATTACTTAACTCATAACTCCATTCATCCTAGGATCAAATAGAGTTTCAAGGCGCACAAGGACTTTATGGTTAGATCAAAGCATCCATGTACTAAGTCATATATTATGTTAAAAACGGTGAAAAATTGCTTGGGCCATAAACCATATAATTGATAATATCATGGAATTAACTAGCACAACTCGTCCAGTAAAACCTAAATGATGTCCATGCAAGGAGGTAATGCGTTTTGTTATTATATCTAAGAGTTGATTTTCCATCATGATGTTGGCGTAACCCTTTGTCTTCTAACCATATCCCTAAATGGCGGACAGGTACAGCTGCCGTCTTAGTAGTGAAGGGAAGTTTCAGTAGGGTAATTGATGATCTTTGCCTCCTAGGTCTGGCGAGGAGTCTTGATGTTGTATTGGTCTGTTGACCCAAGGTGGATGGTGTCCAATGAGTCTGATATTTCCCCAGGAGTATAATTACAGTCTTTCCAGTATTAAGTGATGCGTTGCTTATGGATGAGTATTCTTGCATTCTTCTCTCAAGTATGCAAGCATTTTGGTTGCTGGAGATACCCAGCACACAGTCGTCAGCGAAAGCCATCATTTTGACTGGTGGGTTGGCCATAGACATTGATTCCATAGATGAGGGAAATTGTATTCCGTATTTTGGGTTCAAGACTAAAATTATATAGTAGAAGGCTTAGAGGGTCCCCTTGTTTGAGTCCCCTCTGTGGAAAAACTAGGTTAGTTAGGAACTTGCTCCGTGCACAGCCATGGTGGCTGACTCTGTGAACAACATCACCCAGTTTATAAACCTATTTGGGGGTTTAGATTTTTGGAGGCAGACCTTGAGATAAGTCCAATTCATCCTGTCATATGCCTTCTTTTGATCTAAAAAGACAAGCGCACCAAAGGCTTTAGATTGGAAGACTTTTGCAACTATGTGAATAAGGTCCCATATGGATCTTCTTGGGACAAATCCATATTGTGATGGGGATATCACATCAGTTGCAATTTCCCCTAAAAGTTTGGTCATAATTTTTTTTAATATTTTAGTGTCAGTATTAGTTAAAGAGATTGGGCGCAAATTGAATATTTTTAATCATACCCTTTTTAAAGAGAGTGACTGTTTATGCTTCTTTGCCGCCAAATAAAAGACATGTCTACATGATGTACTTATTCATGAAAGAAAAGACTATTAGATATGTTAGTACAATATTTATATAAAATTCTTAGGGAAGCCCATCAGGTCCAGGGCATTTCCTTCATGGTGCACTGTACACCGCTTCCTATAATTCCTCATATGATATTAAGATGGTTAAATTATTGATTTGAGCTGTGGCGTCAATATGTACATTTGTGAGGAAATTTTTAATTTTTGCTGGTTTGACGTGTCAGATTATATAAGTTTGTATGAAACCTATGTACTTCAGTCGTGACTTCCTTGGGTGTTTCCACTATGATGTATCCAGTTATCAGATCTGTGTGCAGGCTACTGTATTCTTTTGGGCTAAAATCAATAGAAACAATAACATGAATAAGTTTCTCTGTCTTTTAGGTTTTTGTTCTGTGTTAACACAACACAGTGCTGGTGTTCTCATAGAAAGGTGTTTAGATGTATAGAAACCTCTGCTTATCTGCATCCCCTTCCAGGACTTTATCCTGTGCATATTACATCGTTTTCCAGGTGATAATTTCGGCCAAGGTGCGTTTAATGATGGCTGAAGCTGCCCTGTATCTTCTTGATGTTGTATGTTTAATCTTTTGTATTGTTGGTTTCTTAAAATTTTCCCATGTGATCAGTGGGTCTGAAAATGGTGTTTAAAACCCCACGGTAAAGAAACTTACTCCACCCAAGATTGAAATTCCAAGTTGGCCAAAATTTCTGGGCGTATTTTACACCACCTGGGTGCTTAGATAATTGTTTTCGCTGGTGTGAAGGACACCAAAATTAGTCAGTGGTCAGAGAATTCAATTTTAGTAGCTTTAAATTTATAAATTTAGTGTCAGAAAATCAGTGAAGGGAGTATTAGGTATATTTGTGACATAGAAATAAGTAAACAATTGTGAACATGTGGCCATGTCATGTTCTGCAAGAGAGGCGACCGTTTAGGTAAAGTATCATATAGTCCCAAGGTGGCTTTTGACATGCAAAGTTCCACATGCCCTTGTGATGTCTCCATTGTGTGTGGCCATTGGTCAGTGTTTGAGTTAATCCAGCAGTTCATGTTCTTATGATGAAAGTATTTACTGGAAGATGGAGTTGTATCAAAGCTGTTAGAAACTTTTATTGCTCTGTTGCACAGTTTGGTGCATACACGCTGGCTAATGTGTGCACCTCTTTGTGCCATGAGAAGGTAACAGCTAGTATACGGCCATCCAAAAATGTATTTATTAATGAATTTAAAATTTTAGTTCACTTTTACTATCACTCCACATGTTACAACCAAAACAATATTGTTGAGAGTAGAATTTTTCCCATGCCTCCTCCTTTCCCTGTAGCATGTGGGTTTTCTGAACCGCCAGGATGCCCATTAGGGGTTGTGAAGAAGACTCAAATTCTTGGCCTAGGACGTTAGGCCTTGAGTCACACTATATTCATCTTTATATATTTACTGAGATGCCCAATGCGCCTCAGGAGCAGTCAGCAGGGCCCAGCCCTACTCTCTCGCCCTCTTTGCTCACCTTTTCATCCTTGCTGCAGGTGGCATAATGATGGGTTGGCGCTGAGGTAAATTCTGCACCTTTTGTTATTGCTGTTTTTGTTCTTTTCTTGCCTTTATTGGCTTTCAATTTATAATTGTGGTGCAATGTGCATTCTCATTGGTCACAATTTTAAACTTTCTTATGCAAATGTTGATTTTCAATCCCCATTGAGTTGTACTCCACATTTTTTAGGGAGGGGGTGAACCCATGTGCTGATGCATTTGATTCCAAATCAGGTTTCACCTAATCCTGTTTGTTTTAATTATTTGCTTGAGTTTCGTGGAATTTTATTGGCTCATTGTTGCAAGTTCTTCCATGTCTTTCTGAGTTTGTTCAGGCGAAATGGATGATTATTCCAAGGCCTTTATATTGGCTGTGGCCAACTTGCGAGCCTGTTTGGCCATTTTCCGCTCCTTTGGGGAAATCAGCTTGATAATTTTATATTGTCTGAATTCTCCCCAGTTGAATGCTTGTATGGTATCAGTGATTTTGGAATACTCTGAGTCATCTTCGCCCTTTTCTTCCTCACAGAATTACATTTCTCTTAGGCCTTCTTTTCTGAGGCAAGCATGAATCTTGTGCCCAAAGGCAAAACAGTGGTTGCATATGGTGGGGGTGCACTCTCCACTGTTTTGCAGAGAAGTTGTGATTTTTCTCATCAACAATAATAGATGCAATATGGGGGATTCTTTCAAAATTCTCCACTATCTTCATGTTTGGGGAAATAATTGCAAATGCCTTCCCTGTGCAAGGGTCAGAATCAGCTGGAATCTTTTCATCTTGAATTGTTTAATTTCTCTCCATGATTCCAAGACTTTCTGAGATGTTGTGTGACTACTGTGCACGCTAGTGTAGTCGGAAAAATAGTCAAAAATTATAGATATATCTTTTAATTCTGTCCAATATGTACATTTTGTTGATACCAAACGTTGACAGTTGGGAAGGTCAATTACTACTCTGACCTTTGCGGCTTTGTTTGCTTTCTCCTCTGTCTCAAACCAAGGTCCATCCAACCATGGCAGATAGTGTGGGTTGTCATGTACACAGCATGCGGGAATAATTTTGGTTGGGCTTTACCAAACTTTTCAGACGTTGCTGGTGCCTAAGTGCCCAAAAATACATGAATCCTGTGGTTAACTGATGACAGTGGTTGAGAGTGGGACACTTCTATGTAACTTCATTATTTTACTAGAAAATCCATGAAACCCGCAGGGTGCACCACCTCAGGTTTTTATTTTTTCTTTGGTTTTTGTTTATTCATGTATGCTTGTTACTTTTGGGCAGTGCAGATCCAGGTCCACTACCCTTTACTGTGTTCACCCAATTCTGTTCTTGTTTATTAAATGTGCTCATCTCACCTGGTATTGGTTATCAAATTGTTCTGTTCAAATTGAATTGGTTACTTTTAAGTAATATTAATTGGAAAGAAAAGCTAGTTTTTGGTATTACAATAGCTAAAATTATCAATAAATTAAAGATATGAATTCTTTTTTGTAAACCGGATAGTGTGTCTAGTCCAATAATTTTCAATTGAGATAAAAAATGGTTTATCCAGTTCATCATCCCCGCTTTGTAAGAGAAACACCCCTAATGTGAAAATTTGAAGCATCTGTTTTCATTGTAACTGGTAAGTTGGCATCTGGGTATGCCAAAACTGGGGAGGAGAGTAGGGAATTTTTTATGGCCTTGAAAGCCTCTTTTCCTCCTCTCTTCATTATAAGAAACTTTCCAGTGAACCTGATAAGAGGTGTGGCCGTTTTGGACAGATCTTTGGTGAACCGACTAAAAAATCATGACCCCAAGAAAGCTTTGGTCGCTTGTCTTATTTGGCGCCAACCAAACCTTCACAGCTTTCAGTTTAATTAGGCTTTTCGCTTCATCCTTTTCAAACATCATATTGCCCAAGAAGACAGAGCCCTTAATAAAAATCACACTTAGAGGGTTTTGGCTGTAGTTTAGCTCTGTCCAGGGCCTTAAGCACCTTCTGTACATCTTTGGTATGTCCCTCCTTGTCTTTTAGAAAACCAGGATGTTGTCCATGTAAGTGACACAGCTTTTCCAAATCAAGTCGCCAAAACGTTGCTGATGGACGCTGAAAGACAGCTGGTGCATTCCTCAGGCTGAAAGACATGTCCTTATACTCAGCCACACCAAGGAAACACTTGAAAGCCATATATTGTTGGTGTTTGGGTACAATTAGTACTTGGTTCAAAGCGCCTACCAGATCCAACTTTGAGAACACTTGGCTTCCCGCAATCATCTGAGAGATACTCACTATAAGCAGGATGGGGTATGGCCTGTTTTGATTATGGCGTTCAGTTGATGGTAGTCACACAGGGGGTATAGCTCACCGTTGGCCTTGGGAATCAGGAGTATGGGGAACACCACTGGGGATTTTAAAAGCACAGTCATCCTTCAATCCAGCAAGTCCTTAACGTACTTGTCCATGTCTTCTTTCACCCTGGGGTTTAGAGGATAAACTGGGCTTACTTTAGGAAGTTCAGCATCCCATTTGAACTTGAACGAATTTTTTTTTAAATTTATTGTGGGGAAGGCCGACCATGGGATGGACACTTCCGAATATGACTCAGGAAAGATAAACTTAGTACCAGGGGAGGCACCTCAGAGAAGCGATGCTATCTCTTGTTGCCAGCGGGAACGCCACTTATGGGGAGGGGGAGGGAACGTGTGAAGGGGCCGTAGCCACTATTGAGCACGTGTGGAGGAAGGGGTCTGATTTGATGAACCAGACTGGGAACCAGGAGGAGACCAGCTGTCAGCGACGCGGTGGGAGGTATCCAAACATCCACGCTTGAAAGTGGTCCACCAAATGAGACCGGAATCTGTGGACAGCTTCTGGGAGAGTGGGGATGGAGCCAGCGATGGCATCCAAGACAATCGTATGGATAGTCCACATGGCGATTGCAACCACCAGAGCACGGAGGGAGGGTGGAAGGGGGGAGGCCATTGATGAAACAAACATATCTCTTGACAGACTGAAGGGATACGTTTGATTCTGGCCCAGTAGACGTTGGACTTCGCGCCATATCACTTTAGAGGTGGGGCACTTCTCCAGGCGGTGGAACAGCGTTCCATACTGGCCACACATGACGCAGGATGAGTGTAAAGCGTTAGAGCGCTCAGCTGTATGATATACCCGCCTCAGGCAGCGCCACACATGGGAGCGGACTTGAGGCTGAAACAGAGGATGGTGTGCGTATTTCCAGATAGTCTTTTGGGTCTCAGTGGAATAAGGGATGTCCATCATGTCCAGGTAGTCCACCCTGGATAGGACATTGGGTCGAATGGGGATCACGCCATCATGGATGGGTAGCCCCTGTACCTCTTGTGTGAACTGAGGAGAGAGGCGCCTCTTCGGGTTGTATGTCCACTAATGCGAATTCTCCACTCTGCACTTTGCATGGAGAGTAGGATTCGTTTGTAGTGAGTTTTAGTCCCGTGAGGACCTGTGGCCGATGTGTGTGATGCGAGGTATTTCATCAGGGAGTGGGGGTTTGATGGATTGTTGAGGCCCAAGGCTTGGGAGAAGTTGGAGCGGGCCGCGCGGGACCAGTGTTGGGATGGAAGTGTAGGAGCGGTGATGGCCGCGATCCAGGTGCCCAGGATCTTGGCAGCATGGGCTTTGAAGTCAAGCAGGCCCATGCCACCTTGATGATGGGTTCAAACATGACCTCTAGCCGTACTGGTGGAGGGCGGCCTGACCAAAGCCATCCTTGCAGCAAAGCATACAGGGATTTGAAGAAGCTTGGGGAGAAGGGGATGGTTTGGGCTCCAAACCAGACTTTGGATAGGAGCATAGAGTTGGCAAGAACAACCCTGCCAGTGAGGGTAGTAGGGTGGGCTCTGAGAGAGGCTATTAACTTCATCACGTTGTCCAGTATACGGTACTCCATTACTGCTGACGCATATCTGCCTGCCTCCATCCACACGCCCAGATGGCGCACCAGTCCTATGGTAGGACGTGGCACAAAGGGGAGCACCAGTGGAGCGGTGTGTGTTGAGTTAGTAAGGCGTGGACGTGGGCGAGCAGATGGGCCGGGTTGGGAACTAATTGCTGGGGCCCAGCAGTTCTGAAACTGACTAAGGAGGATGATTTCGGTTTTGGAGGCAATCAGTGCCGCGTTGCTTACCCGGGAATATTCCTGGATGAGGGCTTCAAGCGCGCGTGCATCTTTGTTATTAGACACCCCCACCACGCAATCATCTGCAAATGCCATCATCTTGACTGGGGTTTGGCCTGGCACATAGACCCCAGTGAGTTGGGCATTCACATTTCGCAGTAGTGGGTCAAGGCTGAAGTTGTATAAGAGTGGGCTGAGGGGGTCCCCTTGTCACAGGCCCCTTTGAGGGCGAACTACTTCCATTAGGAAGCCTGGGCCACGCACTGCCATTGTTGCAGATTCCGTGAGCAGCATCACCCAGTTTATGAAGCGGGGGGGCAGGCGGAATTGATGGAGGCAGGCCCTAAGTTATTCCCAGTTTACTCTATCATAGACCTTTTGTTGGTCCAAGAATACAAGTGCCCCAGAGGCTGTGGACTGACATACATTAGCCACAGAGTGCACGTTATCCCAAATCAACCTTCTGGGGATGAAATCGAATTGTACTGGGGAGATGGTGGCAGATGCTACAGTCCCTAAATGGTTAGCCATGATTTTTGTTAAAATTTTGGTGTCTGTGTTTGTTAGAAAAATGGGGCGCGAGTTGGCTAAGTCAAGCTTATCCCCTTTCTTGAAGAGTGTGACAGTAAAGGCCTCATGTCCTCCTGGTAGGAGGCGTGTTTCCAACAGGCTTTGGTTAAGTGAGCCTGCAGCAATGGGGATATATATTTGAAATATTTTTTGTAGAACTCATATGAAATGCCATCTGGGCCTGGGCATTTTCAGTTTAGCGCACTGCAAATGGCTGTCCATAATTCATTCAGAGTAATTAAATTCATTATTTCTGGGTATCGGAAAATGGTGCAGATATGAGCTTGGTCGAGAAATTCCGCCATTTCAGCTGGCTGAATTGGTTCAGCTTGGTATAACTTGGAGTAATAGTTTTTGCGTGTCAATTGCCACTTCGGCCAGTGTGTCCCCAATGGAATTATCTGATCTTCGCACCTGTGTGCAGGCCATGCTCTGGCATGGTGCAAAATTTTTTTTAAAGAAGTATGCAATGCACTTGTCGCCTTTAGTGATGCGTGTGGCCCTATATTGACACAAACCCAATGTTTGTGTTGCCTTTTGAGTGCATTGAGGTGTGCGGCTGCCTCCGCCCACTTCCAGCCCCATGCAGGGCTGTATCCTGTGGCTGGAATGTTGGACTCCAAGTGGGCCAATTCCACCAGAGCGCTCGAGATAACCACTGATGTGGCTCGTGAGCATCTGGAGGAGAGATGGCGATAGTGGTGGATGGTGTCCTCTTTGAAAGTTGCCCATGTGGAAATGGGGTCCGCACAAAATGGTGCAACAAACGATTTTGCCAAAGTTGCCTCTTCCACCCATGTGGAAAATCCTGGCAATGCGAGCTCGGGGGGGATTTTGCACCAATGTGGGGCCTTTGCAACTGTGATGGGTAAGTGGTAGGTTATCAAGACCAGTCCGTGGTCAGAGAATTCCATTTTCGTTGTTTTGAAGTGGGAGATGTGGGGTTGGAATTTCAGTGGCATTAGAATAAGGTCGATGCGGGTCATGGACCTTAATTGGCCATTGTGGACACGGGGACATGTCATGTTTTTGAGCAGTGGGGCATGTCATGGCAGTGCAACCATTAACCAAAGGGTGGCTTTTAGAACGCGTAGTTCTACGTGACCCTGTGGGGCGTGGGGTGAGGGCAGCCACCGGTCCATTGGTGAGGTTAGCCAACAGTTCATGTCACCAACTAGGAAAGAATCAGGGGGTAGCGGGAGGGATTTGACCAATGAGAAAAATTCCTGACGCTCATGTGCACCATTTGGGGCATAGATGTTGACGATTGCGTGCACAACGTCAGCCCACAAGAAGGTGATGATGAGCACTCAGCCATTTAGGAATGTTTCTGAGGATGTTAATTTGAAAAAATTATTTTTCTAAATTAGCACCTCACAGTGCTTCGACCAAAAGGATAGGGATGGGAGGAGCATTGTTTTCTAAGCTTCCTCAGAACCTCATGGACAGTGGGACTCCTGGATGGCCAGGATATCCACGGGTAAATTGTGTTGTAAAAAACTCAGTTTCCTAGCCCAGGATGGGGAGGCCTTGAGTCTGGCGATATTCAGCGTCCCTAGAGTGAAGGTTTCCCCCATCACACCTTAGGTGCGAGGGGGTAGGCCCCCAGGCCCACCAGCCTCTTCAAGGTCCCCACGGGCTTTCACAGCAGCGTGGGTGTTAGCAGCAACGCTATTAGGGTTTGTTAATTTTTGTGGAAAGAGTCACATTGGCTTTGGCCTTCACTTTTTGTTTTCCCGACTTTGGACGAATTTTTTGTGGTGCGGATAAGTTTGGTGCACGGTGAGCAGGTCAAAAAAATTTTCTTCAGTTGGGATAGGTCCCAAGTCAGTTTCAACCGGAGCTTGGGTGCAGCGATTGGGTGAGATTGAATCTCCCATTGGATCCTCAGATTGAGTGGCACGCTCGGCATGGGCTTCCCAATCTGATTGGGTGATGGATTCCTGAGTCACTTCCACCGCAAAGGTCTCCATGTCCTCCTGGCGTTGTGAGTGTGGGATGGTGGTGGTGGCCTTGGCCGCTTCCTTAGCCGCGGCCCTACAGGCCTGCTTGGCCTTCTTCCACTCCTGTGGGGAGATGGGCTTTACCAATAGGTAGCAGCCTTGTGCTCCCCACGGGAAAGCCTCCTTGGTGCTTGCGGTTGGTTTGTAGTGCGCCTCTCTGCTGGCCATGGCCGGTGAGGGGTGCTCTTGGAATGTGACGCCCTCCTTGATGGGGCATGTGTGCGCCTTATGGCCGAACGTGTCACAGTGGGTGCAAATGGGGGGCGCACTGTCCATGGTTACCTGGATTGGGTGGGTGGTATGCCATACAATGTCAATAAAGGTGGAGTGCAGGATCTGGGTTAGGTCCTTCGCGATCTCCTCAGTTGGGGTCAGAACTGCGATGGCTTTACCAGTGCACAGGTGTGGCATCAGTGTGAAATGTTGCATTTCAAAAGATTGTATTTCACCATATATGGCGAGACCATCTTTCAGGTGTTGCTCCAAAATGTCACGTTTTACCATAGTAGGCAAAAAGTCAAATGTGAGGAAAATTTGGTTTAATTTTGTCCATCTGGCGCGTTTGGTTTCGACGACCCATTTCCCTTTGGGGAGGTCAACCACTATGCACACCACTGCAGCCTCATCTGCTGCTATTTTGCTTTCGAAACCTAGGTCCAGCCAACTGCGTGACATGGAGTGAGATGCAACGTACACCGCAGTTGGGAAAATTTTGTGTACATCTTCACAAAATTTTTCCCATAAGGCCGTTTTTTGTATGTCCAGATATACACGGACTCTGACTTCCACTGACAAAAGTGGCTGGGAGTGTGGCGTGTTGATGTACTGGTTGCATCGTGCTTGCCACGCAAGTATCTCCGGAGAAATTGTGACCACCGGTTTTTTGAGATTTTTGTCTATTCTGCTGGATTCTCCGGGGCGTTTTCAAACGTTGGATGCCGCGGGCCTTCCGCCTGCTCCTCTTGCCTTGCTTACCCAACTGCTCCCAGACATGGGCGCAGACTAATCTCCTCTGTGAGATTATCAAACTAGATTTAGTTTTGAATTGAATAGGTTGCAAAAGTGTTTGCAACGAGAAAAAAATTTATTAACTTAAACAAAAATGCTAAGGAGATATGTTGAGTTAAGGTAGCGGTGAAGTTCCGCTATAACAGGTGTTCATAGTATAGAAACCCTTTTGATACCCTTTTTATCTCTGTTACTAATTCTCAGCTCTTACTAAGCCTAATTCTGCCTGAGGTAAAGAATTCTAACGCTATAGCTCCAGGCCCCTAGAAAGGAGCACCTTACATCCCTCCTCTAAGTCAAAGTTTGGAGAGTTCTTGTGCCAAGACCTCATACCCAAAATCATGGAGTGGGGCAGGTTCTTAACGCTAGAGGTTTTCCACAAAAGGTGAGGTCCAAGCTATAGCTTTATCCTTGGCTCAATCTCCCAGCAATCCGATGACTTAGTGGTGTCTGCAATAGATATAATACCCTTTTCTCCCATTGGTACTAACAGTTTATAACTAACTTCCAGTCTAAATAGTTTTCTTTGGCCTCACCCCATGTCCACTAACACTCACTTTTCTTAGTTTAACGCTTTTTCTTTCTTATTCCACTTTAGAAAAATGTTACAAACAAATAAGAAGACTTTTTCTTTAATTAGCGAAGAGATGAGAGTGGTAGTCAGGTGAAGACTGTACACAGGGACGTACAAGATGTTGGAGGTTGCCTGAACTGGGCCCATGGGCGTGAAGTGGGTTCGCTGGTGTCTACCTTCTCCTGTTGTCCCACATGATTAGAGATAGGCTCTGACTTCGCACGTCATTTACAGAACCTTCCATGGTTCCCAGGAACATGGGTCCTAGCTTGGTCCAGGGTTAACTGGCTTTCCATCTAAGAGGCAACTTTGACTTTCTTCTCCAAGGGCACCCCAAGCAGGTGGCAACTATATTAATGAGGATTTATGGACTTAGGTTAGTTTAAAATCCGTATGAGTTTGGAGTGGTTCACTTCTGCATCTTTGACTAGAGGCTAGAACAGGCAAGAGTATTACTGATGGCTATACTGAATTGGCTGAGGGACAAGAGCACTGACCAGCAGAATCATGAGAGTCATTTAGGGAGCAGCTCTTTTGACAAGTTAGAGGCACTCCTACAAAGGAACTGGAAAAGCCAGCTGTATTTCTAGGATGTCAGTGAGCCATACTAACAGGTACTTATAAAGTGACTATCACCTGGATGATACGGAGAGATGCCTGCGTGGTCCCTCTGGAGGCCGTGGTGAGATGTTTTGAAACCTGACATAGGAGAATGTTACATGCATCACGCTCAATCCTTCCAGGGTCAATGTTTGTCTAAAATCAGACGCGGTATAAAAGCGTTGGATGTAACCAGTGGGGTTCCTTTATACAGGAAGTAGCGATCAGCTCCCATTAACAATAATAGGATGGAAAAGATGCCCATCAGGAGAGTGGTTATGTGTGCTCATACCAAGTGGGTAGGGCTCTCTCATAAGGCTTTACCACCCCAGAAAAAGGGAGATGAGATTAAAAGTCTTACGTCTAATGTGACAAATAGGATTTCTACACAAACCACAAACAGTTAGGCAGGTGGGCCCAGGTAAGGGCCCACAGGCAGGAGACGTGGCGATGGTCAAATCTTAATTCGTTGGCTTGATGAACAGTTGTTAATATATCCTTTTAAGATGGTAAGGATGATACTGATACTTAGGAGGATTGTCTGCTGGAGAGGGCGTACAGAGATGTGACAGCCTTGTCAAAGTCTGAGTTATAGCACATTTTCTGTAAGAATCTGGAGTGCCTTCCTAAGGTCTCAATAAATGAATTTATTGATTATAGAGTTTATTTTGATTATTGAGGTATTTATTTTAGAAAAATCAGAAAGTTGAAGTTGTCTTATGCCCTTCATCAGTTTGTATTCATATTTATAATATGGGGAATATGGAGTAACTTGTTCCCACAGATTTGCAGATGGTGGGCTATCCATGGGCTTGCTTCAAAAATCTAGGCTCCTGATATTCTCATCTGGTCCCGTTCTAGATTGTTCATTGAGTACCTCTGACATCACAGAAAAATTTTCTGCATCTATTTTTGCGGTTTTGAGACTGAGTCAAAACTTGGCGTTTTTATTTCATCCTTATTACAAAATTTTATAATAACTTAAAAAACCTCTTATTCACTGTAGCTTCTGATCTGCTAGGCTACCAAATCTCTCAACTCTCAATATTCCATCTTTTGGCATAGTTTGGATTAGCATCTCATTACTCTCTAAGCTGCAATTTGTTGTGGTTCTCAACATTATCTCAGTTGTGGAATTCAGGTTGGCGGCTTCTTTTTTGCTGTGCCGACATTTTTCCTGAATAATGACATTCTCACGCTCAGCGGAATTTGGCTTGGCATCCTTTGATTATACCAATGCCATTTCTGACAGGCCTTGACTCCTAAGCTCTATAATTTATTTATGTATTGGCACCTGATTTGTCAAAATACAATTTCTGAGGGCGTCAACCTCATAACTTAATATTTTATTACTAGTATTGGCATTGATCTCTAATGTAGAGATTATCAAGGCTATGTGGCAGTCAGGAAAAGGCTAAATCGTCACATCGCCCCCCAGAAGAGAGCTCCCTGCGCCCCAGTATTCCTCAACCTTCTGGGGGACAGTTGGTACAGTCAGCGGCTTTTTAGGAAGATTCCGTATCTAAGTAGCCAACCCATTTGATTAGGTACCATCTCTTTCCACGGAAGATCATGGTAACTAGGATCTCATTAACCTTGTACTCAGCCTCTTCTGATTTGCCCAAATGTACTGGCTCCAGATTCTCTGGTATGGGGCATTATCACTTCCTAATATTAATAAATGTAGAATCAGATGTGCACATGACCCTTCCAGGAATTCTAGTATATATTCACTTTTCACTTGGAGGATGGTCTTGTATGGCCCTAGGTTGATGAATCCAAATTATGACACTTCCCAGGACAATTAGTGTTTGGCGTTGATCATCACATAATATCCATCTTAGAGGGGCAGAGCCTCAGGGAGATGCACGTACGCCTTTTTATTCTGGGCCTTCATAGCCTTCTCTAGCTTAGACTTCAGAGTCATCATATTTTCTCTCATTTAATCAATAAATCAATTGCAGGAATTTTCCCCTCAGAGTGGCCCTCCTTTGTCCTTGGGTGGTGCCTGTGGTTTGCATAAAGGGGGACACGCTTGTTAACAAGCGCGCCAGCTGTTATAGGCAAATTATGCATACTTAACCAATTGATCCACTGATCTTGTCATGTAGTGCCATAACATCTTAGGTACTGTTTGAGTGTTTGATTAACCCTCTCCATATGGCCATCAGATTGGGGATGATATGAGGAGGAGTAGCATGTTTTAATCTTTGGATTTTATAAGAGGTGGTCCTAGAACATAGAGATGAATTGTGGACCCCTGTCTGACTTCTCATTCAGGAGTCCGTGTTGGGCAAAGACTTCCCTTACAAATATTCCTGCCATGTCCTTCTCTGTGACCTTGGAGGTGCACTAAAAACTTTTCATACTTTGTTAGTCAGTTTACTAGCATCATGACTGCGTCATAACCCTCTAATTTTAGGAGACTGGTAATAAAATCCATGCTGAGCAAGGTCATGGCATTCATGTGATTTGTAGGGGTTTCAAATTCCCTGTGGGTTTGCTCTGTGTGGTTTTTGATCAAGCACATGTAAGGCAGCACTCGGCATATACTCTTACAGTTCCCAATAAAATCCTTTTAGGAGTAGTTTGGTTTATCAATTCAATTTTATTACAACGTCAGGGTGTCCATCCAGAGGGCGGTCATGATTCAATCTTATGACCTTTTTGGAGCTTAAGCATCAGTGCCCATATGCAGTCTTTGTGCAGGATGAGGCCTCCCTCCTTCCTGTAATTCTTGAGGAGATAGCTGGGATTCCTTCCTTGATCTCATTTTTAACCCCTTATTCAATTTTAATTAATTTTGGGCTATCTGAATACTCTTCGTTAAGCTAAAATGATCTTCATGTATTGCCACAAACACCTGAGGAGGGAGCATGGTAGCCATGAACGCGTCAAGCTCTTCCTTCAAGTAAGTTATTTTTGGGGCTCAGCTAAGTAGGTCTGGCAGTAAGTTGCTCTTCAGGCTTATGTTCTATCTTGAAGTCATACTGAGAAAGCTCTAGGTGCCAGCGGGCTTGCCTCTGTTTCACCTATGGGGCTCTTGTGGAACTCTAGAGCCCTGTGGTCAGTCTGAATCATGAAATGATGGTGCGCATACAAAATATGATGCTGCCACACATCTAGATCTGTGATAATCGCCAAGAGTTCCTTGCCATAGTGACGTATTTGTTTCCACCAGAAGCATCTTCTTGATGAAGTAGCATACTGGGAGTTCCAAACCATTCTCACTAGTTTGTAAGAGTACCTCCACAACGTCAAAAATAAAGGCATATGTATCCATGATGAATGGCCAGTTGGCGTCAGGGTGAACAAGAGCTGGCGCTGTGGGAAGGGCTTCCTTGATGGCCTGAAACGCCGTCTCTTCCTCCTCTCTCCATTAAAAAGAGACTTTCCCTGCCAGCCAGGTAAGCGGGGCAGCTGTCTAAGAGAGATCCTTGGTGAATCTCCTCAGGAAAATTACCACTATTAAGAAGCTGCGCATCCCCATCTTGTCCATTGGTTCTTACCACTCCTTCAACACTGTCAGCTTGTAGGCAGATGAGCCGTTCCCTTTTTGTTTACAAAGTTGCTAGGAAGAATACCAAGCCATTTAAGAACTCGCATAAAAAAGGTCTCAAATAAAGATTTGCCTTATCCAGATAATTAAAGCCCTTCCTAACTATATCCATGTGATTTTTTCAGGACTTGAAGATCACTAAAATTTTGTCCATGTACGCAAAACTGCATTTCACAATCAAGTCTTTGAGCGCATAGTCAATGGTCCATTAGAAGTCCTATGGTGCATTCTTGAGTCCAAATGGCATAAACTTGTACTCATAAACACCCAGGTGACATAAGAAAGTCGTGTATTTTTGGTGTTTGAGTACAACCTGTACTTGGTTGAAGGTGGCCACCAGACCAAACTTTGGGAAAACTTGGCTTCCAGTGATCATCTGAGAGCTGCTTGTCATCAGCAGGATGGGGTATGGGTCAATTTTAGATATGTCATTCAGTTACCAGTAGTCTACATAGGGGCGGAGCTCGCCGTTGGCCTTGTGAACCAGGAGTATGGGTGACAACACTAGGGATTCAAAGGCACAATCATTTATCGCTCCAGAATTTCCTTCCCATACTTATCCATGGCTTCCTTCACCCTGGGGCTTAGAGGGTACATTGGGCTTTCTTTAGGAAGCTCAGCATCCCCTTTGAACTTGAACGAGAATGCAAAGGAGATAGGTTGAGTGCAGGTGCAGTAATGTCCTCTGGAACAGGGTTTTATAGTCTCTGAACTCTTCCAGGACCCGTTCAATCTTTGTTTTTAGGTTCATAGAGTTCACGCCGAGCATTCTTCTTCTTGAGATAAATAATTCTAACGTAATTGGCTCTAGGTCCTTTGGGTAAACGTCACCCAGCCCTCCTCCAAGTCAAAGTGCGGGGAATACTTGTGCCACCACCTCATACCCAAAATGGTGGGGTGGGGTAGGTTCTGAATGGCGCTGAAGGTTTCCCAAAAAAGGTAAGATCCCTGCTCTAGCTTAATCCTTGGCTTGATACTCTAGAATTATACTGACTTGGTGGTGTCCACAAGAGATCTAATACCTTTTTCCGCATTTGTACTTTTTAGTTTGTAACTAACTCCCAGTACAAGTAGTTTTCTTTGGCCTTCCATGTCCATTAGCAAACAAATATTCTTGATTTCGACGCCTTTCCCTTTCTTCTTACATTTTAATAAATAAAACAAACAGATAAGAAGAACTGTTTCTTATATTGAGCTATGAGCTATGAGTGGGGTTTAGCAGGAAATTTGTACACAGGGACGTACAAGCTTCTGGAGGTTGCCTGCACTGGGGCTATGGGTGTAAAGTGGGTTTGATGGTGGCTAACTGCTCCTGTTGTCCCACATGGTTGGTGACAGGCTATTACTCCAAACTATATCCATGAAATCTTTAAAGGTTCCCGGAAACATATATCCTGGCTTGGGCCAGGGCTAACTGGCTTTCCACCTTATGAGGCAACTATGACTTCCTTCTCCAAGGTCGCCCAAAGTGGGTGGCGATCATAGCATTGAGAACGTCTGGACATAGGTTCTACATAGATATCCGTGCAAGCTAGGAGGGGGTCACTTTTGTAGCGTTGGCTAGAGGATAGAACAGACGAGCATACTCCATGATGGCCATTCTTCCTTGGATGTGGGACAAGAGTGCTGATCAGGCGGCATCCTGATAGTCATTTGGGGTGGTGGATATTTTGACTAGTTGGAGGTATTTTTTTATAGAGGTTGAAAGAGCTGGCTAAGTTTCAAGAGGTTTATGAGCAGACTGATAGGTTCTTCAGAAGGTTGCCTAACATCTGGCTGACCGGAGAATGCCTCTTGAGGAGATTTCATATGTTCATATTACCCAGCTTCATATATTATACATAAATCTGCTTGCTTAATGGGGATGAGACCCTTCTATTGTGTGTAAGATTTCCTTATATATGATAACTATTGTTTGGTAAATCCCTTTACAAATATTGACCAAACAACCAGGATTTGATACTGAGAGAATACTAATGTTTTTTTGAGATGAACCCCGAAAGTTATTTACTTTATGTTTAATAAATGATTTGATATTTGGAAATTTAATTATATTAGCCAATGGGAGTTTGTTGCCAATATTCTCTGGGATTTATGATTAGTTGCTATGTCAACAATGCTCTTGGAACAACTCGAACATTAACCTTTTAGGTAATGTGACCCGCTGTTAATGGTTAAAATGTTCAATTTACTAAGCAGGTTGATAGACTAATAAGGGTAATCCGCTGAGTTTGATCGAAAACGTTGGGACACATATTAATCCAAACAGAAGGGGCCAAATCTTAGTTGGCGGCAGAATTTGATTAGATGGATGAGGAAGATCATCATTGGGTGTGACTTTATAGGGTAAATCATTTGCCAACGCTGACTTTTACAAGTAGGGCGCCAATGGAGTAGCTGGACGCCAGATTCAGTATAATATACCTCGACTCTAAATAAATAAAGTAGATAATCTAAAATCACTAAAGATAAATAATCACTTGAATACTTATCTGTTATATAACTATTGGTTTTTTATTCTTGGGTTTAAAGTTGTGGAATCAGATATCCTATTGCTAGATATTACTTGTTGAGATCTCCAAGGCTCCTGAGAGAGGAGAGGAAGGGAGATTTTCCCTTGAGAACCACTGAACATACTGGTAGTAGGTTAAGTTCTATTGTAAGGATAAAGTTCCATTGAACCAGAAAATTCAAATCTAGAGGAAGATTTGAAGGGATAGAATTTCCTTCTTAACTGGATAATTCAAGTACCTTTACAAGTGTGTTGAAGGAAGGTTGACAGTACCTGTCCCAAGAAACCTGAGCAGAAAAGATACATATGGTTTTGGAAATTATCTGGATACTAGTCGTCATAATAGTATCACCTACCCACATACACATAATATTAAGTTATCATATCAACACTTATTAGTTTCACACACCAAATCCTGTGCAAAATACTAAGATTTTCTGGTAGTTGCCCCAGTTTAAGGTTAATTTGGTGCTCATTACAGGGCATAATTGAGTGACCTAGCTTATTTTACATTTAGTTATCTTTTTTAGCACTTTTGGTGGCTAACCCGAAAGGGGGACATCTATGCATCTTTATTTTCAATTGATCCAAAAAAGGGCTTATCGTAATTAAAAGAACTCACAATATGGAACCTGGACTTTAGCCTAGGAACCCATATCAGAAGGCGAAGAGGCTTTAGGGAAATTTTTATCTGGCGCCCGCTTCAATTGAAGGACCATCACAGACAAAATGGGGGTTAACGCATCAGCTGCATGGGGTATAAGGAGGTATAGGTGGGGGTTTTCTTTGTTAATAAGGCTGGCAGTATCCATAGCTACAACATATTGAGCAAGATGATGATCAGCAAAATGAATAAAGCAGGCACACAAGTGAACAACTTGATGCGCTGGTGGGTTTGGGGATAGTTGGAACTAACATCAAAGTTTTTGCTGCATCAGTGCATTCACGACTTACACTATAAGTGATTTCTTCAATTACATATCTTGTACTTCTTCAAACTTGTGAGGGAAAATTGGGGATAGGAATACCTTCAACAAGGGGCTTCATGCCCCATGAAGATGATGATGGAGGAGAGTGTTGGCAGGGGTAGCAGCTGCTTCCATGGACATTTTATTTATATTTATATACAGGATAACCATTTTAAGGGAGAAAGAATAATGGATGTGAATCAGAAGGTTTGACAAAAAATTAGTTCAAGACAAAATTAAGCTTAATATTATAAGCCTGATCTGAATATCAATCCATTTAAGAGCTTCAAACGGATTTTATTGGTTAGTGCTGGCCTAGCTACCAGAATTGAAGGGGTGGAAGAAACTGATTAGATGTGCATAGTTGACCATGGCAGCTCAGCTGAGACTAGTTCAGTCATCCGATATGGTTAGGTAAATTTAAATTCTTTTGATTGGCTGCTGCCTTAGAAGCAGTGCCAGATTTCTCAAGATTGGGGGTGGGAGGACAAATCCCCACTTGAAAAATTTGGTCGTGGTGGCAGTGCTGACACCCTAGGAGGGATTGGCAAAAGCGGCTGGAGCAGAAAATGCTGGGCATTTGCACTTTGAATGTTCAAGTTTGAAGCATAAGGGGCAGATAGCGTGGCCATTTTTGATGTGTTCCCAAAAGGGATAATCAGGGGCGGACCTGATTGTGGTGCGGGGGAAATCATGAGGTGGGTGTCATGATGGAATGAGCAGCTTGTCACAAAGGCGTGAGGCCCTGAAAAATGATATGCCCCGTTGGGGACAAAGAATTGAGGCATGGGTCAGCGCCATAAATGGCTAATACCTCCATGATTTAGTGGCAGATGCGTTCTGGGGAAGATTTACATTTAGTTTTAACTACAAGGGTATTTTGAGTTTTCAGGCCAAATATATCAAAGCTGTTATCAGCACAATGTCATAAAAGAATGAACTTAAGAAGCCGTTGACAAAATTAGAAATTACTAACAAGAATGCATTGAATTCAGCGTCACAAGCTAATCTCACTAATTTGTATGAGCAAGTGACAAAAGCTAAGGAAGAATCAAACAAGTTGGAAAGGTCAATAATGATCTTTATGAAAAGTTCACTTCATTTAATTGGAAGGAGATAGAATCAATCAATGAGTTATTATTTCAGAAAACTGAATAAGAAGCAGATAGAGAACGCTTCCACTGGATTCAAGGTGATATACCACAAAAGTTAAGCACTTAGGTGAATTTTAAATCACAAGTGTGATTGCGCCCAGATGGAGGTGAATGAAGCCAGCAACAAAAAACATGAGATTTCAGATGGAAAATAAAAATTCTGAAGAAATATGACTGGAGCTATTGCTGAGATTTCAGTGATGAATTTTAAAGTACACCTATTGTTAGTTAGGTTGCCAAGCATGATTTTCTTGCCACAGTTGCAATTGAAGAATCATAGATCATGCTAAAATTACCTAAATTCCACCTTTATAATGCATCAATATTTTTCTGCCTTATTTGAAATTACAACGTTTAATTATAGCAACTGATAAAGAGTATTAACTGTGATGAATTGCTTAGACATCAAATATCAAAAACTGTATTTGCCTTATATAATGGGGACCATTGGACATACAGTGACGCCAAAAAAGCTATAATGACTGAGTTTGGTAGACCTGCATGGATGTCTAACAGTAAACAAGAGTTTATGAAAATCCAGCTTAGAAAAATAAGACAATTGAAACTTTTTCACTTTAATCTTACCAGGAATTGCATATCTTGGTGTAAAAGTATTATCAGATTTTGATGCATGGATTGCAATACAGGAAGCACTTTATCCCTACAGAAATATGCACTGCGCAATGGTTTTACCGTTGATGAATCAGACTTTTACATCACAGATGATGGAATATATGAAGATGTTAGGCTTGATGTTCAACGTGCATAATCAATTTTATGAGGAATTTCTGGCCAAAGAGGATCAAACTATAACTTAATCAGAGATAAAAATATAGAGAATATTGGAAAGCGGAAAATTATCAGAATTGAGCTTTAATAAAGAAGAAACCTGATATATCAAAATAAACAGATAAAAGAAAAACTTACTGTCAGAAATATAGTGCGACTGGACATTTGACTGCCTAATGTTGGGAGAAGAGGCCAAGAGGAAAGTGAATCTTGTGATGCCTCAAGAGAAAGAAACTTTTTAAGATTCAGGAAAATGTTTAGCAGTATAGATGCAGAATGAACTAGAACTTCAAAGGAACCTGTCACACCAGATATCTGCTCAGATGTATAGATACTTCAGATTTATTTGTAGCTGACCTAAAAGAGGATCCACTGTATCAAAATTTGATGTCAAAGAAAAATGCTAACACAATAGTGAAGTCAATAATGAAGGAAACAAACCCAGAATTGTGGAGGAAGTTGCTCAACCTTACAATATTTAGATAATGGAAAAGGAAAGAATTGCTAAAGAAAATAATTTTATCACCACTTCAAAGTTTGATGAAACTAACATTACCATATCAATCTGCGCAATTACAAGTTCAATTACAAATCAGTTGAGGGATTAATCTGAACATTGGACATGGTGAATAATATTGATAATCAATTTAAAGAGCAAAATGATGATTAATATAAACAAAACTGGAAATTGGTGGTAGAGTCGCATATTATGATTTCAGATGAATCAAGTGCCAGCTGTTGAAAGATGATATAAGATTAGGACCTGTCAAAATCAGTGACATAGGGAAGAAGTCCCATTGGATGGGACCATTGAGATTATCTCCAAGTCAGCAGGAGATGTCTATACACTGAAAAAAATTGCTAATGGTTATATAGTGAAGTGCTTCCAAACTAAATACTTAAAGTATCAGATCTAGTAAAAAATTGTAATGTACCTGTGGGACTTCTGAACCTGAAACAATAGGTTAAGTTCAAGTGTACTGATCAAGTCTCAGGAGGGGACCACTGAATCAGGTTTGGTGGCTAAGTCTCTAGAGGACTGCTAGACTATAATTGCTGGATAAGTCCCAGGAGGGGACCTCTGAAACAGAATTTGTGGTTAAGTCTCAAGAGGATACCGCTGAACCATAATTTCTGGTTAAGTTCAAAGAAAGTACCACTGAACAAGAATAGTTAGAAAAGAAAAGATGGACCTCTGAACCATAATAATTGGAGAAAAGATGGACCTCTGAACTTACTAATAATGTGTTAAGTACCATTGAAAAAAAATTAAAAAAATATGGAAGAGAAAAATCACAAAGAAAAATATAAAAAAGATAAAAATATGTGAAAAAATTTATTAAGAAGGAGATTATCTAACTTTTCTTTCTCGTTGAAAACACCTTTGCAACCTATTCAATTCAATACTAAATCTAGTTTGATAATCTAATAGAGGGGATTAGTCTGCGCCCATATCTGGGAGCAGTTGGGCAAGCAAGGCAAGAGGAGCAGGCGGAAGGCCCGCGACCTCTAACGTTCAAAAATGCCCTGAAGAATCTGGCAGAATAGAAAAAAAATCTAAAAAAACCGGCGGTCACAATTTCCCTGGAGATACTCACGTGGCAAGCACGATGCAATTAGTACATCAACACGCCACATTCCCAGCCACTTTCATCGGTGGAATTTGGAGTCCGTGTGTATCTGGACATCCAAAAAACGGCCCTATGGGAAAGATTTTGTGAAGATGTACACAAAATTTTCCTGACCGCGGTGTACGTTGCACCTCACTCCATGTCGCATGGTTGGATGGACCTAGGTTTTGAAAGCAAAATAGCAGCAGACAAGGATGCAGCAGTGCGCATAGTGGTTGACCTCCCTGAAGGGCAATGGGTCATTGAAAACAAATGCACCAGATGGACAAAATCAAACCAAATTTTCCTCACGTTTGACTTTTTGCCTACTATGGTAAAACGTGACATTTTGGAGCAACACCTGAAAGATGGTCTCACCATATATGGCGAAATACAATCTTTCAAAATGCAACGTTTTAAGCTGATGCCACACCTGTGCACCAGCAAAGCCATCACAGTTCTGACCCCAACCTGAGGAGATCGCAAAGGACCCAACCCAGATCCCGCAATCCACCTTTATTGACATCACAGGGCATACCACCCACCCATTCTGGGTAACTGTGGACAGCGCGCACCCCATTTGCACCCACTGTGACACGTTTGGCCATAAGGCGCACGCATGCCCCATCAAGGAGGGCGTCACATTCCAAGAGCACCCCTTGGCAGCCATGGCCAGCGGAGAGGCGCACTATGAACCAACCGCAAGCACCAAAGAGGCTTTCCCATGGGGAGCACAAGGCTGCTACTATTGGTAAAGCCCATCTCCCTGCAGGAGCGGAAGAAGGCCAAGCAGGCCCATAGGGCCATGGCCAAGGAAGCGGCCAAGGCCACCACCACCATCCCACACTCACAACGCCAGGAGGACATGGAGACCTTCGCGGTGGAAGCAACTCAGGAATCCATCACCCAATCAGATTGGGAGGCCCATGCTGAGCGGGCCACTCAATCTGAGGATCTGATGGGAGATTTGATCTCACCCAATCGCTGCACCCAAGCTCCAGTCAAAACCGACTTGGGACTTATCCCAACCAAAATTTTTTTTTGCCCCACTCGACGGTGCACCAAACTTATCTGCACCGCAAAAAATTTGTCCGATGTCAGGAAAACAAAAAGTGAAGGCCAAAGCTAACGCGACTCTTTCTGCAAAAATTAACAAAAACCCCAAATGTGTTGCTGCTAATACCCACGCTGCTGTGAAAGCCTGTGGGGATCTGGAAGAGGCTGGTGGGCCCAGGGGCCTACCCCCTCGCACCTAAGGTGTGATGGGGGAAACCTTCACTGTAGGGATGCTGAATATCGCTGGACTCAAGGCCTCCCCATCCCAGGCTAGGAAACTGAGTTTTTTACAAAACAATTTACCCATGGATATCCTGGCCATCCAGGAGTCCCACTGTCCATGAGGTTCTGAGAAAAGCTTGGAAAACAAAGCTCCTACTATCCCTATCCTTTTGGTTGAAGCACTGTGGGGTGCTAATTCAGAAAAAATAATTTTTTCAAATTCACATCCTCAGAAACATTCCTAAATGGCTGAGTGCTCATTGTCACCTTCTCATGGGCCGACGTTGCACACACAATCATCAACATTTATGCCCCAAATGGTGCACACAAGCGTCAGGAATTTTTCTCATCAGTCAAATCCCTCCCGCTACCCCCAATTCTTTCCTAGTTGGCAACATAAACTGTTGGCTAACCTCACCAATGGACTGGTGGCCGCCCTCACCCCACGCCCCACAGGGTCACATAGAACTACACATTATAAAAGCCACCCTTGGGTTAATGGATGCGCTGCCACGACATGCTCCACTGCTCGAAAATATGATGCATCCCCACGTCCACAACGGCCAATTAAGGTCCATGACCTGCATCGACCTTATTCTAATGCTGGCGAAATTCCAACCCCACATCTCCCACTTCAAAACAACGAAAATAAAATTCTCCAACCACCGAATGGTCTCAATAACTTACCACATACCCGTCACAGTTGCAAAGGCCCCACATTGGTGCAAAATCCGCCCCCCAAGCTTGCGTCACCAGGATTTTCCACGTGGGTGGAAGAGGCAACTTTGGAAAAATCATTTGTTGCACCGTTTTGTGCAGACCCCATTTCCACATGGGCAACTTTCAAAGAGGACACCATTTACCACTATCGCCATCTCTCCTCCAGATGCTCACAAGCCACATCGGCAGTTATATCATGCGCGCTGGTGGAATTGGCCCACTTGGAGTCCAACATTCCAGCCACAGGATATAGCCCTGCATGGGGCCAGAAGTGGGTGGAGGCAGCCGCCCACCTCAACGCACTTGAAAGGCAACACAAATATTGGGTTTGTGTCCAATACAGGGCCACATGCATCACTAAAGGCAACAAGTGCACCGCATACTTCTTTAAAATTATTTTGCACCACGCCAGAGCATGGCCTGCACACAGGAGCAAAGATCAGATAATTCCATTGCGGACACACCAGCCAAAGTGGCAATCGAAATGCAAAGATATTACTCTGAGTTATACCGAGCTGAACCATATTCAGCCAGCTGAAATGGTAGAATTTCTCGACTGAGCTCATATCTGCACCATTTTCCAATACCTGGAAATAATGAATTTAATTACTCCAAATGAATTATGGACAGCCATTCGCGGTGCGCCAAACTGAAAATGCCCAGGCCCAGATGGCATTCCATATGAGTTCTACAAAAAATATTTTAAATATATATCCCCATTGCTGCTAGCCTCACTCAACCAAAGCCTGTTCGAAATGCGCCTCCTACCAGGAGGACATGAGGCCTTTACTGTCACACTCTTCAAGAAGGGGATAGGCTTGACTTAGCCAACTGGCGCCCCATTTCTCTAACAAACACAGACACCAAAATTTTAACCAAAATAATGGCTAACCGTTTAGGGACTGTAGCATCTGCCACCATCTCCCCAGAACAATTAGGTTTCATCCCCAGAAGTCAATTTGGGATAACGTGCACTCTGTGGCTAATGTGTGTCAGTCCACAGCCTCTGGGGCACTTGCATTATTGGACCAACAGTAGGCCTATGATAAAATAAACTGGGAATACCTCAGGGCCTGCCTCCATCAATTCTGCCTACCCCCCGCTTCATTAACTGGGTGATGCTGCTCACGGAATCTGCAACAATGGCAGTGCGTGGCCCAGGCTTCCTAACGGAAGTAGTCCGCCCTCAAAGGGGCCTGTGACAAGGGGACCCCTCAGCCCACTCTTATAAAACTCCAGCCTTGACCCACTACTGCGAAATGTGAATGCCCACCTCACTGGGGTCCATGTGCCAGGCCAAACCCCAATCAAGATGATGGCATTTGCAGATGATTGCATGGTGGGGGTGTCTAATAACAAAGATGCACATGCGCCTGAAGCCCTCATCCAGGATTATTCCCGGGTAAGCAACGCGGCACTGAACGCCTCCAAAACCGAAATCATCCTCCTTGGTCAGTTTCATAACTGCTGGGCCCCAACAAGTAGTTCCCAACCCGGCCCATCTGCTCGCCCACGTCCACGCCTTACTAACTCAACACACACCGCTCCACTGGTGCTCCCCTTTGTGCCACGTCCTACCATAGGACCGGTATGCCATCTGGGCGTGTAGATGGAGGCATGCGGATACGCGTCAGCAGTAATGGAGTGCCATATACTGGACAACGTGACGAAGCGAATCGCCTCTCTCAGAGCCCATCCTACTACCCTCACTGGCAGGGTTGTTTTAGCCAACTCTATGCTCCTCTCCAAAGTCTGGTTTGGAGCCCACGTCATCCCCTTCTCCCCAAGCTTCTTCAAATCCCTGTATGCTTTGCTGCATGGATGGCTTTGGTCAGGCCGCCCTCCACCAGTATGGCTAGAGGTCATGTTTGGCCCTCATCACCATGGTGGCATGGGCCTGCTTGACTTCAAAGCCCATGCCGCCAAGATCCTGGGCACCTGGATTGCAGCCATCACTGCTCCTACACTCCCATCCCAACACTGGTCCCGCGCGGCTGCTCCAACTTCTCTCGAGCCTTGGGCCTCAACAATCCATCAAACCCCCACTCCCTGATGAAATACCTCGAATCACACACATCAGCCACAGGTCCTCACGGGACTAAAACCCACTACAAACGAATCCTACTCTCCATGCGAAGCGCAGAGTGGAGAATTCGTATTAGTGGACATACAACCCGAAGAGGCCGCCCCTCTCCTCAGTTCACACAAGAGGTACAGGGGCTACCCATCCATGATGGCGTGATCCCCATTCGACCCCAAGTCCTATCCAGGGTGGACTACCTGGACATGATGGACATTCCTTATTCCACTGAGACAAAAGACTATCTGGAAATACACACACCATCCTTTGTTGCAGCCCCAAGTCCGCTCCCATGTGTGGCACTGCCTGAGGCGGGTATATCATACAGCTGAGCGCTCTAACGCTTTACACTCATCCTGTGTCGTGTGTGGCCAGTATGGAACGCTGTTCCACCGCCTGGAGAAGTGCCCCACCTCTAAAGTGATATGGCGCGAAGTCCAACGTCTGTTAGGCCAGGATCAGGCACATCCCTTCAGTCTGATAAGGGATATGTTTGCTATATCCATGGTATCCCCCCTTCCACCCTCCCTCCGTGCTCTGGTGGTTGCAATCGCCATGTGGACTATCCACACGATTGTCTTGGATGCCATCGCCGGCTCCATCCCCACCCTCCCAGAAGCTGTCCACAGATTCCAGTCTCATTTGGTGGACCACTTTCAAGCGTGGATTTTTGGATATCTCCCACCGCATCGCTGACATCTGGTCTCCTCCTGGTTCCCAGTCTGGGTCATCAAATCAAACCCCTTCCTCCACACGTGCTCAATAGTGGCTACGACCCCTTCACACGTTCTCTCCCCTCCCCATAAGTGGCGTTCCCGCTGGCAACAAGAGATAGCATCGCTTCTCTGGGGTGCCTCCCCTGGTACTAAGTTTTGTCTCGTTTGAGTCATATTCGGAAGTGTCCGTCCCATGGTCAGCCTTCCCTGCAATAAATTTAAAATTTAAAAGAAGGAGATTAATTAAGAGAAAATTTAAAAAACTTAGTAATTAGTATCAGCTTTTATTGCCACAATCAAGAGGACCTGGCAGTGATACCATCATCCTTGTCATGTGGGGATAGGGGGATGAACCATGACAAAAGTATGGATGAGTTATGATGGAATCAATAAAGATCGTGAACATTGGCAGGATCAGCTCATGTTGAAGCTGGATCTGCTGTGAAAGGGCATGAGGAAGGATAGTGAGAAGATCCGGTCTGATCAAAAACAGAGAGCCCAGATTGGGGAAGTTCAGGAACCAAGGAATTAGTGAAGCTGACTGAGAAATGATGAGGAATCATAGAAGCCCATTCTGGGATATCACAGATGGCCATTTTGTATTGTAAGCGATAATGAACAAAATAGTACTGACATGGCATGATGCCATAGGAACTGCGCTTTGAAAAGGCAGCAGCGAGTAGGAGAAAAAGAAGAAGAGCTGCTTTGCTGAGAATGGAATGACATGCGTTGAGTGCTGACCAGACCAAGCTCCACTGAAGTCAAGCATAGCTTTGATGGCCGAATTGTGACCACAGAATGATGTGGCATCCATTCTCAAGTTCCTATATTCTTATGGATAATCTGATCAAGTGGGGGATATGTTAAGAATTTAGTATGCTCATATTACCCAGCTTCAGTATATATATAAATCTGCTTGCACGCTGGAGACGAGACTTTATTGTTGATGTGGGAGTTATTGTTGTATATGATAACTATTGTGTAGTGAAAACCCTTAACAGATATTAAATAATCCGCCAGGATTTTATCCTGGTGGAATACTAGAGTTTCGTTGGGGACAATCCCCAACAATGTATTTATATATGATTCAATTTTTTATTTAATAAAAATCGTTTAATTATATTAATCAATTAAACTTTGTTGCCAATTACTTAAGGGATTTATGATTAGTTACTGAGGTGTTAAAGCGTTTCTGGTAGTAACTCGCATGTCAACCTTTTAGGTAACATGACCTGCTGTTAAGGGTAAAGGTCCAATTACCAAAGTGGGGTGCTATCCTAATAAGGTAAATCAATAAGTTTGATTAAAAACGTTAGGACAAATTTGTTGGTTTAACCAGAAGTTGCCACATTTCTTGTTGGCGGTGGAATCTGACTAGAAAGATGATATGATCATCATTAGACGTGACTTCAGAGAAATTATCCATAAGCAAAGGCACCCATTTCTAAGTGGGGCGCCAATGGAAGAGTTGGGCATCAGATCTATATAAAATACCTTGACTTTAAATAAATAAATTAGATAATTTATAATTAATAAAGATCAATAGTCACTTAAATATATACTTGTTATGCATCTGTTATATTTTTTATCTTGGGATTAGAGTTGAAGGAACAGATATTTTGACTAATAAGCTTGTTGAGATCTCTGCAGGTTCTGCGAGAAAAGAGGAAGGGAGATGTTCCTTTGAGAACCGCTGAACCTACAGGTAATAAGTTCAGTTCTAATGTAAGGATGAAGTTTCATTAGACCAAACATTGCCAACTCTAGATGAAGAGTTGAAGGGATAGAACTTCCTTGTTAACTGGATAAATCAAGCACCTTCACAAGTGTGTTGAAGGAAGGTTGACAGTACCTATCCCAAGGAGATATTGAGCATAAGAGTTACATTTGGTTATAAAAATCATCTTAATACTAGTCTTCATAATAGCATCACCACCCACATACATATTATTAAGTTATAATATCAACATTTATTGGTTGCATACATCAGATTCTGTGCAGTAGACTTAAGAGTTACATGGGGTAACCCCAATTAAGTTTACATTTGGTGCTTATTACAGGGTGTAATTTAGTGACCTTTCTAAAATGGTTACACCGCCATGGTCCCCCTAGAGGCTTTGGTGAGTTGGGCTTGCAGCCTGATGCGGGAGAATGTTCCATTGTTTAAACTAAACTTTTTTGGTTAATGCTTGTCTAAGCTCAGATGCTGTGTCAAAGCGTTGGATGTAAGCAGCGGGGCTCTCTTGGGACATGAAGAGGCGAATGGCTTCCCTTTTCAATAACTGATGGAAAAGGTGCTCATCAGGAGAGTGGTTGTGTGCTCATGCCAAGCGGGTAGGGCTCTCTCATAAGGCTTCACCACCCCAGAAAAAGGGAGATGAGATTAAAAGTCTTACGTCTAATGTGACAAATAGGATTTCTACACAAACCACAAACAGTTAGGCAGGTGGGCCCAGGTAAGGGCCCACAAGCAGGAGACGTGGCGATGGTCAAATCTTAATTCGTTGGCTTGATGAACAGTTGTTAATATAACTTTTAAGATGGTAAGGATGATACTGATACTTAGGAGGATTGTCTGCTGGAGAGGGCGTACAGAGATGTGACAGCCTTGTCAAAGTCTAAGTTATAGTCCATTTTCTGTAAAAATCTGGAGTGCCTTCCTAAGGTCTCAATAAATGAATTTATTGATTATAGAGTTTATTTTGATTATTGAGGTATTTATATATATATTAGAAGATGAAGTTGCCTTATGAACCTTATTCAGTTTATATTTATATTATAAAATGGAGAATATGGCGGAACATGTCTCATGGAGTCCGCAGGTGGCAGGCTATTTGAAGGCTTGCCTCAAGGATCTCAGACTCTGATATTTTCATTAGGGCCTGCTATAGATTGTCTTATGAGTACATTAGTCATTATGGCAACTTTCCCACATTCATTTTTTCACCTCAAGAATTAATCCAAACTTGGCATTTTTGTTTCATCTTTATTAATACTTTTATAATAACTTTAATTTTTTTCTTTTGTAAGCTTCTGATTTGCTAGGTTTCATTATCACTCAACTCTCAATTTTCTTCTTTTTGCATGATTCAGGTTGGCATCTCCTGATTCATTGAGTGCAATTTGCGGTGGTTCTCAGCATTTTCTGTTGCATGGAATTCGGGTAGGCAGCCTCTTATTCACTGTGCTACCATTTGTCTTGGACATTAGCATTCTCATGCTCAGCGGAATTTGGCTTAACATCCTTTGATTGGCCCAATCGCCATTTCCACCAGGCTTTGCCTCCTCTGCTCTTAAACCTATTTTATTGTTGGCATTTGATTTTGATAGAATAACATATTTAAGGTCATTACCCTCAAAACTAAAATATTACTATTAGTATAAATATTGCTTCAATCTCCACCATAGGGAAGATCAAAGCTATGTAACAGTCAGGAAGAGCCTTGACAGTCACACTAGCCTTAGTAGGTATCTTAAGACACCATTAGCCACAATATGATAGAGGTTATTTTTGGCCACATCATCTGTAAGGACCAAGAGAGCCCAAGTTCACATTGGTGAGCACTTTCAGTTCCCATGGAATCACCTGAGGCACCAAGCACCAAGAATAAAGATGGCCCCAAAGCCCTCTATCTGACTAGGGCTCAATCATAATTGTGGGAGCATGTTGGCTGCAATGTGCGCCTTGATGATCAAAATGCTTTCAAAAATATAAAAAAAACTTAAAGATCAGGATGCAGATTGTTTTTTATTAAAACTAGGAAAAGGAAGAGTCCAATATAGACCAGTACCCTCACAAGTGAGAGCATTGGCCTATATAAGGGAGGGGGTTTGGCAGCATCTGCACTGTTACTAGTGTTGTAACTTATTCTTGGGTTGCAAGTATTCCTCAGTATCAGCTTGTAAGGGTTGGAATCATAAAAAATCGCATGAATCAAGGTTGGGGGGATGATAGGGCCTTCCATGATTGGCTGCTCCCTGATTAAGTTCCTAAAACTTTTATAATTTTATTAATTGAGATATTCTACACAATCAGTGGTCTGGAACTCAATTGACCACAAAAAATCAAAAATTTTAAAGAGTGACCTTGGGGAAATAAAAGTAGAAAGAGTTAAAATTAGGTTAAAAATCCTAAGATTGAAATAAAGTTATAAAAACATAATATTGATACATAAATAAAAAAATGTTACTTTTCTTTCTCGTTGCAAACACTTTTGCAACCTATTCAATTCAAGAAAAAAATCTAGTTTGATAATCTTACAGAGGAGATTAGTCTGTGCCCATGTCTGGGAGCAGTTGGGCAAGCAAGGCAAGAGGAGCAGGCGGAAGGCCCACAGCCTCTAACATTTGAAAACGCCCCAGAGAATCCAGCGGAATAGACAAAAATCTCAAAAAACTGGCGGTCACAATTTCCCTGGAGATACTGCGTGGCAAGCATGATGCAACCAGTACATCAACACGCCACACTCCCAGCCACTTTTGTCAGTGGAATTTGGAGTCCGTGTGTATCTGGACATCCAAAAAATGGCCTTATAGGAAAAATTTTGTGAAGATGTACACAAGATTTCTGACCGCGGTGTATGTTGCACCTCACTCCATGTCACGCAGTTGGCTGGACTTAGGTTTCAAAAGCAAAATAGCAGCAGATGAGGCTGCAGCGGTGTGCATAGTGGTCAACCTCCCCAAAGGGCAACAGGTCATCAAAAACAAATGCACCAGATGGACAAAATCAAACTAAATTTTCCTCACGTTTGACTTTTTGCCTACTATGGTAAAATGTGACAATTTTGAGCAATACCTGAAAGATGGTCTCGCCGTATATGGCGAAATACAATCTTTCAAAATGCAACATTTCACGCTGATGCCACACCTGTGCACCGGCAAAGCCATCGCAGTTCTGACCCCAACTGAGGAGATTGCAAAGGACCTAACCCAGATCCCATACTCCACCTTTATTGACATTGCAGGGCATACCACCCACCCATTCCAGGTAACCGTGGACAGCGCGCCCCCCATTTGCACCCACTGTGATGCGTTCAGCCATAAGGTGCATGCATGCCCCATCAAGGAGGGCGTCACATTCCAAGAGCACCCCTCGGCGGCCATGGCCAGTGGAGAGGCGCACTATGAACCAACCGCAAGCACCAAGGAGGCTTTCCCATGGGGAGCACAAGGTTGCTACCTATTGGTAAAGCCCATCTCCCTGCAGGAGTGGAAGAAGGCCAAGCAGGCCCATAGGGCCGCGGTTAAGGAAGCGGCCAAGGCCACCACCACCATCCCACACTCACAACTCCAGGAGGACATGGAGACCTTTGCGGTGGAAGCAACTCAGGAATCCAGCAACCAATCAGATTGGGAGGCACATGCTGAGTGGGCCACTCAATCTGAGGATCCAATGGGAGATTCAATCTCACCCAATCGCTGCACCCAAGCTCCAGTCAAAACTGACTTGGGACCTATCCCAACTGAAGAAAATTTTTTTGCCCCACTTGACGGTGCACTGAACTTTTCTACACCACAAAAAAATTTGTTTGACGTCGGGAAAATAAAAAGCGAAGGCCAAAGCCAACATGACTCTTTCCACAAAAATTAACAAAAACCCCGATAGCATTGCTGCTAACACCTGCACTGCTGTGAAAGCCCGTGGGGACCTTGAAGAGGCTGGTGGGCCCAGGGGCCCACCCCCTTGCACCTAAGGTGTGATGGGGGAACCTTCACTCTAGGGGACGCTGAATATTGCTGGACTCAAGGCCTCCCTATCCCAGGATAGGAAACTGAGTTTTTTACAACACAATTTACCTGTTGATATCCTGGCCATCCAGGAGTCCCACTGTCCACGAGGTTCTGAGGAAGCTTGGAAAACAATGCTCCTCCCATCCCTATCCTTTTGGTTGTTGCACTGTGGGGTGCTAATTCAGAAAAATAATTTTTTCAAATTCACATCCTCAGAAACATTCCTAAATGGCCGAGTGCTCATTGTCACCTTCTCGTGGGCTGACGTTGCACATGCAATCATCAACATCTATGCCCCAAACGGTGCACACAAGCATCGGGAATTTTTCTCATCAGTCAAATCCCTCGCACTACCCCCTGATTCTTTCCTAGTTGGCAACATGAACTGTTGGCTAACCTCACCAATGGACCGGTGGCCGCCCTCACCCCATGACCCACAGGGTCACATAGAACTACGCATTCTAAAAGCCACCCTTGGGTTAATGGATGCGCTGCCGCAACATGCCCCACTGCTTGAAAACATGATGCATCCCCACATCCACAACGGCCAATTAAGGTCCATGACCCGCATCAACCTTATTCTAACGCCAGAGAAATTCCAACCCCACATCTCCCACTTCAAAACAACAAAAATGGAATTCTCCAACCACCGACTGGTCTCAATAACATACCACTTACCCGTCACAGTTGCAAAGGCCCCACATTGGTGCAAAATCTGCCCCCCCAAGCTTGCGTCGCCAGGATTTTCCACATGGGTGGAAGAGGCAACTTTGGCAAAATTGTTTGTTGCACCATTTTGCGCGGACCCTATTTCCACATGGGCAACTTTCAAAGAGGACACCATCCGCCACTATCGCCATCTCTCCTCCAGACACTCACAAGCCACATCGGCGGTTATCTCATGCGCTCTGGCGGAATTGGCCCACTTGGAGTCCAACATTCCAGCCACAGGATACAGCCCTGCATGGGGCCGGAAGTGGGCAGAGGCAGCCGCCCACCTCAACGCACTTGAAAGGCAACACAAACATTGGGTTTGTGTCCAATACAGGGCCACACGCATCACTAAAGGTGACAAGTGCACCGCATACTTCTTTAAAAAAATTTTTGCACCACACCAGAGCATGGCCTGCACACAGGTTTGAAGATTGGATAATTCCATTGCAGACACACTGGATGAAGTGGTAATCGATATGCAAAAATATTACTCCAAGTTATACCGAGCTGAACCAATTCAGCCAGCTGAAATGGCGGAATTTCTCGACCAAGCTCATATCTGCACCATTTTCCGATACCCAGAAATAATGAATTTAATTACTCCAAAATGAATTATGGACAGCCATTCGCAGTGCACCAAACTGAAAATGCCCAGGCCCAGATGGCATTCCATATGAGTTCTACAAAAATATTTCAAATATATATCCCCATTGCTGCTAGCCTCACTTAACCAAAGCCTGTTGGAAACATGCCTCCTACCAGGAGGACATGAGGCCTTTACTGTCACACTCTTCAAGAAAGGGAATAAGCTTGACTTAGCCAACTGGCGCCCTATTTCTCTAACAAAGTCAGACACCAAAATTTTAACAAAAATTATGGCTAACTGATTAGGGAATTGTAGCATCTGCCACCATCTCCCCAGAACAATTCAGTTTCATCCCCATAAGGTCAATTTGAGATAACGTGCACTCTGTGGCTAATGTATGTCAGTCCACAGCCTCTGGGGCACTTGTATTCTTGGACCAACAAAAGGCCTATGATAGAGTAAACTGAGAATACTTTAGGGCCTGCCTCCATCAATTCCGCCTACCCCCCCCTTCATTAACTGGGTGATGCTGCTCACGGAATCTGCAACAATGGCAGTGCGTGGCCCAGGCTTCCTAACGGAAGTAGTCCGCCCTCAAAGGGGCCTGTGTCAAGGGGACCCCTCAGCCCACTCTTATACAACTTCAGCCTTGACCCACTACTGCGAAATGTGAATGCCCACCTCACTGGGGTCCATGTGCCAGGCCAAACCCCAGTCAAGATGATGGCATTTGCAGATGATTGCATGGTGGGGGTGTCTAATAACAAAGATGCACATGCGCCTGAAGCCCTCATCCAGGATTATTCCCGGGTAAGCAACGCGGCACTGAACGCCTCCAAAACCAAAATCATCCTCCTTGGTCAGTTTCAGAACTGCTGGGCCCCAGCAATTAGTTCCCAACCCAGCCCATCTGCTCGCCCACATCCACATCTTACTAACTCAACACACACTGCTCCACTGGTGCTCCCCTTTGTGCCACGTCCTACCATAGGACCGGTACGCCATCTGGGCGTGTAGATGGAGGCAGGCGGATATGCGTCAGCTGTAATGGAGTGCCTAATACTGTACGACGTGACGAAGAGAATCGCCTCTCTCAGAGCCCACCCTACTACCCTCACTGGCAGGGTTGTTCTTGCCAACTCTATGCTCCTATCCAAAGTCTGGTTTGGAGCCCACGCCATCCCCTTCTCCCCAAGCTTCTTCAAATCCCTGTATGCTTTGTTGCAAGGATGGCTTTGGTCAGGCCGCCCTCCACCAGTATGGCTAGAGGTCATGTTTGGCCCTCAACACCATGGTGGCATGGGCCTGCTTGACTTCAAAGCCCATGCCGCCAAGATCCTGGGCACCTGGATCACGGCCGTCACTGCTCCTACACTCCCATCCCAACACTGGTCCCGCGCGGCCCACTCCAACTTCTCCTGAGCCTTGGGCCTCAACAATCCATCAAACCCCCACTCCCTGATAAAATACCTCGCATCACACACATCAGCCACAGGTCCTCACGGGACTAAAACCCACTACAAACGAATCCTACTCTCCATGCGAAGCGCAGAGTGGAGAATTCGTATTAGTGGACATACAACCCGAAGAGGCCGCCCCTCTCCTCAGTTCACACAAGAGGTACAGGGGCTACCCATCCATGATGGCGTGATCCCCATTTGACCCCAAGTCCTACCCAGGGTGGACTACCTGGACATGATGGACATCCCTTATTCCACTGAGACCCAAAAGTCTATCTGGAAATACGCACACCATCCTCTGTTGCAGCCTCAAGTCCGCTCCCATGTGTGGCGCTGCCTGAGGCGGGTGTATCATACAGCTGAGCGCTCTAACGCTTTACATTCATACTGTGTCGTGTGTGGCCAGTATGGAACGCTGTTCCACCACCTGGAGAAGTGCCCCACCTCTAAAGTGATATGGCGCGAAGTCCAACGCCTGCTGGGCCAGGATCAAACGCATCCCTTCAGTCTGTCAAGAGATATATTTGCTTTATCAATGGCCTCCCCCTTCCACCCTCCCTCCGTGCTCTGGTGGTTGCAATCGCCATGTGGACTATCCACACGATTGTCTTGGATGCCATCGCTGGCTCCATCACCACCTTCCCAGAAGCTGTCCACAGATTCTGGTCTCATTTGGCGGACCACTTTCAAGCGTGGATGTTTGGATATCTCCCACCGCATCGCTGACAGCTGGTCTCTTCCTGGTTCCCAGTCTGGTTCATCAAATCAGACCCATTCCTCCACACGTGCTCAATAGTGGCTACGGCACCTTCACACGTTCTCTCCCCCTCCCCATAAGTGGCGTTCCCGCTGGCAACAAGAGATAGCATCGCTTCTCTGGGGTGCCTCCCCTGGTACTAAGTTTATCTTTCCTGAGTCATATTCAGAAGTGTCCATCCCATGGTCGGCCTTCCCCACAATAATTTTTAAAATTTTAAAAATTTTAAATAAAAAAATGTTGGGATTTTGGAAGTGGGGGGGGTGGAATCCAGAAAAATGGGTGGCAGTAGGGGTGAACTTACCTTTAGTAAAATTGCCATTTTAGCGGTGTAGTTGGGGGGTTTCTCTAAACAAGGGCCTTATACTCTCAACATACAACCAGCTGGGCAGGGTGTGGACAGGGTAGGCTTCTTATGGGAAGAATAGTAGAAGGTCCTACCTGGCTAATTGCCTTTTGAGGCAGGCCTAACATCATTGGCCATAAAGAGCTTTCCAGTGTCAAGGGGAATGGTTTGGTGAACATTGGTGAAGTTAAAGCATTCCGCCTTTACTCCACTGCTCTTGTCCCAAATCTTCGTCCTTGTTGAATTCTATGGCAACATTGCCCCTGGCTTCTTGTCTGACTTTAGTGTAGAATTGGCTATTACAATGTCCTTTATGACCACATTTGTGACATGTAATTGGTCCCTATTGAAGTTTTCATTTGTCTTTTAGATTTGTGTGTCAGGAGTTTTTCTCTTGGTCTAATGTAATTTTTTTTAGCCCTGAGAATCGAAATTTATGCTGTTTTTTGGCAAACTAGGGGCTTCAAAACTGCTGGCACAGCGTCGTAAGTAAATTAATAAGCTCATGAGATCCCATGTTTAAATTAAATGCTGGTACCATGACATATTGTAAATCACAATAGGCTTGACTGCATGTTCCATTTTAATCTTTGCACTAAAATTGGTTATATTAGACCCAATTAGACTTGGGCTTTGTGATAGTTCCTGTCAGAAAGGCCTTTATAGCCTTGTTCTGCACGAATTCTATATTAAGAAGTTCAATTTTTGGGCTACTAGTCTTTCAAGCCCTCCAAATTCTTTTAACACTGCGTTCTTTGCATCCATTTAGAACCATCCTTCAGTCAAATAGGACATAACGAGGTCACAGCTTTTTGTAGTCAAGCGAGTTAATTAATGTGGAGGCCTTTTTCACAGTCTGACGCTCCGCATATTAATATTTAAAATATATTGAGAAACATGTGGACATTTCCATCCCATTCAAACTTCAGCAAATTAAGAGGTTTGAAGTCATATATGCCTGATCTGGAAATAAGCGTCATACTTATTTTAGTCTTGAACGTCTTGGTAAACTTTAGGTTAAAATTGGCCCTCTGTTTTAATGGGAAGTATCTGGGACTGATTTGATGCCATAACTTTGGGCATAGAACGGATACTTAATGTTCCAGTTTCTGCATTAGTATCAATCCCAAATGATTTAATCTCATGATATTTTTCTGAACTAAATGATTCTGATTTTTTTTGTGTTTAAGCCTTAAATTTTTTTAGAGCTGTTTTCTGCCTAAATGACTGGAGCATTTTCATTCCCCTCCCCCAAGGTTGGTCAAACACTGTCAACTCTTCTCCTTAAAGGTTTCAATTTTTTAAGGTTGTCAATCTTTTTAAATAAACTTGGGTTGCCATTATTCATTTGATATTTTTGTTAAAACTTTTTTCAATTGAGAATTTGTTTTATATACTTACATTTTGAGTTCTCAATTTTTATGAGTAAGTTAAGCTTTTTTAATTGCAAACCTAACACAACAAACTAAACATTCAAAAAAAATTTTAATATGAGCATTTACTTTACACTATTTGGAACTGCTGGCAAAAAACATGACCTTTAATTTTCTTATGTAAAACACTTAACTTTGTTAGAAAATACATGTCAAAGAGTGCATGTATTGATTTTAAGTCTAGATTTCTGTGGCCAAGGTAGCCTCTTCAGTAAGGCGTTCTGTCTGGATGTAAAGAAATTTAAATTAGATTCTAGCTTCTAACAGCAGTGATTTACATCTTGTACCCATTCATGAGACAATATGTAGTGAGCAAAAACTTCTGCGGCCACCTTTGGGACTCCTAGATTTAATTGTTCCTCAATTATTTAATCTTTAAGTGATTTATTGGCATGTTTGGTATTGAGCACAATTAACTTTCAAACTTCAGTAATTTTGGAATTTAATTTTTTTTCGGTATACCAGATTAGAAAGTTTATTCTTACTCCTAAATATGGTATATTTCCATAAATTTCTAAGTTTTGCCTGTTAAATGATTTTCTGGGTATGCTTGATTAGAGATTGAACAAATTTAAACAAAAATTATTAGTTGCTTGACTGTTTTGAGGCGTCTGTCTTGGTTAGCTATGATCACCTCATGATCACCTCATGATACTTCATTATATCTCCATTTTGAGAGCCTGATCTTTGAGGTAGTAAAACAGGCCAAAAAAGACAATTTGTGATATACTAATCCTAAGCAGTGGAATAAAGTGACCATTATTTCCTTAACACTTTCAACTAAAGCTCAATTGGGCCTGGTTTATTCACATGCCATCCTCCCACCATAAAAAGATCCAGGAAGTAATATGTACCCTTCTTGATGTCCTGGCATGTAGTATAGAAATACTCAGTGATCTCATTACTTTTCTCCATCTTCTTATCAAAATCTCTTATGGCAAAAACTTCTTGGTTCTTGTCATAATGGTTCATATCAGGTAGTGATTCTGGGCTTTAGCGAGCACCAATTGTTAAATTTGAGGATAGCTTTCTATAAATTGTAATATATACCTATAAAATTTTGAAAAAGGCTGATATTCTAAATTTTGATCAAATATTATGGTATATCAAACCATATGGAAACACATGAGGCCTAACTTATTATATGACTCTTCTAGTATTTTCTGGAAATTTTGTTCCTACAAAGTTGGGAATTTTTTAATGAAAACAAAGGTACAAACTGGATATTTTCTTCCCAAACAGCTTGTGGCTACTCCTTATAAGAACTTAAACTCTCTTATAGTGTTACCAGATAAAAAATATAAAGACTATAGAGGTTTTTATTTAAATAGAATATATTGCTCTTTTATTTCCTTTTTTCTTCTTGGCCAGGAGTCAGTAATATACCTCTAGGACATCCCCTGGCCATAGTATTTGGTTCAGACACTTAATTTTCACCAGATTTATTAATTAGTTCCTCAAATCAGTTCAGCCTTTTAAACTTATATCACAACAATAATTTCAGCCCAATTGACAAAAGATTTATTTTATAATTAGGAGGGTCTTGGTACAATATTGCAACGCAAAGGTGCAATATTACAATTCAAAGGGGCAATATTGCCCTAAAACCAGCTTAATAAGAGTTTTGTTATCCAGAAGATGAGATACAAATAAGAGTTTTTCTAAATACAATTAAATTTGTATTAATAATATACTATAATTGGGACGTTGATAGGCTTCCTGATAGCACTAGTTTCTTCCTATTTTGTTGGGTCTTTGGGGGAGGAACTCCAACCTGGCCCATTATTGTCAGGGCCCCAAAGCCCCCAACGAGTTGATAAGCCATTAAGGCCTTGAGTAAAACTAAAAAAGGAAAGGAGATAGGTGAGAAACGGTACTTTAATTAAAATGATCCTTGAGGTATTTATAGAACCTCAATGTATTGGGAACAGATGGAATTAGGAGTGGGAATCAACAAATAAAAATAAATAATACAAGGGAAGTGGGAGCATTTTTGGCTTAAGTCGCTGGTGCTCCCAAAAGGGGTTAATTGATTGGGCGACATCATATGGTAATTCCCCACAGCCCAATTGATTGTTCAGCATCCTTAGCATTAGTCGCCAGTGCTGCATCTATTATTAAAGTAATTATTGGGGTCTATTCCCGATACTTCAGATTGGGCTTAATTCAAGTTAATATGGAGCCTAATCTTGCATCTGCCCGTAGGCTGGTTGTGACCTCTAGTCAAGGATTCCCCCAATAAAGGGAGAATCCCAACACTATCTAAGCTGTATAAGTTTAAGCACTTCTGTGACAATTTCAAGGATCAATATACAATTTGCCTCAGTGCTTAAATCTAATTCAAGATAAATGAAGCCAACTTAATAATTGACGTTGAACTATGTTATTTTCCAGCCCAGATGGTTGGACATAAATCATATAATAAGATAAGATTTTCATTAGCTTTAAAATTCAGGAAGTGTGCTAGATACTTTAGGCGCTTTTTATTAAAGTATGCTGATAATCAAAAATTGGATGAGTCCTTAAGTGGGATTAATTTATCATAATTAATCCTTTTTTAGAGGGTTCACTATTCAAGTCAACCACCAAAATCTAACAGCCAGAACACATGGGTGTAGGCCATGACAACTATTCACCATTGGTTGAGGGCCATGAGAGCAGAACAAGTGGCATCCTTGATCATTTGGGATGACTGCTATTTCTACAGATTGAAGGAATTCTTCTAAGGTAGAAAGGAGGACTTGCTTGGTTTCCAACAGGTCATTAAACCATACTGAAAGATTTACCAAAAGGTCGTCTACCACCTGAGCAATCTATAGGGACATTGTCAGAATTCCCCCTTAGGTTATGTTCAAGTGCGCCTGCAGCTTCACACAGGAGAATGTCGCATGCATTATGCTTACTCTTCCAGGAATAAATCCTGATAAAACTCAGGAGCAGCAGAGGTATGTGTAACAGGAGCTGAAGGTGGCTAACCAGATGTGAAAGAGAAAGGATGCTTTCTTTATCAGGAACAAGATGGAGTAAATGACCATTAAGAAATGTTGTTGTGTGTTAGCACCAGGTGGATAAGGCTCTCTTGTGGGGTTGCCACATCACATCCTAGAATAAGGTATGAGATTAAAAATCTATCTAATATTATGGTCAAGGTCTTCCAGAAGGCTTTGAAGTTTTTTGATAAAATAGCCCAGGTGAAGGCCCACAAACAAAGGAACGTGCCATAGGTAAGATAAAGGCCTATTGTAATGAAACCAAGTTAATTATGAGCCCTTGAGCTATGGTGAATACAATTCTGAAGATAAGCAGGAAGATTGGACCTTCTGATAGTGCATATAGTGATGCACTTGCATTATCCAAGTCCAAAGAATAATCCATTTTTCGTTACAACGTCTGAAATCTCCTTGAACTTCAAATAAAAATGATTTAAAAATACCAGGTTTTAATTTTTCAGAGTTTTAACTAATATCTATTAGAAGAAAAATGTATCAAGCATCTTTGCCTTTATAAATTTTATACTAAGCTTATGGATAGTTCTTGCTAAGCTGTTTGCTTGGTTTCCCCAAAGTAAACGGACAGCTTGGCCTTTTGTGGCCCTAATTTGAGAATTTAATCTCTGCTCTACTCATTCTAGGCCCATTATAGAACTTCAAATGGGTACCCTTATTGTTTCCAAAACTTCTTTGATGATTTTATTTCTCATTTTTCATTTGTTCTTAGAGCCATTCATTTCATTCATATCCTTATTGAAAAACTTTAAAGTTTAAAAAATGTTTTGTCAACATCTGATTTTCCAGATTAGTTTCTATAGGTCGTTGCCTTTGCAATCTACCTGTTCATCCTCAATCTGCCAGTAGGTATGATTAGGGCTAAGTGGCATCCAGGCAAATCCTTGAACGTTACAGTGGCACAATCTGATATTAGTTAGATCGTGGCATTCATGTTCCTAATGCAACTCAGCCTTATGTTTCTAACTTTTTAGGCTTGACAGAACTTTCATTGATATGTAATTTTGTATCAATTAATAATGCACAACCATACTTTTCTCTCTCGTTGCAATCACTTTTGCAACTTATTCAATTCAAGTCTGAATTTAGTTTGATAATCTCACAGAGGAGATTAGTTTGCGCCCATGTCAGGGAGCAGTTGGGCAAGTAAGGTAAAAGGCACAGGTGGTAGGCCCACAACTTCCAATGTTCAAAAACGCCCCGGAGAAACTGACAGAATAGAAAAAAAAAAAAAAACCAGCGGTCACTATTTCCCCATAAATCCTCACTTGGCAGGCGCAATGTATCCAGTACATCAACATGCAGCACTCTCAACCACTCTCATCGGTGGAATATGGAGTCCAGGTGTTCCTGATTATTCAACAAACAGCATTGTGGGAAAAATTTTGTGGATATGTGCACACTCATTTCCTGACCGCGGTGTACATCGCACCTCACTCCATGTCATGTGGTTGGCTAGATCTCAATTCAAAAACAAGGAGGCAGCAGACAAAGCTTCTGCAGTGCGCATTGTGATCAACCTCCCCAAAGGACAGAAGGTCATCAAAACCAAGCGCACCAGATGGACAAAATCCAACCAAATTTTTCTCACATTTGACTTTTTGCCCACTACGGTCAAGCATGCCATTCTGGAGAAGAACCTGAAAGCTGGTCTCACCGTATATGGCGAAATAAAATCCTTTGAGATGCAACGCTTTACGCTGATGCCACACCTGTGCACTGGCAAAGCCATTTCAGTTCTGACCCTGACCAAGGAGATCGCGAAGGACCTAACCCAGGTCCCACACTCCACTTTTATTGATATTGCAGGGCATACCACCCACCCATTCCAGGTAACCGTGGACAGCGCACCCCCCATCTGCACCCACTGTGACGCGTTCAGCCATAAGGCACATGCATACCCCACCAAGGAGGGCATCACATTCCAAGAGCACCCCTCGGCGGCCATGACCAACAGGGAGGCTCACTATGAACCAACCACCAGTAGCAAAGAGGCCTTCCCATGGGGAGCACAAGGCTGCTACTTACTAGTAAAGCCTGTCTCCCCTCAAGTGTGAAAGAAGGCCAAACAGGCCCTCAGGGCCGCGGCCAAGGAAGCGGCCAAGGTCGACTCCACTATCCCACACTCCCAACGCCAGGAGGACATTGAAACCTTCATGGCAGAAGCAACTCAGAAATACCTCAACCAATCAGATTGGGATGCCTAAGCCAATTGGGCCACCCAATCTGAGGATCCAATGGGCAAATCAAACTCACCCAACATTTTGCAACCAAGCCCCGATTGGAACCAATTTGGTCTCAAACCTACCTGACTATTTTTTTTACCCAAACATTGTTGCACCAAACTTGTCCGCGCCACAAAAAATTTGTTCAACAGCGGGGAAACCAAAAGTGAAGGCAAAAGCCAACGCGAACCCTGTCTGCTAAAATTAACAAATCTTCTGAAAGCGTTGCTGCAAACACCCACACTACCATGAAGGCCCATGGGGATCCAGAGGAGGCTAGTGGGCCCAGGTGCCCATCCCCTCGCACCTAAGATGCAATGGGGGAAGCCTTCACTTTAGGGACGTTGAACATCGCCAGACTCAAGACCTCGCCATCCCAGGCTAGGAAACTGAGTTTATTACAAAAAAATTTACCCGTGGACATCCTGGCCATCCAGGAGTCCCATTGTCCACGAGGTTCTGAGGATGCTTAGAAACCATTCTCCTTCCTTCCCTTTCCTTCTGGTCTGAGCACTGTGGGGTGCTTGTTCAGAAAAACAAATTTTTTAAATTTTTATCATCTGAATCCTTCCTCAATGGCTGAGTCCTCATTGTCACATTTTCATGGGCTGACGTGGCGCATGCTATCATCAACATTTATGCCCTGACCTGTGCATGTGAGCGTTAGGAATTTTTCTTGTCAGTCAAATCCCTTCTGTTACCCCCTGACCCTTTCATAGTTGGCAACATGAACTGTTGGTTAAGCACATCTACGGACCAATGACCTCCCTCATCCCACGCCCCCCAGGGTCACATAAAACTTCACGTTCTAAAGACCACCCTTGGGTTGTTAGATGCACTGCCGTGGCAAGCATTGCTGCTTGAGAACATGACGCACCCCCACATCCACAACAGCCAATTAAGGACCATGACCCGCATAGACCTTATCCTTATGCCAGCAAAATTCCAACCCCACATTTCCCACTTCAAAACAACAAAAATTGAATTCTCCAACCACTGGCTGGTCTCGATAACCTACCACCTACCTGTCACAGTGGCTAAGGCCTCATGTTGGTGCAAACTCCGCCCTCCTGAACTTGCGTCGCCAGGATTTTCCACTTGGGTGGAATCAGCAACTTTGGAAAAGAGTTTGTTACACCGTTTTATGTGTGGACCCCATCTCCACATAAACAGCCTTCAAAGAGGATACCATCCACCACTCTCGCCACCTCTTCTCCCAATGCTCACGAGCTACATCAGCCATCATCTCATGCACTCTGGCAGAGTTGGCACACCTGGAGTCCAACGTCCCAGCCATGGGCTACATCCCTGCTTGGGGATGGAAGTGGTCAGAAGCAGCCGCCCACCTCAACGTGCTTGAAAGGCAACACAAATATCAGGTTTGTGTTCAGTACAGGGCCAAACACATTACAGAGGGCAGCACGTGCTCCGCTTATTTTTTTAAAAAATTCTTTGCACCGCGCCAGAGCATGGCCTGCACACAGGTGCGGAGGTCAGACGATTCTGTCATGGTTATGCAGGCTGAAGTGGCAATCAAAATACAAAAGTATTACTCCAAGTTGTACCAATCCAATCCAATCCAATTCAGCTAGCCAAAATGACAAAATTTCTCGATAGCACTCACATCCACACCATTTCCTGATACCTGGAGTTAATGAATTTGATTACTCCAGACGAAATCTGGTCTGCCATCTGTGGTGCACCAAATCAGAAATGCCCAGGCCCTGATGTCATTCCGTATGAGTTCTACAAGATGTACTTCATATATCTATCCCCACTGCTGCTTGCCTCCCTTAACAAGAGTCTTCTGGATACGCGCCTTCTACTAGGAGGGCAAGAGGCTCTCACCATCACACTCTTCAAGAAAGGGGATGAGCTAGACCTAACCAACTGGCGCCCCATTTCTCTAACTAACATGAATATAAAAATTTTAACTAAAATCATGGCTAACCATCTAGGGATTGTAGCCTCTGCCACCATCTCCCCCAAACAATTGAGTTTCATACCCAGAAGGTCGATTTGGGACAACGTGCACTCTGTGGCTAACGCATGTCAGTCCACAGCCTCTGGGGCACTAGTATTCTTGGACCAACAGAAGGCCTATGATAGAGTAAACTGGGAATACCTCAGGGCCTGCCTCCACCAATTCCACTTACCCCTCGCTTCATCAGCTGGGTGATGATGCTTACGGAATCTGCAACAATGGCAGTGCGTGGCCCTGGCTTCCTCACGGAGATAGTCCACCCTCAAAGGGGCCTACGCCAAGGGGACTCCCTTAGCCCACTCTTATACAACTTCAGCCTTGACCCACTACTTTGAAACGTGAATGCCCGCCTCACTGGGGTCCATGTACCAGGCCAAGCCCCAGTCAAGATTATGGCGTTTGCAGATGATTGTGTGGTTGGGGTGTCTAATATCAAGATGCACGCGCTCTTGAAGCACACATCTAGGAGTATTCCAGGGTAAGTAATGCTGCACTGAACGCCTCCAAAACCAAAATCATCCTACTTGGTCATTATCAAACCTGCTGTTCCCCAGCGACCAGTGCCCAGCCTGACTATCTGCTCGCACACGTGCTCGCCTTCCCTGCCCACCCCACACCACCCCACTTGTGCTCCCCTTCGTGCCACGGCCTACCATAGGGTCTGTCCACCTTCTGGGGGTGTGGGTGGAGGCAGGCGGGTATGCCTCAGTAGTAATGGAAAGTCATATTTTAGAAAACGTGATGAAGCGCATTGCCTCCCTCAGAGCCCACCCTACTTCCCTTACTGGCAGGGTTGTTTTAGCCAACTCTATGTTTCTCTCCAAAGTCTGGTTTGGAGCCCACACCATCGCCTTCTCCCCGGGTTTAGAAAATCTATGTATGCCCTTCTACAAGAATGGCTATGGTCAGGTCGCCCTCCACCAGTACAGTTAGAGGTCATGTTTGGCCCTCATCAGCACGGTGGCATGGGCCTGCTTGACTTCAGAGCCCATGCGGCCAAGATCTTGGGCACCTGGATTGTGGCCATCACCGCCCCTACGCTCCCCTCCCAACACTGGTTCCACGCAGCCCACTCCAACTTCTCATTCATTATGGGCCTTACCAATCCGTCGAACCCTCACTCCTTGATGAAACATCTGCTTCCCACCCATCGGCCACAGGTCCTCATGGTACTAAACCCCACTTCAAACGAATCCTCCTCTCCATGTGGAGCACTGAGTGGAGAATCCGTATTTGTGGACAAACAGCCTAGAGAGGCCGCCCCTCTCCTCAGTTCACACAGGAGGTACAGGGGCTACCCTTTCAAGATGGCTTGATCCCCACACGGCCCCATGTCCTATCCAGGGTGGACTACCTGGAAATGATGGACATCCCATATTCCCTTGAGACCCAGAAGACTATTTGGAAATACGCACACCACCCCCTGTTGCTGCCTCATATCTGTTCCCATGTGTGGCGCTGCCTGAGGTGGGTGTACCATACGGCTGAGCACTCTAACACTTTAAACTCATCCTGCGTCGTGTGTGGCCAGTATGGATCGCTGTTCCACCGCCTGGAGAAGTGTCCTACCTCTGAAGCGATATGGCGCGAAGTTCAACGGCTGCTTGGCCAGGATCAGGCACATCCCTTCAGTCTGATAAGGGATATGTTTGCTATATCCATGGTATCCCCTCTTCCACCCTCCCTCCATGCTCTGGTGGTCGCAATCGCCATGTAGACTATCCACAAAATTGTCTTGGATGCCATCGCAGGCTCCACCCCCACCCTCCCAAAAGCTGTCCACAGATTCTGGTCCCATTTGGTGGACCACTTTCAAGCATGGATGTTTGGGTACCTCCCACTGTGCCGCCATCAGCTGGTCTCCTCCTGGTTCCCAGTTTGGTTCATCAAATTGGACCCCTTCCTCCACACGTGTTCAATTGTGGTTATGGCCCCTTTACACGTTCCCCCTCCTCCCCATAGTGGCGTTCCCGCTGGCAACAGGAGATAGCCTCACTTCTCTGGGGTGCCTTCCCTGTTACTGAGTTTCATTTTCTTTCGTGTTTACTTTTGGAAGTGTCCATCCCCTGGTCGGCCTTCCCTGCAATAAATTTTATAATGCGCAACCATTTATTTTTTTTTTTAGTACTAGATGGTCCCAACCCAAGGGGGGGATTCATCGATGTATGCGCAACCATTTATTAGATTATATAATTTGGTCTGATGATGCAGTAGAAAATTCTGCAGACACAAGTCTAGTTCTCCCTATCATGCACATCTATCTAACTGAATCTAGGTATAAAAACCACCCAACTCAAAAAGAACCTCACCTTGAACTTATATTGGTTTTTTGAGCACATTTTGAGGATCTTTTTAGACTTATAAAAATGTTATTGGTCCAACTCATGATTTTGCCTTTTAGCTTACTCCAATTCCTGGTAACTTTGGGACATTGTAGTGGGCTTCAGCCTGCTAAAAATTCAAATATCATTTGTTTTACTGCCCCTGATATATCTAAGTATGAAGTCCTCGTTTCACCAGAGTGATCACCGTTTTCCACCTCCCATCCTGTCCATGGTTGGTCTACATGCCTTTAATGATTTTCCCCTCCAGTGCCCCACAACGCATTCTCTTTTTGCTGTGCCTCCTATTTATTCTATATGGCAGTTCCTACGGTTGCAGTGAGAAGATCTCTTATGGCTGCCATTGCCAGTGTCCCTGGGCTGCCAAAGTACTGGTAAAGTTCCCTATTTATGGGCCTGGCGCCTTCACCCTGCACCTGTTGTTCTCTTCTCCCAAAGCCTCGCCAATTTCCACCAATGCCTTCATCTTAAAGAAGGGTGATTTAATGATCCAGAATTAGTCATATAATAGAACTTGCATTTGATTTGACTTGAATTTAGTTTAAACCTCTTTGGAACTTGGCAGAACGTTCATCAACGCTAATGTTATACCAATTTTGTTACTAAAACTGTTTATCAGATTGATGCGTTTTTATATGATAATGCAACAGTAAATTCCGTGATCTAGGATTTTCTTTCTCTTTTCACAAATCTTATTTTCACTAACCTAATTATAAATTCTCCCCCAAATCAGAAAATATCGGATTTTTTTAATATCTATAAGTTTTTAGTGCATTCTGCGGCTCATTTAGACTTTAATAAACATTATCAGTAAAACTCAGTAATTTCTCTAATTGACATATGCAATTCATATTTTTTGAGCTGAAGTAGCGGGATTTGGCCTATTAAAAACTGTAATTTCCCTTTTTTCTTTGGCTAACTACAACTGTAGTTACCACAAAGATTAAATGTACAGATGAGGTCAATGGCCATTCAATTCTCAATCACCGCTTTGACAGATATTTCTTGCGATTGAGGTAGGTGGTAGTGTAAGTCTTGGGAAGAAACCTCTCCATTTGGACTGGATCCATTCCTGTTTTACTCTAAAAAGAAGCAGATTCCAGCACCCATGACTCTCACCTCCCAGGGCGATTTAGCCCATGTGGTGGATGAGAGATGGTAATGGAGAAACCTCTAAGAGGTGCAGCTCCCTTCCCAGCGGCCTCTTAAGCAGAGCTGGTGGAGAATATTTGGAGGGTTTACCAGGAGGTGGCAAAATTGGGCAAAACGCCCCAAGTCCGCTGAGACCCCACTATTATGTCCAGACCACACCCATCCCCAACATGTACAAAGTGGTTTACCCCTTTCCCACCAACTGCGCTCAGCCCTATGTGGCTTGGCCTTGGGCTCAACCTGCTGTCCATCTAAAACGTCACTGACATAGCAAATGCATGCACATGACAGAAAAAGTAATATCAATTAATGGGCCCAAAACGAATTTGGCTGGGCAGTCCAGACCCAAGTAAGCTGAAAATTAGGTCTGGGAACCCAATCCTACAGTTTGTCTTGAATTTATTCCCATCAGCAGTTGCACTTGCATTTCAAGTTTCACCAGTGAGCTTATAAGCAGCGGTCCCCAACAGGTGCCACTGTCGCTCCATTTTATTATTTTACATCTCTTCAAATTCTATAAAATTCCCAGAGTAATCAAATACTTTGGCTTTTAAATATTTTTATCGAAAAAATGGGTGATGATCCCCAGATTATAACACCCTCTGGCTGGTCCTCATGGCCAGTTTCCTTACATTCCCTAGTCAATTAGGAAGGGTATGCCCACGGCATTCTGGATTGGGTTTTGGGTGGTAATGCACCCAGAGTTCCAGGCCAGTCTAAATATTATTTTCATCATGCTCCATGACAGGTAGGGCCTTAAGGTTATGATTTTAGCATCAGTAACATCAATAAGGTGTTTACTAAGGAGTAATAGTGGAACATCATTACTAATATAAAAAAAGTATCTTGGACTTTTTGAATAAATGAGTCAATTTATTTTGTTTGTCATCTTAATAAGTTAGAGAGTTAGTCTTATTTACTAACTCATCACATAGATAGGTAGACATTTAAGTGAGGGCATCAGTTGACTTCCCAGGTTTGGAATGTGTTACCATTAAGGGTCTCATTCCCTTTTGTATTTATATGAACTATTAATCTGATTTTAAGTTTTTGTGGGAACCAAACTAATTAAAGGCCTGACGGGAAAGTGTAACTGAAAATAATTGTGTCCAAAAAACACACGTTAATTTACCATATTTTATTCATTATCCTTAATGGGAGGTCAAACACTTGACCACAAAAACTTGATGAGTTCTCCCAGAAATATGGAAATCATGTCACTTCTGAAGGATGTCTTTGTAGCTAGTGTCTAAATTGATTTTATTGGTCATAATATCTATTGTTAAGCCCTGTTGAGGAAATTTGGTTTAATTTTATAATAAAAGGGACCTTAAAGTTAAGATGCTCCATTTTTGGTGAGCAATGATTCTTGTTTTAGCCCAATATTTGAGGTCAAGTGAATTTATTAGCTAATTAGGGCTTGGCATAACGTAGTGCTGGACTTGCGCAGGTCTATTATAGGTACTGGGATAATCGTCTCTTCCAAGTTCTTTGTAGTCAAGATCCCCTTGGATTGGTATGACAACTAAATTGGGTGCTGGTATAATGAGTTACTGTGGTATGAGAATTTTTTGTTGGTCGTTTTCTATAATTTCAGATGAGTATTGTAAAAACAACTATTGTGGTCATGTTTCTTGGTTTATGTTGGGGCTGTAGGTTTTCAATGGCCTGCTTGGAAATTATGGTAAGGGTAAGGTTATTGATTTGTGTTCCTTTAAGCTCATCATAATCTTTCATAGGGAAGTCACGTAGTTTGTCAGGTTAACTCTGCTCTTTATTCAAAAGGTCATCAGTTTTAGCATTTTTTATGGCACATTATAGTTCCTGCTGATTTCTAGTTCCCCTTATTTGCATTTTTGAGCGACAAAATTTTTTGCCAGAAGTGGTTACTGGGCTTGTTATGCATCTTATATGGGATGGCCAATGAATCTGTTAAAGGGGAAATTTAGGATGCATTGGATGCAGCCCAGCTTACAGGAACTGGAAGTGCATTGGTCCCATCTGATAGTGGTCAGTTGGTGCTTGAGTAGCATAGGGTTTTCATATTATGAGAAGTTCCCACTAGAGCTCCCACATTTGGCATAGGTAGCGAGTTTATAGTTTTAAATAGGGCATTCACTGACAAAGTCTTATCTGCCTGGAGCCAGAAGTACCTCATGATCTAATTAATTCTGGTGGGACATCTTCCATATAGATGGGCCAATTTACAGTGCAGAAGGGGTATAACACTGCCTGAAATGATGTCAAAGTTCGTTGTAGTTGTGGCAGTTAAGGTTTTTCCGCAAAGGTTATCCCAGTACCAAGATGGTGAGTGTCAGGATTCTGGATCAAATTAAAGATTCGAGTAAATTTGATGATGAGATTCAAACCTGATCCAAAAATTTAGTCAACTTTAATTTTGAGGTATTCCCTGACTAAGGTTTAAAGCCTCACATATCGGGGTCCAAACCTGAGATATATAATCTAATATTGTATAAAAGAAACTTCCCAATATTAGGGACCAAACCTGATCAAGCGATCAAATATTGTTCAACAGGAGAAACCAGAATGTTGCAGAATCCCAAAGTTGCAGTTTAGTATATATCTCATCTTGGAAAGGACTTGGAGATTTTTTAAAGAATAATTCCCTGATCTCTTATATAATCCAATTGAAAAAATAAATGGTACGTTCTATTTTTAAAAATTTTGGGTACCGCTAATTAAAATAAAATTATACAAAGACATACCAATTAAGGATTGTTAACTTTAAAGAAAAAAAGTTTATTATAAAAATATCAATCTTAATATCATTGCGCCTAGGGATTTGGTTGCCTGAACTTATTTGGACAGGTGAAGTATATCCCCTTGTCCTGACAAAATTGGTACCCCCTACCAGGTCACCCTGAGTTCCCAGGAAAAACATTCTTATAATGAATGAATTTTTAGTTATCCTACTCTCTAATATGAGGTTTAAACAGCAAGTGCTTGCAACCAATCAATAGCAATTCAAGCTTTGTGATTTTATGAACATTTTTTAAACTGAAGTAAAACAACTGACCCAACATTTTTCATCATTAAAACGGCACTTTTGGCCGCCCATGAGCAAGTAGATTTAGTTAGTAAAGATGTAAACAAACTGCATATTCACGTGGATGCCCTCCATATTCAAGAATATTTGGAGGATATTGTATTCTCTTCGGTGGAAGGGCTGCCTCCGGTGTTGGTCCATGTCATTCAGCTTCTAACCCCTCCCATACAATGTTCAAACCTCCTTCCTGGACTATTATGTCCTATGGGAAGGGAGCATATTCTCCTTCTTGTACTGCTACAAAAAGAAATTGAGGAAGCTGCCTTTCACCACCAGTTTAAACATTTGATCAACTGCCTTAGCCGCCTAGCATAGGTATAATGGTACCCCAGTTATTGACCTGTTACACCTGAGATGAGGCCAAAGTGCTCCAGTTTTGGGAGTTTTGGAGTGATTTAACTCTAACCAACCATAAACGGGCATTCATGGAAATTACCCTAATGAAGAGAATCCTTTATTTATTTGGCCCAAAGGTTTTAACTTGAGGCCTAGACTTTGGTTGCAGGAATGTGCCTTGCGCAGGATGAAACTATCTCCGCTTCTTTATTGGCTTTTAAACATTCCTGACGTCCAGCTTCACCTTTTATTGTTTAAGCCCCACCTTACATACATCCTGAATATCAAAGGTTCCATTATGGAGAATCCTTACTACCCTATTAAACATCCCAGGCTACCCAGTCCTAACAAAAATTCGAAGTCTCAAGCTTTAGAAGCAATTTTTCTAAACTCTCCTACATCCAACTTACATTGTGCCTTTTGTAAAGGAACATACCATACTTCAAACCACTGCCGTCATCTTTTTCGTCGTAAGGCAGTGAAAGATTGGTCAGTTTAGGGAAGAGGCTCCCACTACTGACGAACCAAAGTGTCTTGACCTCCCCATTCTAATCCTAGTATCTCAGGTTGCTTCATATTAGCTGCAACTGCCATAATTGACGTTCCCCTTACTATCCAAGGCAATAGAGACCTTAAGCTATCCTAATTGAATATTGGTCAATTACCCAATAACACCCTTATAGTCAGCACCTCTAGCAAGAGCCAAGCATTAAACAAAAACTTCAATATTGACAATCCCTGAGCCTGGCTAAAACAAAATTCTCCGCTCAACTCACTACAATTTCTTTCTAATAGAGTATTAGATATCTTTTTCAATATAGATCTTTGGTGGAACTAGTATAGTATTTGTTCATGAGGCTAAAGTCCTGGCCATAATTAATACTGGCTCTGGTCATCTTTTTAATTTTCCAACTTATAATAAAATTTTATTTACCCAAGACAAGCCAACCAGAGGACGGACATTACCTATGCTCAAATGAGCTAAAACTTAAAATTAAAATAAAATAAATTCAAAATGAAACAGATGGATACACTCAAAATAAAGCAAAATTTAAACAAAACACACCAACCAAGAGGGAAGCGAAAACCGCTATCCATCCATGATGGTGGGTGGAGGGGGATCTGGAGGCTCTTATTACTCATCTGCTATAGACATGTAGTTGCATAAAGCTAATAGCAATGGTGTGGGAGCATCATGGAAATTTGAGTCAATATAACAAATGGGTGCTTGCAACTCAATGTGTGCGATGATAAGGGTGGAAATATAGTATAAAGTGCTTTTTCCGCCTCAAGGCGTATTTTAGGTAAGGTGGCGATGGTTGCAAGGTGTTGCATGTAATGTGGGTCTTTGGGCAAAACTTTGCGACCAATGAAAATTTTTGAACTGCTGAATTTTCCGCCTGATAGTATTGGAGATGGTCTTTTTTCTGTTTTGGAAGCATGGTACTAGGTAGGGTATGAGGTGATAGGCCTGCAGCCAGTACTGCAAATGATTTTGCAATAGCTTTATGGTCTGGGCATCATTCATGGGAGGCAACTGCATCTTCAGCTAGTTGGCGGTCACTTTTGAATGAAGTGGCATCAGGGCGAGGCGCATAATAACACTTTGGAAATTGACCGCATAATCAGTATTGAGGTACTTTATTAATGGAGGGGGCCCAGCCCATTTGGATTCAGGGATAAGCTCGCCCAATTCATCAACCTCAACCAAATAATCCCAGGGATTTTGGCTGAATTTGATTGTGTTATTTGCATAAGGGTTATCTTTTGCATTTGGCTGGGAGGATGGTTTAGAACTTATTTTAGTCCATTATGGCTCCTGATTGGTGAGTTCAGGAGAAGAGGTTCATTGAGGTAATTTTTGGTTTGTTGATTCAGTGGTTGCTGTGGATGCCACTTTGGGGGGAGGGGGAAATATAGTGCCCAATTCAAAGAATGTTATTGGATCAGCTATGGGGTCATCATGCATAGAGTTAGGTGTGGATGCCATGGCTCGTGCGATGGAGGGGCAGCGCCATTTTGAATGGTCCAGTCTGAAACAGGTAGGGCAAATGGTGCGCCCTTCATCCACTTGAGCCCAAAAAGGTGGTTTGGGGTAGAAGGGATAATTTTGTGAGGGGGGTTGAGAGGGCTATTTCCGTTGATTCTGAACAAATAGTCACAAAGGCGTGGGGGCCTGCGAGGTGAGTGGCTCCATTAGGAACCACGAATTGTACCATGGGATTTGCTTCATATTCTGATAATCCGATGATAATTTATTTAACTAAAATTTTGGGTGGTATATGGGTAGGGAGGCCTATGAACTTAACCACAAGAGTGGTATCAGTGGGCAACCAGGTACAAGTAGTTAGGAGGGGGGTGCCCTGGAACACCAGGGGGATGTTAGCTGCTATTGCAGCATCAGCTTCACTTGAGAAGCCAAGATCAAAATACCCCTTAAAGGGGTGGAAGTAGATGAAGCCTGCTGCTACATAACAGCCTGGGCTAATACAATAATTGCTTTATCTAAATCTGGGTTAACTTGCCATATTCAATCTGAAGGCTGAATCACATGTTGCTCTGGGAGAGCACAAGGGGGGCAGCGTGGCACCTACTGGGTTTGGGTGATATGTAAGGCTAAGTTATTAGGCGGGACATAGCATGATGAAGAATTCAGAGGTCTAGCTGATCCAGCCCAAGCACATTTTGGCAATAGCTGAAAAACATTAGGAGGTGGCGCACCACTTCCCCACAAGGGGGCAGCAGGTGTCAAATGCATTGATATAGGAAACTTGAATAGGGCAATGGCGAGTGGAGCTGTTTTAATAGATTTCAAACTATAATTTGACCAAGAGTGAGTGAATCAAGAGAGAGATAAAATACTTAAACTAAAATTAAAATAGCCCTTTACTTGATTCACATAGCTGAATATGAGTTAATGGGAAATCAGATTAATAGGGTGATTGGGGTATATCTTGTCTTACCTCAATTTGAAAAAATGTTGATTGCCACTCTTGCCATCATTTTATAAAAATAATTATGAATTGCATATTGGAGTACAATTAATGTGGTAGTTCAATTTTATTATTAATTATAAGTAAAATACCTCTCTTTTATATTATTGGATACTATTAATTACTGATAACCAGATTAAAGATAAGAGGGCCATGATTAATGAACCTGACTCATCAATATACATCCTTAATTCACAGAATAGAGTTTTGAAACATGGGGAGTAAAATTAAGATACCCCTGTGTCTTTGGATACTGAGGATGGGATACATCTGTACGCCCTCTATCATTTTTATACTACCTGGTTCTCAAGTTATTTTGGATTCAATAATTAAAATTCACATTCCTTCCAGACAAATTTCAGAGTTATATGGACATTCTAGCCCTTCTATCAAAGAGGCTTTGACTTTTCTTTTTCATAACAATCACTTTAGTTACTACGATTTGATTTGAACGGCAAATTTGGATAATCACACACAGGAAAGATGGGCGACTTTTTTAACAAAAATAATACAACATGGGCGAGCGTCGTGGCAAGTGGTGCACTTAACGGTGCAACTAAGGGCAAGAAGCGCCCTGGAGGGGGACCAGGAAAACAATATGCAAAGAAATCGCAAACTCAGACACCATCTGGGTTTATGGTATTTACTGTAAAGCACGCGCAATACATGTACATTTAATGCAACCAACCTTTGTCAAAGGTGGAACATGGGATCAGACTCTTTCTTGGGGATGAATCACCAACCCTGTTGGAGAAAACATGTGAGGCACAGCCTCACTATTCCCTCACGCGGTGTACGTAGCCACCAACAACATGGGCCGTGGCTGGATTGATATTGGTTTTGAAACAGCCGATGAAGCCAATGCTGCAGCAAAAATCTGTGTGGAAATTGCCCTCCCTGAGGGCAAAAAAATTGTGCACATCGCGCGCACCAGATGTAACATAGCAAAAACTTTGTTTATCTCCTTTGACTCGCTCCCCACCAACTTTCCTCATAAGATAATCAAGGAGGAGCTCCGCAAAGGTCTTGTGGCCTACAGAGAAATCCAACAACTTGAATTACAGCGATTTCGCTTAATGCCTGACCTGTGCACGGGCAAAGCTATCGCTGTAATCAACCCCTTACCAGAAGTGGAAGAGGATTTATCTGGAATTCCCCGCGCAGCAGAATTTCACTTTGCAGATGGGGCCAGTTGGCTGCATTCTGAGTTACACCAGAACGCGCACCACCCATTTGCAACCACTGTGGCTCACTGGGCCACAAGGAACATGGATGCCCTGTGAAAGAGGGCTTGATGGAAAATGATTTTTGTGAAGAAGCTATGGATGAAGATAATGAAAACTTCGCCAAAATGACTGATGGCCAAAACCCATTCCGCTGGGGTGAAGATGGACTATACTCCATCGTGGACCCAGTTACAAGTAAACAGCGTAAAGCAGCACAAAAAGCCTGCAAGAGAGCAGCGGCTGAAGCGGCGGCACACACGGAATCCGCCATTAACCATGGACGAATTCAGGAGGATATCTCAGATATTTACCGAACCAACCAATCAGAACAATATGCCCAGGTCAAAAATTTTCACAGTAACCAGACTGAGCCACAAAGCGTCATCAGTCATGCACATACGAGGAACAATGCAACCACAATTTGGGTGAAAATGCGGTGCACAATGCAACAAAGTTTAACCTCAAAAATATAAAATCCAATCAACAAACCGCATCAAATCAACATGAGACCTGTGCAGGAAAAGTTGATGCAAATGCAAAAAACTGAAATTCCCTTGAATCATTGGGTCAGATCAAGGGAACCAACAATGGCAGTGAAAGAGTTGGAGTACAGATGCGGAGCATGGGCAAAATGAGCCGCGGTGGGATAGGACCAGAGGGTCCTCCCAACTGCTCCTGAGGTGCCACGGGCACCTCAGTGTCAATAGGGACGTTAAATATTGCGGGAGCCAGGGCTCATATGTCCCAAGCCAAAAAGCTGGCATTCATGCAAAAACCTCTTGTAGACATCTTGGCCATCCAAGAAACCCACTGCCTACAAGGGGAAGAAGAATCCTGTTCAACCAGGGTCGCACCATCACAATCAGTATGGACATCTCACTGTGGGGTGATAGTCCAAAACAACAAAAAATTTAAAATTACAAATTCATCATCACACTTGCACAGTCAAGTCCTGGTAGCAACAATCACATGCCAAGATGAAATAATTTTGTTAGCATGTATCTACGCACCGTGCACTGCAACTAAGAGAAAATTTTTTTGAAAAAAATTTCTACCCTCACCCTCCCACCAAATATCATCATGTTAGGCGACTCAACTGCTGGGATAACCCCAATACAGATCGATGGCCTAATACCAGGGGATACCCACCTGGACACATTGAATATCGCACAATGAAGGCATCTCTTAGCTTACAGGATGCTCTTCCTCCCAATTCACCAATCCTTCTCCATATGACAAGACCCAACATACGTGAGGGACTGCTCATATCAATGAGTCGTATTGACCACATCCTCATCCCACAATCCCACCACTCAAGAATCTCCAAATTTACAACAAAAAAGATCAATTTTTATGATCACCAATTAGTTATGGTGCAGTTAGCAACAACCCAATCCCACAAACAGGTGTCGCCTTGGAGAAAGCTTCACCCAGAAAATATAAGATTGTCTGAGATATCTGACTTGGTTGAAAACAAGACTACAAACCCAGAATCCACAGCCCCATTCACTTCAGATCCCATCGGAACATGGGAAAATTTCAAAAAAGATTTAATCAACAAAACCTGACATATTGCATCACGCAAGTACACCGTGGACACAGCCACAATCAAGCGTACCTTGCAGAACTAGACCACCTGGAAATAAATACTTTGAGATCTGGCTATAGCCCTAATTGGGGACGCAAATGGGCAGAAATGTCAGCCCAACTTAACACTCTCATCTTTGAACACCAACACAGAATCAAAGTATTGAACAAAGGTAAGTTCATAAAGGAAGGCAAAACCTGTTCAACATACTTTTTCTGCCAATTCCACTCCCGCAGAAACCAGCCCACGTGCACACAGGTCCGCAAGACCAACGGCACTGTGGCAACTGACCCTGAGGAGGTCAAGGCGGAAGTACACCGCTATTACACCGAATTATATCGCAATATGGCAACAGATCCACAAAAAGTTAAGGAATATATTGAAACTGCCAAGATACAAAGTACACCACCAAATTACAATATACTATCCCTTATCACACGGGAGGAGCTTTGGGAAACAATTCACGGTGCACCACGTAGGAAATGCCCAGGGCCTGATGGGATACCCTACGAACTTTACAAAAAATATTTATAACAAATCGCCCCCCTCCTATTGGCATCAATGAACCAGAGTTTGTTGGAAACACGCCTATTACCAGGAGGCCATGAATCCTACGTTATAACCTTGTATAAAAAGGGTGACAAGTTGGACCTGGCCAACTGGCGCCCAATTGCACTCTCCAACACTGACACAAAAATTCTAACAAAAATTCTAGCAGCTAGATTAGGCGCAATTGCATCTGACGCCCTATTACCCAACCAGTTTGGGTTTATACCGGGGCGTTCAATATGGAACAACATACACCCTGTTGCAAACATCTGCCAATCCAAAGCAACTGGTGCCCTGGTCTTCTTGGATCAGGAAAAGGCGTATGACCGTGTTGGCTGGCCATACCTAAAAGAATGTCTACATGCCTTCAAACTCCCACCAAGATTCATAAAATGGGCGATGCTCCTAACAGAATCTGCAACCATAGCTGTATGCGGCCCTGGATTCCTAACAAACAAGATTGAACCACACAGAGGGCTCAAACAAGGGGATCCCCTCAGCCCACTGCTATACATTTTCAGATTTGACCCGCTCCTCCGAGTAACTGACTTACGTCTCATGTGGATAACCGCACAAGGACAACCAACAGTCAAGATACTGGCCTTTGCAGATGAAAGCGTAGCAGGTATAGCAAACAATGAAGATGCCTGACAGCTGGAACACACTCTAAAGGAATACTCCAAGGTGAGCAATGCATCGCTCAACAAAAGGAAGACAGAAATCATCCTCTTAGGAAAATACACAAACAATTGGGCCACAACATCAGAACCTCACACCAACACTCGAAGAAAAAACCCAATTATATTACCCTTTGCAACACCTCCCACCATCATTCCTGTCTGACACCTTGGAATCTGGCTAGAATCAGGGGGATATGCTAATGAGACAATGGAAAGTAACCTGTTACAACGGGTATCCAAACGCGTTGCCTCCCTCAAGGGAAGAACCCCAGGACTAACAGGACGAGTTACAGTTGCTAACTCGCTCTTCCTCCCAATACTGTGGTACCAGGCCCATGCGATAGCCTTCTCACCTACCTTTATAACCTCAATTCGCGCGCTTATCCAGGGCTGGCTGTGGCCTGGCTCTGACCCTCCTATACGGATGGAAACACTATTTGGCCCACGATCAAGCGGAGGCATGGGACTAATAGATTTTGAGAGCCATGCCAATCACATCCTAGGTACCTGGATAAAGGAAATCCTTGCTCCAGACCTCCCGCAACAACATTGGTCCAGAGCAGCAAGGACTAACTTTGCACAGGCGCTCAAATTAACCAACCCACATAGTCCACCCAGACTACTTTCATACCTTGCCAAGCACCCTACTGCAACGGGTCCACATGGAACCTCCCCTCATTTCAAACATATCCTCCGAACTATCTGCCATATGGGATGGACCATAGAGAACATGGGTGCTATACAGGGAAGGGGACGACCCAGCCCCCAATTCAAATTAAGAAACCCAGAAAACCACCCCCAGAGGGATATGCTCGCAACAACCCCAAGCATAGCTAGGATAGAATACCTAGATATGCTGGACATTCCTTATGATTTAACCACATAGAAAGCAATGTTGAAAATGACACACCACCCACTCCTACAACCAAGGATAAGAGCAAACGCCTGGCGCTGTTTGAGAAGGACCTATAGGATGGCGGACCGCTCCAACTCCATCCACAAAACATGTGCAGTATGTGGAGGGGAGGGAACCCTACATCACCGCCTAGAAACATGCCCCCCAACCAAAGCTATATGGCAGGAAGTCGCACGCCTGCTCAAGATTCAAAACGAACAGGAATTCTCGATATTAAAGAGTATCTTTGCGCTCCAGATCGAGTCACCAATCTCATCTACCCTCCGCTCCCTAATAATACCCATTGAAATGTGGACAATACACACAATTGCATTAGATGCGTTCAAGGGCACGGTCCTAACCATTCATGGAATTTTAACAGATTCTATGTCCACTTACTAGAGAACTTTCATGCCTGGCTCTATGAATATATGAGACCAAGACAAAAAGGGCTCATAGAATCATGGTTCCCACTCTGGTTCCTCCACACAGACCCTTTCCTTCACACCTGCTCCATAGCAGGGGAAACCCCCTCGGAGTAGTGCACCAACCCCCCATACCTGGCAGTCCCGCTGGCAACAGGGGTAACTTGAGTACCCTGGGGTGCCCAATTTTTATATTTCTTAGTTATTCTCTTAGTTTCACATATATTCGGTAATGTCTTTCCCCTGGTCAGCTTACCTCGGTTAAATAAAATCAAAGAGGCTTTGAGTTGTCCTGGGACTTTTAAACCCCGCCTAAGGAAATCCATCTCTATTTTATTAGGGAATCTGATAATTCATACCCTTCAAGTTCCTTGCATGACCTCATCACTTATGCAAAGCTATTTATTATTGAAAAATTGCTGATGAAAGCAGTTTTAGTTGTCTACAGAAATTTAAGGTTTGATCCCCACCCACAATAATTCTTGGTGAAAGTAAGTTTGGGAACAACTTTACTCCAAATGAAATCCAGAATTTAGAAGCCCTCCTTAAGGAATATAACAATAACTTTTCATCTGGACCAGGTAATCACAGAAAGATGCTTTGAGTAATTCACCAAGCTTTACCTGAGGATCATACCACATTTGAATTTTGAGCTTACCAAAAATCTAAAGTTGAGGAAGCTAAATAAGCTCTAAAGCTAAAGCACCTATTTTAAGCTGTGCTACTTGTATTATCCAAAAGCCCATGGGCTTCATCGCTCTTATTAATTCATAAAAAAGAATGTAGGTATTGAACTGTGGTTTAATATCACTGACTAAATCTCATCATACAAAAAGATATTAATCTTTTATCTAATTAAATGATTCTTTATGTTTAATGTTGAGATCCACTATTTATTGGCAGTAAATCTTGACAGTGGATATTGGCTTATTGATTTAACCCCTGTGACAGTGAAAAATGCGCCCTCATTTCTATTAATTATTATTTGAGCTTACTTGAATGCATCTGGGGTTATGAAACGCCCCTTCCACCTTATAAAGAACCATGGATGTTTTATTAGAAATTTCAAAACGCTCTTGTGTGTTAGTTTATTTTGACAATATAACCATTTTTGCAAACTTTTATCAAACAAATGGTACAACTAAGAAAGGTTTTCCAGAGATTACGCCAAGCTCCCCTAAAGCTAAAGCCTTCTAATTGTTCCTTTTTTCAAAGTGAAAATGCATTTTTTTGGGCCATAAGGTAAGTAAGGACGGAATATACCCAATAAACAATAAATTTACAGCCATTTATAAGATGTCCCCTTTAAAACCCTACATGATGTACAGGTCTTTTTAGAAATAGTGGACAATATCACCATTTTTTTACACTTTGCTTACACTTCTGAGCCTTTATTATCTGTTGAAGAAAGTAATATTCTTCCAATGGAAAGAGGAGCAACAACATGCCTTTGAACTCTTAAGCATATCTATCTTCCACTCTCCAGTACTTGTGATCCTAATTGTAAAAAACCATTTTTACTTTTCACTGATGTAGTAATTTCACTATAGGAGCTATATTACCCCAGAAAGCCAAAAATTTAATGGACAATCTCATTGCTTATTATAGTAAGACCAAGTCAAAAGCTGAATGTGATTATAATGTTACAGAGCAGGAGGGTCTAATGGTATTATTAGCTATCAAGTATTTTTTACCTTTTTTCATGGGATCCATATTATCATAATTACCAGCCATGCTTCATTGCAATGGCTTCAACAGATGAAGGATCTGATGGGAGACTAACTTGATGGGCTTTATAACTTTATAACTACGAATTTCCAATATCCATTGCTAGGGACCATATATCAAAGTGTGGATTGTTTATCAGGTTACACATACTAACTTTAGCTGAGGTTGAGGAGATAAACTCTAAAATCTTTTAACCCAACCCATTTATGGAAAAATGAGTCCTTGATTACACAGAAAATATTGGCAAAAATGTTGACAAATATTCAAGCATGATACTGTAACCTGTACAAACTTTTGTCACGAAAAATGATTACCCTAGATATGACCTATGGCTTGCACAGATGCTATACTAGAAAAACATATGTAAGTTAGCCACAAAGGCGTTTTATAAACCTTACCAATTGTAAAGACTCAAAGTTACTGGGAATGAATGCTCTTCTCATTACAAAATGTATTAGTGTCCTTTCTGGTATGTAAAAAGTCAAGCTGGACCTAATTTCAACCCCAACATTCAGTGGTTCCACCCTGTGAACCCTTTCATACTATAAGTATTGACGTTATTGTACAACTCCCTTAAACATATAGTGTTCATTTGATCATCATCATGGCTGTCCTTCATTTAGCTAAGTGGATTAAAAATATATCCTTAACCGCCACTTTGGAAAAAACTTCCTCCACGTTCCTATATAATCAAATTATCACCCAACATGGGTGCACTAACTTAATTCTCTCTGATGTTGGTCAGAATTACAATAATCACTGCTGAATGAATCAATTGAATTAATGTGGTCCAATCCAGTGTTTTCCACTCCTTATCATCCTGCAACTAATAGAATGTTAGAGCATGTAAATGTTACATTAACCTTGACTTTTCAGAAATTGGCCACAACTGTGATGAACGGGGCCTTCCACATTGCCACAAAATAGTTGGACAAGAGGGCCCAGGTGAGGGCCCACAAACATGAGAGTGCTGCTGTGGTTAGGTCCTTTGTTCATTGGCTAGATGAGCGATTAAGGTATCCTTGGAATATGGTGAGGATTATGCTCACACTGAGGAGTATAGTCTGTCCACCAGAGAGAACATACAGAGAGGCGACTGCTCTCTCAAAGTCTGAGGAATGGTCCATTTTCACTCAAAATCCAGGGTTTTCCTCAAAATCTGAATAAATGATTTTAAACTTTAAAATTTTATTCCTGATTTTTGGGGTTTTTATTGTATATATGAGAAGAAGAAGTTTCTTAAACACCTTCACCTGGTTGTATTTATGTTAGGAAATGGGGGAAATGGGGGAATTTGTTCCCATGGAGTCCACAAACGGCGGGTTATCTGCAGGCCTATTTTGAGAATCTTGGCTTTGATATACCCATCTAGGCCCATTTTAGACCATTCGTTGAGCACCCTAGGCATTATGGAAACTTTTCCGCATATAATTTCGTTTGTTGGAGATGATACAGGGCTTGGCATTCTTGTGTTTACCTTATCACAAAAATTTCCATTTTTGGTATAATTTGGCCTGGCAGCCCCTGATTTGCTGAGCTGCCCATCAGCATGGCTCTCAATATTCTCATCTACCGGTGGATTCAGCTAGCCAGCTCCTGATTCACTGAGGTGCCTGATGCCATGGTTCTCAATGTTTCCATTATTGGTATAATTCAGCTTGGCAGCTCCTGATTCGCTGAGCTGCCCAATGCTGTGGCTCTCAACACTTCCTCTTTTGGCATAATTCAGCTTAAAGCCCCTGATTTGCTGGGCTGCCCTTTGCCATTGTCATTGTCATTCTTTAGTTCATCGGACTTTGGGTTGGCAGCCTTTGATTGGACCAGTCGCCATTTACATCGACCCTTGTCACCTCTACTTTGAGGTTTCATCAATTTTATAGCATCTGATTTACCAGAATGCCATTTTCAAGGGTCTTTGCCCTCAAACCCTATGTTTTTATTATTATCTAAATTACTAAGAGCCCCAATCCCCACCTTAGGGGGGTCAGGGCTATGTGGCGGTCAGGCAGCGCTTTGACCGTCACATCACCCCCTCAGAGGAGAGCCCCTGTCCCTTAGTATTCCTCCACCTTCCAGGGACAGTTGGCACAATCAGCGGCTGTTTGCCAGGAGGATTCTTCTATTGGGTAGATGACCCATTTTACCAAGTACCATTGCTTTTTACAGGCGATCTTGGTATCTAGAATCTCTTCCGCCCATACTCTGCCTCCCCTGGGTTGTCCAACTGGACCAGCTCCAGTTTTGCTGGTATGGGGCCTTCATATTTCTTAATCAGCAAAACTTGAAAAACCAGATGTGCGTGCGATCCTTCTTGGAATTCTAGCTCATATGCTACCTATTCACCTGTCAAAGGACCTTATAGTAGGGTCTTAAGTTGATGTTTCCAAACTTCCTACACTGTCCCAGGGATGTGTAGTGTTTGGCATTTATCAAGACGTAATCTCCTTCTTTGAGGGGCGGAGCCTCAGAGTGATGTGCATCCGCCTTTCTCTTCTGCACTCCGCCGCCTTCGCCAGGTTGGCTCTCAATGTCTTAAGATTTTCCCTCATTCCAGTCACTAAATCATCTGCCGCGTGGTTTGTTCCCCCATCATGTCCCTCCATTGTCTGTAAGTGATACCTGTGATTTACAAAAAAGGGCAACATTCCAGTTGATGAGTGTGCCAGGTTGTTGTATGCAATCTGTGCAATTCTTAGCCACTTGATCCAATGATCTTGTCATGTGGTACAGTAGCACCATATAACTGATCAATAGTCTGATTGACCCTCTCCGTCTGGCCATCTGATTGGGGGTGGTAAGAAGAGGAACGGCATGGTTTAATCTTAAGATTTTCCAGGAGGTGATCCCAGAACCTAGAGATGAACTGCGGTCCTCTGTCCAAGATGATCTCATCCGGGAGTCCATGTCAGGCAAAGACCTCCCTCATAAAGATTTCAGCCATGTCCTTCACTGTGACCTTAGAGATTCATGGGAAGAACTCAGCATATTTCGTTAGTTGGTCCACTACCACCATGACTGCATCATAGCCCTCTGATTTTGGGAGCCCGGTGATAAAATCCATGCTAAGGTAGGTCCACAGCATTCATGCGATCTGCAGTGGTTTTAACTTCCCTGTGGGTTTACTTTGAGATGGTATTGATTGGGCACAGATAAGGCAGTGCGCAGTATACCCTCTTACAGTTACCGCTAGGCCCAGCCAGGAGTAGTTCTGGCGTATTAGCTCGATTGTTTTCCCCACACCAGGGTGCCCTGCCAGGGGGTGGTCATAACATAAGTCCATTACTTTGATTTGAAGCTTGAACATTGGGACCCATAGGCGGTTGTGGTGCAGGATGAGGCCCCTCTCCTTCCTTTGATTCTTGTAGCCTTCGCTGAGGTACCCTCCCTCTATCTCTCTCCTAACTTGTCCTCAAATTTGGTGCGCTGTTGGGCTGTCCAGATCTTTTAAGTCGGCGTGTTCTTCCTGTATCAATGCAAACACCTGGGGAGAGAGCATTGTGGCCGTGTTGAACTCATCCAGCTCCTCCTTCATGAAGGCCATTTTTTGGTCCTGGATAAGTAGGTCTGGGAGTAAGTTGCTATCCCCGGTCCTGTATTCTATTTTGAAGTCATATTGAGACAGCTCTAGGTGCCAGTGGGCTTGTCTCTGGTTCATCCTATGGGGGCTCTTAAGGAACTCCAAGGCCCTGTGGTCAGTCCAGATTGTATAAAAGGGTAGCGTGCAAACAACAGCTGATGCTGCCACTCATCTAATGCTGCGACAATCACCAGGAGTTCCTTGTCAAAGATGGGGTAGTTTGTTTCCACCAGTAGAATCTTCCAGATGAAGTAGCATACTGGATGCTCCAAACCATCCTCCCCTGTCTGCAAGAGGACCGTCCCAATGGCGAAATTTGACGCATCTTTCTCAACAATTAATGAACAATCGGCGTCCAGGTGTGCTAGGACTGGCTCTGTGAGAAGGGCCTCCTTGATGGCCTGGAACGCCATCTCTTCCTCCTCTCCCCAGTAAAGAGACTTGCCCGGTCAACCTAATAGCGGGGCAGCTGCTTCTGAGAGGTCCTTGGTGAGAAAATCATGAAATTCACCACCCCAAAGAAACTCCGCACACCTGTCTTATCCATTGGCGCTGCCCACTACTTCACTGCTGTCAGCTTGTCTGGGAAGATGGCTGTTCCCTTCTTGAATGCAAAGTTTCCTAGGAAAGATACAGAGCCCTTGTAGAACTCACATTTGAAGGGCTTCAGTTGCAGGTTAGCCTTGTCCAGTGCCCTGAGGACCTTCTTGACATCCTCCATGTGCATCTCGAAAGACTTGGAGAACACCAGGATGTTGTCCATGTACGCAACACAGCATTTCCCAATCAAGTCTCCGAGGGCATGGTCAATGGTCCTTTGGAAAACGGCTGGGGCGTTCTTAAGTCCAAACATAGTGACCTTGTACTCATATACCACTAGATGGCACTTGAAAGCTATGTACTGTTGGTGCTCGGGTATAACTGGCACTTGGTTGAAGGTGTTGACCAGGTCCAACTTTGAGAACACCTGACTTCCAGCGATCATCTGGGAGATGCTCACCATTAGTTGAATGGGATAGGGGTCATTTTCAGTTATGGCGTTCAAACGGCGGTAGTCAACACAGGGGCGGAGCATGCCGTTGGCCTTAGGACCAATAGGATGGGAGACACCACTGGAGATTTTGAAGGCACAATCATCCCTCGCTCCAACATATCCTTCACATACTGGTCTAGGGCTTCCCTCGCTCTGGGGTTCAGAGGGTACACTAGGCTTCAATTTGGGAGCTCAGTGTAAGGGAGACTGGAGCGCAGGAGGTCTCTGGAGGGAAAGACACAGGCCAAAGGTGATATAACAAGGGCAGGTGACCCAACAAAATAAACGAAGAGACGTCCTAAATGGTCAGTATTGTTTCATATAAATCTTTGGAGCAAAACGCACACCAAACTGGCCACAACCATGCGGGTAAGAGGCCCTGGGACCTGGGAAGGGTGGCGTTTGATCCAAGTCAAAGGCCAGAAATATAGGAGGAGGTGGAGCCGGAAGATAGGTGGCGGAGTGGGTGGAGGGCTCACGCACAGCAGGGGGTGCATTCTAAAGAGAAAAAGCGAACTCCAGCCATCACAGATCTTCGGAGAAGTATATTTTTTGTTCAAGAAAACAGAAATTATACAGGAAATAGGCCCAAAAATTCCTAGACTTTATTTAGGGTGATCAGAATATCTGAGAAAAGCAAAGCCATTCTCATCTTGGGAATTAATTTATAGGGGGTTGCTTTACAAAGATTCCAGTAGTTATTGGAATCTGATATGAGCTACAAATTCGTCATTTTTCAACAAAATCAAAATTTTTCGAATTTGGCCAGATTTCATAACCTCATATCTTGTAATTTCTGGGTCTTGAGTTCGATTCCCGCCTGGGCTTTTGCCTCGATTAAGCCGTTTCTCTCAGCCCTGACTGCCAAAGCCAAAACCAATTTTTTGTCAATGACCTTAGACAGGCCATTGGTGACCCTTAGGGGTTCTGGTCTCTGCCCCAAGGGCTTGTTGGAATTGGCTTTAGAAGGGCGGTTAATTTCCAGGAAATATGTCACCAGCTGTGACATCACCCTCCGCTCTTGGACGGGGTTCTACACCACCAGAGGGGACATTGGCCAAGGCAAAGTTCTTGTGGGAAGTGGGTAACTTCAAGGCATCTATAGAGGCTTGAGTGGCAGGTCCTGCGGCATCTGGGAATCTAGAGTGGAAGTCATGAATTAGGTCCTGAGCATTATCCATGTCCTGATAAGATACCTAGCTGTTCTCTGTCTCATCATATCCCTTTCAGGACAACAAGTATTACAAGCGGCGCCGGGATAGGCGAGAAGCAAGTATGGCATCAATCTTATATTGGGGTTCACCATCCACTATCACGGGATCTGGGTGAGGTGGCATGGGACCATTAAAGTGGGTCAGGAGGCAATCATGTAAGGTGCAAAGCACTTTGATTGAGGGGGTAAGACAACCTGGTATGCTGATGGGCCAACTTTCTTGAGGATCTTGAAGGGTCCAACATGCTTGGGACCTAACTTGTGGCAGAGTTGCTTTAGTTGGAGGTTCTTTGCGTTGACCATGACCAAGTCACCAGGCTTATACTCAGGTCCTTCATGGCACTTTCGGTCAGCATATGCTTTGTAGATCCTCACAGCATCAACGAGATGGTACTTCACTGCCTGATTTAAGTCCCTGAGCTCTTTAGCGCGCTCATTGGCAGTGACGACGGTGGACTCAATCCGCGGACCTAGGTTGAAACCGGGGTTGTAACCATAGTTTGCAAAGAAGAGGGAATTTCCTGTAGAGGCATGGGTAAGGTTATTATAAGCAAATTGCGCCAGTGGGAGGTGAGAGGACCAATTTTTCTGTTCATTATTGGAATAACTACGCAAGAATTGCTCCAAACCTTGGTTCACCCTCTCCGTCTGCCCATCTGACTGGGGCGGAAGGCTGTTGAGCGGCAGGGGCGGATGCTGAGGATGGAAAGCAGGGCTTCCCAGAACTGAGCGGTGAATTGTGGGCCCCTATCACTGATAATCTCCTTTGAATTACCATTTAAGCAATAGATGTGATCTACAAAGAGGCGTGATGTCTCAACTGAAGTAATGGTGGTGTTGCAGGGGATGAAGTGGGCCATCTTTGTGAAACGGTCCACCACAATCATTACTGCATCATAACCCTGTGACAAGGGAAGTTCCACAATAAAATCGACAGATACTGATGTCCAAGGGCCCTCAGCAGCTTGGAGGGGGACAAGAAATCCAGCACTTATCAGGCGTCTTGGCTTTGACCGGTTGCATGTAAAGCTGGACTTTGTGAATTTTGCCACATCAGTGGCAATACATTTCCAACTGTAGGAGCGGCGGACCAACTCAAGCTTCTTGTCCTTGCCAGGGTGGCCAGCAATTGGAGGGTCATGAGATTCACGGATCACTTCCTCACGCAGGAGTCCAGGAGGTACCAACACTTGCCTTGATGGAGGATGACCCCATCCATCAACTAGTAGTCTTTGTCCAGGGATTCTCCGTTTCTATGGCGGGCCTGCTTAATCTTATCATAGTCAGCTGACAGAGGTTGGGACAACCTAACACGGGAAGGGGTGTAAGCGTCACCTTCCAAAGGTTTCATCATAAGCAGAGCGGGGGTTAAACAGTGGGCTCTCCTTCACCTGTACTGCTTAATCAAAACCTGGGTATTGTGGGCGTCAACTTGTTCTGGGTCAGGTGTTAGGGCAGGGTTCCAGGATAGAGCATCAGGTAACATGTTATGGGTGCCCTTAATGAAGTCATAATTGAAGTCAAACACTGACAGTATTTCTAACCACCAGGACTGGTGAGGGGATAGCTTCTGGGGGGCGCGGTAGTACATAAATGCCTTGTGGTCAGTACGGACAGTAAATGGCCACTTAGAACCATGCAAATGGTGGCGCCAGTGTTGTACTGACTCAACAACTGCAAGGAGTTCCTTATCATATATTGCATAGTTGAGCTGCGCCAGGGTCATTTTCTTAGAAAAGTAAGCAACAGGCCGTTCCGCTCTATCCTCCCCCTCTTGTAGCAGAGCAGCTCCCACCGCAAAGTTGGAAGCATCAGTGGCGACAATAAAGGGGCGACTGGGGTCTGCAAGTACCAACACCGGGCTTGACAATAGTATAGACTTGACGGCGTGGAATGCAGCGCTGCATTCATTGGTCCAGCTAAAAATATTCTTCCCTGAAGCGGTGTAGAGAGGGGCGGCAACTTCTGAGAGCTGGGGAGTGAATTTATTGAGGAATTTACATGTCCCAAGGAAGCTGCGTAACTTTGTGAGAGATGAGGGGGTAACCCAATCACGGATAGCTGCTTCCTTATCTGGGGCAAACATGTGACCATGGGAGAAGATAATGTTTCCTAAGAACTCGACCTTGGGTTGGAAGAACTCACACTTGCTAGCATTAATTGTAAGGTTTGCCAGTGAAAGTCTCTCTTGACAGACACAAAGTGGCGGTCAAGAGATTCTGCATCTGGGAAAAGACCAGTATGTCGTCCATGTATACAATCGCGCAAGTACCCATAAGATCTCCCTAGACAGCATCAATGAGCCTCTGAAAGCAGGCGGGAGCGTTCTTCAAACCAAATGGCATAACCCTGAAATGATAGATAACTTTCTGAGTCCGAAAAGTGGTCAACCACTCCTGGCCTTCTTTAATGCGGATCTGGTTGAAAGCTTTGAGACAGTCAAGCTTGCTGAACACCCTAGCTTTTTCCACGTAGTGGGCGATCTGTTGCTCCAGAGGGAGCGGATGGGGGTCAGGCACAGTTACATTGTTCAGATTGCCATAATAAACGCAGGGACGAAGTGAGCCATCAAACTTCTCTACAAACAGGTGGGGGGAGCACACAATTGAGGATTTCTTAGATATTTGACCCTTAGAGAGCATGTCGTCTACCCAAGCGTCCAAGGCAGCCTCCTCCCTCAGGGACAAGGGGTAAATTGGGGAGGATATCTTGACGAGATCCACGGTCAACATAAACTCAAAGTAAAAATTGGTGTGCTTGGGGAGTGGGCGGGCCTTTGTGGGATCAAACAGATCAGCATATCCACGGATGCATTCTGGAAGAGTAAGTGTTGGGGTCAGGGCGTCATTAGGTTGAATAGAGGCTAGGCCCATCTTAGAAGAGGTGCCCCACCTTCTGGGGAGCATCGTGGCGCTCTCATCTAAGCAAGGAATGGTACCCGTGACTCCACAAGGAAATTGTGCATGCATGGTAGAGTCCAAGAGGTTAGTGGCGATGTCAAATTGGCGCCACCAGCCAACCCCTAAAATAACAGGGTATAGGAGGTTCTTTATTGAGGAGAAGCTCTCAACAAAGTAACCATCACCTGCAATGAAAGGAACAGGTGTTAACACACGATAACTTGGAATGGTTTGAGATGCACCACCCTTCACAAATGACAAACTCCCAGAGGTACTCCAGGGCCTCTGCCAACTCTTGGCGGATGAAGTTTTCAGTTGCACCAGTGTCCACCAAAGTGAGTGCTTGAAAGCTCTTCCCTGCAGAAGAAAAGGTAGCCATGGACAAGAAATTAAGCAGAGGAGGTTTTAATTCCCTCAGAGCAAAGGGAGGACAGGATGGCTTCAAGCCCAGAGGACGGCTTATAATGTGGAGTATTCCCTAAAAATTTTCCCCATATGACTTCACATTGCCATGAAGTTGTCTGCGGGACTTAAATGGTGTGGGGTAACTTAATGCTCTATTTTTGGCGGGAGGAAGATCTTTATCACATGAGACTGCACCAGTCAGGACAGCCAAGCTTTTGGTGGGGCAAGCCATGGCTATCTCTTCTTCAATCATTCTTTCATGGATCTCTACTCGTTTCTGGATGGAGTCCGCCACAAGAGGTGACTCTGGAGTGATGGGAAAGAGTTGTTCAACTGGACCAATTGGGAAGACTGGTTGAACAGAAGGCATAGGTTCCAAAACGGCAACGGCAGGTCTGTACCCTGGAGGAAGTGAATACTCTTAATCAAATGGGCTAACTTAATAACCCCTTTACTTTTGAGGACAAAAGTGAGGGGGTACTCCGTGGAGCGCAGAGGTGCAGGGCCAGTAGTGAAGGAACCCCCACCTATGACGGAGGTTTTAGTCTCACCTTCCAGCGAACTCACTGCTGGTTCCAAGTGGTACTGTGAGAGTACGGAAGTAGGGCATTATAGAGTCAGGTTGGAAGTGTCCATAACGGCCTGTGTCTCAGCTGGATAATTCACCATGGATCGGAGACATGTTAATGCCCCATAGTAATGGAGTTGTCAAGTTTTAGGATCTGAAGTTCAGCGGTACATTTAGCCTTGGTGGCACAAAGGCTGATAGACAACAGGGATGCAAGTATGGAGCATGTCCCAGATAAGGAGGGGGAGGGTTATCCCATATGCTAAGGGAAGCACTTGTACTATCTAGGGACTTGCAGAGAAGGGCCATTTCAACTGTTAAGAGATTCCAACCTTAATGCTCGCTCTTAAAACTGGAGCAAGTATTGAGCTGTAGTGAGGTCTCCTTGAGACAAATGTACAAAGTGGTTATAGTCCTCAAAGGTAGAAGGGGGATACTCGCAGGGCTTGACAAAGGTTTCCAACGCAAGGAGAGATTCCAAGAGGGATCTATTATACTCAACCGTGGAGATTAACCATTGGTGAGCTCCCTCTGAAATCTCACGGAGCAGCAGCTATAGGAGGAGGACGTCATCTAAGTCCTTGCCTTGAGACTTCTGGTGGGCCCTAAGGCTGGACAACATGTTGAAGATCTCATTTTTAAATTTGGAATAACGTGATAAGTGAAGAGTGAGACAGGTAGTGGCAGATACTGCACACTCTATGGGCGTCTTGAGTGAGGGGAGCCGCGCAACACCCTCAGCACACCCTTTGAGGAAGGTAACAACCAAAGCCAGAAGGGATACAAAAGTACCAGCAAAGTGGACCGCTTCATCAGGTGACAACTCTGAGAGGATTGGGCTAACTCTAGCCACCCAACAGTAGAAGAAACTCACAAAAAATTCCAGGCTTTTCTCAGATAATGTCAGGGGAAACTGGAGCGCAGAAGGTCGCTGGAGGGAAAGACACAGGCCAAGAGTGATACAACAAGGCCAGGTGACCCAACAAAACGAAGAGACGTCCTAGTGGTCAGTATTGTTTCATATAAATCTTTGGAGCAAAACGCACACCAAACTGGCCACAACCATGCGGGTAAGAGGCCCTGGGACCTGGGAAGGGTGGCGTTGGATCCAAGGCAAAGGCCAGAAATATAGGAGGAGGTGGAGCCGGAAGAATAGGTGGCGGAGTGGGTGGAGGGCTCACGCACAGCAGGGGGTGCAAACCAGAGCGGAAAACGAACTCAAGCCATCACAAATCTTTGGAGAAGTATCTTTTTTGTTCAAGAAAACAGAAATTATACGGGAAATAGGCCCAAAAATTCCTAGACTTTATTTAGGGTGATCAGAATATCTGAGAAAAGCAAAGCCATTCTCATCTTGGGAATTAATTTATAGGGGGTTGCTTTACAAAGATTCCAGTAGTTATTGGAATCTGATATGAGCTACAAATTTGTCATTTTTCAACAAAATCAAAATTTTTCGAATTTGGCCAGATTTCATAACCTCATATCTTGTGATTTTCTGGGTCTTGAGTTCGATTCCCGCCTGGGCTTTTGCCTCGATTAAGCCGTTTCTCTCAGCCCTGACTGCCAAAGCCAAAACCAATTTTTTGTCAATGACCTTAGACAGGCCATTGGTGACCCTTAAGGGTTCTGGTCTCTGCCCCAAGGGCTTGTTGGATTTGGCTTTAGAAGGGCGGTTAATTCCAGGAAATATGTCACCAGCTTTGACATTCAGCATCGACTTTGAACTTGAATGAGAATGAAAAGGGGCCCTGTGGAGCGCAGGTGGCGGCGACACTCCTCTGGAACAGGTTTTTAAAGTCATTTGAATTACCCTGGTATCTTTTCCTCTCCGTCCCTTGGTGCACAGAGCTCACGGCAGGCCTGCTCCTGCCCAAGGTAAAGAATTCTAACGCTATAGGCTCTTGATCCTTGGAGTAAAGCATCACCTGTCCCTCCTCCAGATCAAAATGTGGGGAGTACTTATGCCACCATCTTATTCCCAGAACGATGGGGTGGGGCAGGTTCTGGATAGTGCAAAAGTCTTCCCAGAAGTGAAGGAGTCCCTGTTGAAGCTTGATCCTGGGAACAATCTTCCAGCATTATGACAACTTGGAGGTGTCCACAAGAGTCATTATACCCTTTTCTTGCATTTTTACTTCCAATTTCTTGGCTAACTACCAGTCCAGGTAGTTTTCTTCAGCTCCAGTGTCTTCTAGCGCCCACAGTTTTTCTAACTTGGTCCATTTCCCTTTCTTCTTTCGCTTCAAAGTAAACGGAATACACAGGTAGGAGGAACCATTTCCTTTATTGAGCGAAGAAATGTGAGTGGGGGTCAGGAGAAGGTTGTAGGTGGAGGCGTATGAGCCGCTGGGAGTAGTGGGTGCAGGAGCTGCAGAGCGTGGGGCAGTTTCACTGGAGCCCACCTGCTCTTGTTGCCCCACATGGTTTGAGATGGGCTCTGACTCTGCATGTCATCTTCAGAATCTACCATAGTTCCCAGGCACAGGGGTCCTGTCTTGGGCCAAGTCTAGCTGATTATCTACCTGAGAGGCAACAGTGACATCTTCCTCCAAGATTGCCCCCAGGCGGGTAGTGGCCATAGCTGTGAGGATGTCCAGGCGAAGTTTCTGTGTAAACATCCATGCGAGCTGGGAATGAGATATTTTTGCGGCTTTGTCTAAGGGCCAGAACAGCCAAGCATACTCCTTAACAGCCATTCTCCCTTGGATGAGGGCCAAGAGCGCTGACCAGGCGACATCCTGAGAGTTGTTTGGGGTGGCGGCTCTTTTAACCAAGTGAAGGCAGTTCTCCAGAGAGGCTGGAAGGGCCGGCTGTGTTTCCAAAAGTTCAGTGAGCCAGATGGACAGGTTCTTTGGCAGATCCTCTATCACCTGGGAGATCTGTAGGGATGCGGCCATTGTACCCTCAGTGGCCTCTATGAAGTGGGCTAGCAATCTAATGCAAGAGAAGGTTCCGTGCATTACACTCAACTCCTACGGGGTCAGTGCTTGTCTAAACTTGGACGTGGTGTCAACGTGTTGGACATAAGCAACAGAATTCCCTTGAGATGGGAGGAAGCGAGCGGCTTCTATCAGCAGGAACAGGATGGAAAAGATAACCATCAGGAGAGTGGTTGTGTGCTCATACCAAGCGGGTAGGGCTCTCTCATATGGTATCCCCATCCCAACCCATAAAAGGGAGATGAGATTAAAAGAACTTCGTCTAATGTGATGAATGGGGTCCTTCCACACTTTCCACAAACAGTTGGGAAAGAGGTACCAGGTGAGGGCCCACAAACATGAGAGTGCTGCTGTTGTCAGGTCTTTTGTTTGTTGGCTAGATGAGCGATTGAGGTACCCTTGGAATATGGTGAGGATGATGCTCAAACAGAGGAGGACAGTCTGTCCACCAGAGTGAGCATAAAAAGAGGCGACTGCTCTGTCAAAGTCCGAGGAATGGTCCATTTTCACTCAAAATCCAAGGTTTTCCTCCAAAATCTAATTATAATAATTTTAAGGTTTTAAAATTTTATTTCTTATTTTTGGGGTTTTTATTGTATATAGTAGAAGAAGAATTTGTCCTAAACACCTTCTCTTGGTTGTATTTATGTTAGGAAATGGGGGATATGGGGGGATTTGTTCCTGTGGAGTCCGCAGATGTTGGGCTATCTGCAGGCCTATTTTGAGAATCTCAGCCTCCAATATTCCCATCTAGGCCTGTTCTAGACCGCTCGTTGAGTACCCTAGGCGTTGTGGAAACTTTTCTGCTTATAATTTCGTTTGTTGGGAATGAATCAGGGCTAAGATTTCTTGTGTTTACCTTATCACAAAAATTTCCATTTTTGTTATAATCCGGCCTGGCAGCCCCTGATTTGCTGAGCTGCCCATCAGCATGGCTCTCAATATTCTCATCTACCGGTGGATTCAGCTAGCCAGCTCCTGATTCGCTGAGTTTCCTGATGCCATGGTTCTTGACGCTTCCACATTTGGCATAATTTGGCTTGGCAGCCCCTGATTTGCTGGGCTGCACTTTGCCGTTGTCATTGTCAATTTAGTTCATCAGACTTTGGGTTGGCGGCTTTTGATTGGCCCAGTTGCCATTTATGTCAACCCTTGCCACCTCTGCTCTGAGGTTTAGTCAATTTGTTGGTATCTGATTCATCAGAATGCCATTTATGAGGGTCGTTGCCCTCAAACCCTACGCTTTTATTACTATTATCTAAGTTACTAAGAGCCCTGATCCCCACCTTAGGGGGGTCAGGGCTATGTGGTGGTCAGGCAGAGCCTTGATCATCAAAACGACTGACCCTCTACATTGGCCACAATATCTAATTTAAAAATATTGCGAGGAATGCTGACCAGGGGATGAACACTTCTGAATGTTGACCTAAAAGAAACGAAACTTAGTAACAGGGAAGGCACCCCAGAGAAGCGATGCTATCGCCTGTTGCCAGCGGGAACGCCACTATGGGGAGGGGGAGGGAACGTGTAAAGGGGCTGTACCCACAATTGAACATGTGTGGAGGAAAGGGTCCAATTTGATGAACCAAATTTGGAACTAGGATGAGACCAGCTGTCGGCAATGTGGTAGGAGGTACCCAAACATCCACGCTTGAAAGTAGTCCACCAAATGAGACTGGAATCTGTGGACAGCTTCTGGGAAAGTGGGTGTGGAGCCTGCGATGGCATCCAAGACAATCGTGTGGATAGTCCACATGGCGATTGTGACCACCAGAGCACAGAGGGAGGGTGTAAGGAAGGATATCATGGATATAGCAAACGTCTCTCTTGACAAACTGAAGGGATGTGTTTGATCCTGGTCAAGCAGAAGTTGAACCTCGCGCCATATCACTTAAGAGGTAGGGCACTTCTCCAGGCGGTGGAACAGCGTTCTATAATGGCCACACACGACGCTGGATGAGTGTAAAGCATTAGAGCGCTCAGCTGTATGGTAAACCCACCTCAGGCAGCACCACACATGTGAACGGATTTGAGGCTGCAACGGAGGGTGGTGTGCGTATTTCCAAATAGTCTTCTGGGTCTCAATGGAATAAGGGATGTCCATCATGTCCAGGTAGTCCACCCTGGATAGGACATGGGGCCGTGTGGGGATCAAGCCATCTTGAATGGGTAGCCCCTGTACCTCCTGTGTGAACTGAGGAGAGGGGCGGCCTCTCTGTGCTGTGTGTCCAATAATATGAATTCTCCACTCAGCGCTCCGCGTGAAGAGGAGGATTCGTTTGTAGTGGGTTTTAAAACCGTGAGAACCTGTGGCCGATGGGTGGGAAGCTAGATATTTCATCAAGGAGTGAGGGTTCAATGTATTATTAAGGCCCAGGGCGCGGGAGAAGTTGGAGCAGGCCGCGCGGGACCAGTGTTGGGAGGGGAGCGCAGGGGCGGTGAAAGCCACAATCCAGGTGCCCAGGATCTTGGCAGCTTGGGCTTTAAAGTCGAGCAGGCCCATGTCAATATGATGATAAGGTCCAAACATGACCTCAAGCCGCACTGGAGGTGGGCGGCCTGACCAAAGCCACCCTTACAGAAGGGCATACATAGATTTGAAAAAACCTGGGGAGAAGGCGATGGTGTGGGCTCCAAACCAGACTTTGGAGAGGAGCATAGTGTTGGCTAAAACAACCCTGCCAGTAAGGGAAGTAGGGTGGGCTCTGAGGGAGGCGATGCGCTTCGTCACGTTGTCTAGAATATGACTTTCCATTACTGCTGAGGCATACCCGCCTGCCTCCACCCACACGCCCAGATGGCGGACAGGCCCTATGGTAGGCCGTGGCACGAAGGGGAGCACAAGTGAGGCGGTGTGGGGTGAGCAGGGAAGGCGAGCACGTGTGTGATCAGATGGGCCAGGCTGGGCACTGGTCGCTGGGGCCAAGAAGGTTTGATACCGACCAAGGAGGATGATTTCGGTTTTGGAAGCGTTCAGTGCAGCATTACTTACCCGGGAATACTCCTGGATGAGAGCTTAGCGCGCGTGCATCTTTATAATTGGACACTCCAACCACACAGTCATCTGCAAACGCCATCATCTTGACTGGGGCTTGGCCTGGTACATGGACCCCAGTGAGGTGGGCATTCACATTTTGAAGTAGTGGGTCAAGGCTGAAGTTGTATAAGAGTGGGCTAAGGGGGTCCCCTTGGCGTAAGCCCCTTTGAGGGCGGACTACTTCCATTAGGAAACCAGAGCCACGCACTGCTATTGTTGCAGATTCCGTGAGCAGCATTACCCAGTTTATGAAGCGAGGGGGCAAGCAGAATTGATGGAGGCAGGCCCTGAGGTATTCCTAGTTTACTATATCATAGGCCTTCTGTTGGTCCAAAAATACAAGTGCCCCAGAGGCTGTGGACTGGCATGCGTTAGCTACAGAGTGCACGTTGTCCCAAATCGACCTTCTGGGTATGAAACTGAATTGTTCTGGGGAGATGGTGGCAGATGCTACAATCCCTAAACGGTTAGCCATGATTTTAGTTAAAATTTTTGTATCCGTGTTAGTTAAAGAAACGGGGCGCCAGTTGGCTAGGTCTAGCTTATCCCCTTTCTTAAATAGTGTGACAGTGAAGGCCGCTTGCCCTCCTGGTAGAAGGCGCGTATCCAGAAGGCTCTGGTTAAGGGAGGCAAGCAGCAGTGGGGATATATATTTGAAGTACTTTTTATAGAATTTATATGGAATGCCATCAGGGCCTGGGAATTTCTGATTTGGTGCACTGCGGATGGCTGACCAGAGTTCATTTGTAGTAATCAAATTCATTAATTCTGGGTATTGGGAAACAGTGTGGATGTGAGTGCTGTCAAGAAATTTTGCCACTTCAGCTGGCTGAATTGAATCAGATCAGTATAACTCAGGGTAATACTTTTGTATCTTGATTGCCACTTCAGCCGGCGTATCTGCAATGGAATCATCCAATTTTCACACTTGTGTGCAGGCCACGCTCTGGCGCGGTGCAAAGAATTTTTTAAAAAAATATGTGGTTCATGTGTTGCCCTCTGTAATGTGTTTGGCCCTGTACTTAACACAAACCCAATGTTTGTGTTGCCTTTCAAGCGCGTTGAGGTGGGCAGCTGCTTCTGCCCACTTCTGGCCCCAAGCAGGGCTGTAGCCTGTGGCTGGGATTTTGGATTCCAGGTGTGCCAACTCTGCCAGAGCGCGCAAGATGACAGCCAATGTAGCTCATGAGCGTCGGGAGGAATGGTAGCAAGTGTGGAAGATGGTATCCTCTTTGAAGGCTGACCATGTAGAAATTGGGTCCGCGCAAAAAGGTGTAGTAACTTTTTTGCTGAAGTTGCTGATTCCACCCAAGTGGAAAATCCTGGCGATGCAAGTTCAGGTGGGCGGAGTTTGCACCAATGTGGGGCCTTAGCCACTGTGACAGGCAAGTGGTAGGTTATCGAGACCAGATGGTGGTCAGAGAATCTGATTTTTGTTGTTTGAAAGTGGGAAATGTGAGATCAAAATTTTGCTGGTGTGAGGATAATGTTGATGCGGGTCATGGGCCTAAATTGGCCATTGTGGACATGGGGGCGCATCATGTTTTTGAGCAGCAGGGCTTGCCATGGCAGCGCGTCTAATAACCCAAGGGTGGCCTTTAGAACGCGAAGTTCTACGTGACCCTGGGGGGCGTGGGATGAGGAAGGCCAACAGTCTGTGGGTGAATCTAGCCAACAGTTAATGTCACCAACTACGAAAGGGTCAGGGGGTAATGGAAGGGATTTGACCAATGAGAAAAATTCCTGACATTTTCATGCACAGGTCGGGGCATAAATGTTGACAATAGTGTGCGCCACTAGGCCCAAAAGAATGTAACAACAAGGACTTGGACATTGAGGAAGGATTCTGACAATAAAAATTTAAAAAAATTGTTTTTCTGAAATAGCACCCCACAGCGGTGTGGGTGTTTGCAGCAACGCTATCAGAAGATGTGTTAATTTTAGCAGAGAGGTTCGCGTTGGCTTTTGCCTTCACTTTTTGTTTCCCCGACGTTGAATAAATTTTTGTGGTGCGGATGAGTTTGGTGCACCAACGTTTGGGTCAAAAAAATTTTTTCAGGTAGGTTGGAAACTAACTTGGTTCAATTGGGGCTTAGTTGCAAAGGTTGGGTGAGTTTGAGTCACCCATTGGATCCTCATATTGGGTGGCCCAATCAGCATAGGCTTCCCAATCTGATTGGTTGAGGGATTCCCGAGTTGCTTCCACCGTGAAATTTTCAATGTCCTCCTGGCAAGGGGAATGTGGGATAGCAGAGGCGACTTTGGCCGCTTCCTTGGCCGCGGCTCTGAGGGCCTGTTTGGCCTTCTTTCGCTCTTGAATGGAGATAGGCTTTACTAGTAAGTAGCAGCCTTGTGCTCCCCACGGAAAAAGCCTCTTTGGTGCTGGTGGATGGTTCATAGTGCGCCTCTCCGCTGGCCATGGCCGCCGAGGGGTGCTCTTGGAATGTGATGCCCTCCTTGGTGGGGCATGCGTGTGCCTAGTGGCCAAATGCGTCACAGTGGGTGCAGATGGGGGGTGCGCTGTCTACGGTTACCCAGAAAGGGTGGGTGGTATGCCCTTTGATATTAATATAAGTGGAGTGCGGGATCTGGGTTAGGTCCTTTGCAATCTCCTCAGTTGGAGTCAGAACTGCAATGGCTTTGCCAGTGCACAGGTGTGGCATCAGTGTAAAGCGTTGCATCTCAAAGGATTGTATTTCGCCATATATGGTGAGACCATCTTTCAGGTGCTGCTTCAGAATGGCACGCTTGACTGTAGTGGGAAAAAAGTCAAACGTGAGGAAAATTTGGTTGGATTTTGTCCATCTGGTGCGTTTGGTTTTGATGACCCGTTGCCCTTTGGGGAGGTCAATCACTACGTGTACTGCAGCAGCTTCATCTGATGCCTTCTTGTTTTTGAAACCGAGGTCCAGCCAACTGCATGACATGGAGTGAGGTGTGACATACGCCGCGGTTGGAAAAAAAGTGTGCACATCCCCATAAAATCTTCTCCATAAAGCTGTTTGTTGGATATCCAGAAACACCCAGACTCCATATTCCACCCACGAGAGTAGTTGAGAGTGCGGCGTGTTGATGTACTGGTACATCGCGCCTGCCAAGTGAGGATTTCCAGGGAAATAGTGACCGCCAGTTTTTTATTTTTTTTTCTATTCCGCTAGTTTCTCCGGGGCGTTTTGAACATTGGAGGTCGCAGGCCTACCACCTGTGCCTATTACCTTACTTGCCTACTGCTCCCTGACATGGGCGCAGACAAATCTCCTCTGTTAGATTATCAAACTAGATTCAGACTTGAATTGAATAAGTTGCAAAAGTGATTTTAACGAGAGAGAAAAGTGAGATTGGCCGCAATATCTACCTAGCTCAATTCTTACCTATCAAATAAGTTATTATCAGATTATTAAGATGTCTCCCCCATCAAGAACTGTATGGAAGGAATTTCTAAAATGCCTTTTAAAATGCAAGCTATGTTAGATCAAACCTTTTCCAAAGTGTCAGACAATTGACGTGATAAAGAAAGACTTAGCTTTCATTAGTGTACTCCAACACCAACAACAATATTTAAAGTCCTCAAGGCATCATCATTCTAAAAATTTGCGAGTAAGAACCACTCGGGTATAAGCTCAGAAAGACTTGGTCTATGAACATCATCCCTGCTTTGACCAATATGATGAGTTCTGGAAGTAATCTTAACAACGTTTTTATATGGTGGTCAAACTTCCAGGGTCAACTGGAGGAGATTGTTCCTTCCATTTGAGTTTTTCATTTAGTCATAATCCCAATTTGGTTGGATATGCACTTGATAATGTGCGGCAATAATGGTCTCATTGGGTTCAATCCTCAGAAGTTTTTCTTCAAGTAGCATCCACCAAATCGCCATTCCCATTTCCTCCATTATTAGGGAAAATTGGATTGAGTGATGGGTCATTTTCCCTCCTTATTTCCATTTTGGCTGAACTCCTTATTTATTTCTTTGAGGTAAACCAACCATGGGATGGATATTAATGAAACTAAAACTTAAAACTAAAGACTAACCTAACAAATTGGTTCAGAAAAAACGCCCAAATGAGCGGATTTTTTGAAACTCTTTAAACAAAACAACCTCCAGATGGGCAGCGGAAACCGCTTAGACCTCCATGGCGGAAGGGGAGGGGGAATTGGGGGGCTTATCTTAGGCAGCAGCTTCCTCCTCCCATAGTAGGGTATGAGTCACGGCCATCAGTAATGGCGTTGGGGCATCTGCGGCATGTGGTTAATAACACTTATAATTGGTATTTCATGGTAATTGCTAGCTAGGAAAATGGCACTGATATATTTTGCTAAAGCCTTTAAACTTTAATGCGAGCGTCTGAGAGTTTAACAAACGTGGCAATATTGGTTTGGGCTATCTTAGCTTTTGGACTCCATGCTACAGCTACCACATTCTGGATAACATTGTTAACATTTTTGTGTAACTGCTTCACTGTAATTTTTCTCTTTTGAGTAAGACTTTGAGGGATAACAGGAGGTGGAATTCCTCCTGTGAGCATCGCCACTGATTTGGCAACAGTTTTACGAAGGGGATGGCAATCTGGTTTTGAAGCTTCTTTGACTGCAAGCTAATGATCACTGAAAAATGATTTGGCATTTGGCTGTGGGTTTATAGTCGAGGGGGTATTTGGCATCCCATTATGCATTATAAACTACTCAATTTTCAGAGATGGTTCTTCAATGAGCTTACCTGAGTCAAAAGTTCTAAAAAAATAACTCCCATGAGTTTTGGTTGAATTGAATTGAGGAATTGGCAAATGGTTAAGGTTTGGTTGATTCATTGGAGGAAGCATGGGATTGAACTGGGGTCCAATCTGATGCTTTATTGGAGGAATCATGTGTGGCATTGGGGTGAGGAGGATGCTGATTGGTGGCTTCAGGCGCAGCTGCAGTTTCAGGTTTTAGGTAGGGGGAGGTAGGATCATACTCCATTCCAGAACTTGTACTGGGTGGGCGGCAGATTGGAGGTTGGCGGACAAGTAGTCCAATCCATCAGAAGTGGCTAAGGAGGGGCACTTGCGTTTCAAGTGATACAACTCAAAACATGATGGATAGATCGTCCACCCACCCTTGACGTACGCCCAAGTGGTCAGGTGCTGAAGGAATAACGGCGTGAGGGGGAATCAACACGGCGATTTTACTAAATTCAGGGCTGATTGTGGTGTACGCTCAAGGCCCAGCGAGTCATGTGGCCCCATTTGGGACCACAAATTGTAAGATGAGGTTGGAGCCATAGGCTGCCAAACCTTCCATCAGCTCCTGGTGGAGCACTGCAGGGGGAGATGGGTGGGCAAACCAGCAAACTGGACCACCAAAGTGGTGTCCACTGGGAGCTGGGTCTGAGTTGTGGGAGAGGGGTGCACTGGAATACCAAGGGCACATTTGCTGCTGTGGCGGCGTCAGCTTCACAGGTGGCCCAAGGTCAAAATACCCCTTATAGGGGCAGAAATCATGAATTCAGAGGGTGTCAACACTGCCTGTGCCATTTCAATAATGGCTTGGTCGTGGTATGGGAAGAGTTTCCCATAGTCAAACCCTTAGGCCATAGTTTATGTTGCTCCAGGGGAGCACCAGGGGGCAACAAGGTACCAATTGGGTACAAGTGAGGTGGTCGTCAAGATCTTTGGGAGGAATGAATTGTCCCATGGGTTTAGAAAGACTGTGTGAGTAGTCTAAGCGCGTTTTCCTGCCAGACAGAAAATGGCGGGTGGAGTTTCACCGCTACCCCACACTGAAGCAGCTGGCAGAGAATCTGAGGACATTGGAGCAAAACTACAATGGGCGATCAAAATTTGCCTTCTTATTAATTTATGTAATTTTTCTCAGAAAGTTATGCCGAGTGGAAAGAGAGTTTATGGGCTGTACTCCTAATCTTTTTAAATGCATACTTAATACAGAGGGATAATGATTTATTTTTAGGTTTAATATCAAAAGCGCCTCCCTGATATGTGACTACCAATTTATTAATTTTCTTTATAATTAGTTGGATTAAGTTGCGCGCTTGATCATTCTGCTTATTTTGATATTCTTGATACTTGTTCTTTTGAAAAGGGCATCTTGTAAAACTTATATGAACGACTCTTATGGGTTTCCACGCTAAGAGAGGCAATGGCTGAGATAACCAATGTGATGGACACCATCATTAATAGTACAAATGAGTGTGGACCCTCAATTGGTTGGGGTAGTACCTTGTGGAAGCCAACTTGTTGAAAATTACAAAATTTTAAAGTAGTTTGGCAGAATTAAAGGTTTATTAAGGATAGTAAAAAAACAGCACTCTACTATCAACAGAACACTGGGCTTTTATATTTAAAGGGAATTAAAGGACGGAAACTTGTGAATATTTCTTACAACTGGACGTGCAAATCTTCTCAAAAATGCTGGGACTTTTGCATCTTGGCTCATCTTACATATTGCAGGTGCCTTGATTTGCTGTTCCTGTTGCCAAATTTTTTGCTTCCATTAGAGTTCCAGCATGCCAGCATTTCTCACAATTTTCCTAACAAAATTTCTTTATCCTTGGAGGAATCATTGTTAGATTAATTTATGGACTTTCGCTACTGTCAGTACTTCAGTCTCAATATGCCCAATCATGCTCAGATTTTAACACAGATTTTTGCAATTTTCATGACATGGGTTTTGGCTAAAACGAACTTTTTGGTGAAATCATTCCCTTCCATGCTTTTTTTTTTGCAAAATTGAGAAGTGGCCTCAGAAGAAACCCGTGCTAGTCAAGGGTGTGCCATAAATCTGCTAATTTTTTAACAAAAGGGCTTGGGAACATCCCCCCTTATTTTATCAAAAGAGGTGAATCAACTGATCTAATTTTAAGTCACAGCTGGGATCCCTACACAAAGCACCTGAAGTCACAATGAAAAGTATCACTAATTAGATTTCTGATTTCAGGCTTTGGCTTCCAAAAAATTCTTTCTGCTACCACTACCAAAAATATAATTAGTTTTTTTAAAATTCATACTCCTTTGCATACCTTCTAATTAGGTTATTTAGTCCTTTTTCTAGCACCATCAACTGGGTGGAAGCAATAACAAATTGAGGACCAATTGTTAAGGACCTTATTTAGCTATTTATAAATAGGAAATAACACTTTATTGTGGAGGTGCACAGGGGACTGTGATAAATAAGTACAAAGTTGAATTTCTCTAGCCTTTCACCCCCATGCCAAGATCTCAAAGGGGGCATTTTCAGGATTTTGGCTCAAATTAAGTATTTGAGTAAATCTTATGACAAAATTTTAACCTGTTCATAAGATTTTGTCAAAACTTTTTAGGGATAATCCCTGACTAAATCTATTGAAGCCTTTTAATATTAGGGTCTAAACCTGAACTATATGATCGATTATTGTACAAAAGAAGCATCCCAATATTTGGGTCCAACCCAATCTATGTTATTGAATATAGTTCAATAGAAGTAACCAAACTGTTGCAGAATCACCAATTGCAGGTTAGTATACGGCTTGTCTTGGAAAGCGCTTTTGATTTTCCAGTTATAATTTCTTGATCAACTATATAATTAAATTGGAGAAAAAAATAAACGTTACATTTTATTTTACCAAATATTTTGGGTACTGCTAACAAAATAAAAAAATAAAAGGACATACCAGTTAGTTATTGTTTTTTCTTAGATGAGGAGTTTAATTTATTACTTAAAGTATAATATTAATTTACTTGTGCCTGGGGCTTTGGTTCTGACCTTATTCAGATAAATGGAGTATATACCCCTTGTCCTGACATCAAATTATTGCAACTTCTCTTAATTTCGTTCATCTGTGTAGTAAAATTGGAAGAGGGTCAGTTACTGGATTTTTAAAATGGCCTTGCCCTTGAATTCTCCTACCTCTATTTCAATATTATTCACTATTGAGTTTTATGGTTGGCAGCTTGTAAATAAGCATATTGGTGACAATATTTTAAATTGCATGGTCTGCACATGACGGTTGACACTATGAGGATAGATCATAAGTGCTTCTCTTGCAATGTATAAAAAGATTTTAATAATCATCAATCCATTACATTGCATCGTCAGTTGTCAGATTGATATCATCAACTCATGAGGTCCCCAAATTTATCTAGAAATCAGTTGTCATCATCATAGTTTTTGAGTCACGCTTGATGGAAATTTTTCAGAGTTGAGTGGTCAATATGTGGAACTTAGTGTAAAGCATTCTTGCCATTTGACCCAGATTTCATGAGAGGTTGGTGCAGTGCCATATTCTTGTTGCACAAATGAGGACACCTGGCACTCATTAGATTTTTGTAAGTCTCTCGCTTTTTAGTCACCACTCCATGTTTTTAAGCTTCCAGCCGCTCATCAAATGTCCACCTTCATATTTCTGCAAATTTGTTATGTGTATAACCACATAAGTGGTAAGGTTGTGACATGGTTCAGATAGGCTTTCTCAGGTAACTCCCTGGCAAGTTCACTAATTTGTCATGGAGGTAGCGGATTCTACTATGGCTTGTAAAAGGCTATAAGTGGGGTGGAAGACTTGTCCTGGTACTAAAATTTATTTAGTCCTGCGGTCATTAATGACATTGTAGAAGTTCTAGTAGTTGGATTTCTCATTTGTGCTTTCCCAGACTTCCCACAATATTATAAGCGCAGTATGCTTAGTACTTTGAGTCTGCCTAAAAGAGCGAATGCTGAAGTTGTCCTTCTAAGCTTATTACATAACGCTTGTTGGAAGAGGAAGAGATTTTGTAGATTGTAGAATATGGTTTAAACTATAACTTAATTTCATAAGAATTTTATGCTATATACATTTTATTCTGAAATGTATATTCAAAGAAGCAAATTTATGGATATATAATTAATGAGATATAAAATATTTTTTCTTAATTTACATGTATGATATGAGTTAGGGTTATCACACATGAAATTAGAGGCACTTCATGCTCCTTCCAATGTCATGTTGATTTATAAAAGTTTTCATAACTTTGTATATTTAGTTATGTTTTGGTATTGGTATCTACTTATGTTTTGATTTATAAATCTAGATAAATAACTTTCAAATTATCCTAAATAGATGTTAATTGAAATCTAAATATCAAAGTGTGCATTTAGAAACTCTATTTCCACTTAGTGTAACTTTCCAAGCAAAAACTTATGAAAAAAAAAACTCAGATTACCTGCTGTAGTTTCACTCTGATGTCCTCAGATTCCCCACTGGCTGCCCCAGTGTGGGGCAGCTGGCGAAACTCCCCTACTGTTTTCCATCTGACAGGAAAACACACTCAGACTGACTCACCCAGTCATACCAAACCCCATGATGATTCATTCCTCCCAAGGATCTTGACTCCCACCTTGCTTGCACCTAAGTGGTGCCTCATTGCCCCCTGGTGCTCCCCCAGAGCAACATGCGTTTTGGCCTTAGAACAATTTGGAAACTTTTCCCTTACCATGACCAAGCCATTATCAAAGTGGCTCAGGCAGTGATGACTACCGCCAAGATTTATTGACTTCCGCCCCTATAAGGGGTATTTTGATCTCAGCTTCACCTGTGAAGCTGACGCCACTACTGTGGCAACTGTGCCCCTGGTTTTCCAGGGTACCCCTCTCTCCACAATTTGGACCCAGCTCCCAGAAGATAAAACTTTGGTGGTTCAGTTTGCTGGTTTGCCCACCCACCTTCCCCTTTGGTGCTCTACCAGGAGCTGATGGAAGGTTTGGCAGCTTATGGCTCCAACCCCATCTTACAAGTTATGATTTTAAATGGGGCCACACGCCTTGCTAGGCCTCGAGTGTATGCCACAATCAGCCCTGAATCTGATAAAATTGCCTTGTTTATTCCCCTCATGCCGTCATCCCCTCTGCCCCATACCATCCATTCTGGGCCCGTGTCAGGGCGGGTGGACAATCTGTCCATCCTGTTTTAAGATGGACCACTTGAGACATAAATGCCCATCCTTAGCTGCTTCTGATGGCTCTGATTTTTTGTCCGCCAGCTTCCAATCCGCCGCCCACCCTGCTCCAGCTTCGTTATGGGGTACAATCCTACCTCTTCCTCCCCCAAAGCCTGTTGCTGCAGCTGCACCAGCAGCCACCAATCAGCCTTCTCTCACCCCAGTGCCACAAATGCTCCCTCCAATCAAGCACAGGATTGGACCTCAGTTTGCTCCCATGCATCCTCCAATGATCAACCAAACCTCAATAATGTGCCAATAACCCAATTTAATTCAACCAAAAACCTTGGGATCTATTGGCTGAAATTGATGAATCTGGCAATATTATTATAGACTGCATAACCCAACTCGAGAAGTTTGTGTTTACTGACCACAATGCTATGCTACCACCACGCTTAGACACCCCCCAGCAAAAATCTGAAACGTTCCACGGCAACAACCAGCTGTCTGTTGAAGTAACAGCTAAGCCAAAATGACATCCTCTCCGCAAAGCTGTCACCAAATCAGTGTTGATGTTCGCAGGAGGAATCCCTCCTCTTATTATTCCATCCACCGCCAATAAGCTTCCAAAAATATGCTGGTATTAGCTCACAAAGCTGCTAATGGCACCATCCAGCACTTGGCAGTGGTAGCACAGAATTTTTAATCAAAGATTACCCACACCAATATTGCCATGTTTGTAAAACTCCTGATGCACACATGAAAGCTGAAAGAGCTTTGACCATTTACATTGAAACTATTATCTACAAAAGCTGTCTTCCTGCCACCCCAATCATCAGAAATTTATATCTGCATGCAACTGACGCCCCTGCTCTCTGCCATAGCCCATGCCCTGCTTTGGGGTGAAGTAGAGGCCGAGGATAAGCCCCCTGTTTCTCCCTCACCTTCCGCCATGACAGTATAAGCGTTTCCCACTGTCCCACCTGGTTGGTTGTGTTCACGTTTTGTGTATCATCCACTCATTTTGGGTAGTTCATTCGTTTTATTTGGTGAGTATTTATTTGTTAGCTTTTTGATTTTTGGTAATGTCCGTCCCCTGGTAGGCTTACCTCAGTTAAATAAAAGATTTATGCATCTAAGGGTGGATTATTTCATGTATTCTAGAATAAATGAAATCTTGTTTAAAATCTAACAGAGTTTTAAACAAGGTTTGCACACTGTTGAAACTTTTTTTGCTGTGACCAATTAAAGATAGGTAAAAAATATTTTATCAGATTGACTCTCAGGATTTAGCCAATCAGAAGCAAGATAGTTGATGTCATATTTATTGTCAAGTGAAGAATTTATTAATTCCCTGTCTTATGCTTTAAGTTTGTATAGTGTGTACCATAAACACTAAGGTTGCTCATAAGTGTTGTTTTTGTTTTGCCTTATTGTCAAACCACCTCTCTACCACATGATGTTTATGTTTTGACCAATTGTATTACCACATCTATCACATAATATTGTATTTTAAGGGTCAATATTAGTTTTAGAATAGTGCGTGTAATAATTGGCGCACATGTGTCAATATACAACTGCACAAATCAGAATTTTGGAATAAAAAAAGGGAACTGTATGAATACAGTGCCCCTCAAATAAAATAAAATAAAATAAAATAATTATTAAAGTTTTTTAGTATGCAGCTTATAAAAACTAGGTCATCCACAGAGCCCCTTAAAACTTTTAATCCCATTATATTAACCATTCTATGAAAACCAAGCAGGGCATGATTATTATAGAAATTGTTAGAAGCCATTGGCTTAGAACTTTAGTAGAAAGAAACCCTTGAAAATTGGTTTACACTGGAGGGGAAAGAAGGATAATATTTTATTTGAAGTGGGCTGACCTTAGGACAATTATGATGCACCAAATTGAGGGGAAAAGAAAAAAATAAAGGGGCTGTGACCTAAACCCAAGTACTGGGAGAGAACACTGTGGTGTGTTCCCGTAGAGCCTGGTATTGTTGGAAGAGGTTCGTTTGAGCTGCTCATTGAATCTTCACTGATGTTGAGACAGATTTGCAGTTCTGAGTTGACAGTTAAAAATGGGAGTAGAAGCCAGCTCAGCACTTTCCTCTGAAGTCAGCACTAGTTTTCTTCACCAAACAGCCAAATGTTAAATGTTTTGATTATATTTTGTTTAAGTGATTGCTAATTTTAATGGGTATTGAGGCCAAATTTTATATGCCTCAAGATAGATAATGTGAATTGTCCATAAGAACAATGCGAAAATGGCTGCTCTGAGCAATACTGGGATGGGTTAGCAATATCAATTGCCATAAAAGTTGCGATCAGGCAGAGTTTGGTGGACACTCAGTTGGGTGCCATCAGTGGCCATGCTAGTTTCCAGACAAGTCAGGCCTCTGGGCATTCTTTCAACTTGTGCAACAGGGTGTCTTTTGCACTGCACACTTTACAGGGTTTTTGCGTTGAGTTGGACCACTCATCTGTTCAGTAAGCACTGTGTAAGCATTGCCAGATTTACACCCTATTTTTAGCTGAAGAAAATCATGTGTCACGAATTTCCAAATAGAATTTTGAATATTTTGTCATATGGTTGATCATTTTGGTCCAATAGATTGATACAAGCTAAGGTTCAGGTTCTTGAAGGGGAGTAGTCCTCCACTAAGACTTGTGTGCTCCTGCGTTCCTGAGTTTAGGTGTGGGTTGTGAACCCTTGGTTGCGTTGGCCCCTCGTGATGCTGAGAGGAAATAGCCACTTGTCTTGATGGATGATCTTCATTACTATGCGGGATAAGCTTGAGGACTGGTGTGGACCATGGGCATTCAGGTTGACCATCAATTAAGACAGGAGGGTTTTTTCGCTTTGTGGTTGGCGAGTCTGAGGTCCCTGGCCAGGTTGATAAAGGGCATGTGACCAATGGCTCAGTTTAGGGTTTATGGATTGTCGAATCTATTAACTTAAGGAATATTTTTTCTGATTGGGTGACATGGTCAGTGAGGCCTAGGCCTCCTTCCATTCTTAGTCTGTGGAATGGGCATATTTGTATATGAGCTCTTCTACCATCCACAACCATGACTGCAGTAAGGCCCTGATGCGGTTGTGGAACTCTGAGGAGAAGCGAACAACTACAAGGAGCCAGAGGTTCAGGAGAAGGAGCAATTTAGCAACTTCGTCTAGCCCCATTAGTACCATTTGCTTCCCTCAGATAAAGTTTATGTAGGACGCAAGCTTCTGGACAAGCCCATCCTAGATCCAAGGCAGTTCTGTCCCATAATGGTTCAGGGTGATGCCCAGGTGTTTCACTGAGCCTCCTGAAGTCGCCACCCCAAATGGGACCCAGATTTTTCCCAGTTTCTTGGTTCTTGTGGATTTTGGTGAATGGCGAGGGTGGTCCTCAAGTGCTGGTGAATTGTATGCATTTTGCTGAATAAAATTTCTTGTGATTGTTAGTGTTGATTCAATTACTGTAAGATTATTATTTTATTTTGATGTTTCAGTTTGTGTCAGTATAAGTTAAATTTATCATTAAATTTAAATTATCTAAATTAGAGTGGATAGTCAATTCATCGTTGTTTATATCATACTTGCAAAGTTATGTGACCTGAAATTAAGGTTTTGGCTGTCAATATATGGATTTGACTTATTATAATTATTTAATTTTGGGTTTTAAAACTTTAATAGGGCGCTTTAAATCAATTAAATTGTTTTTTCAGGTCAGCTAGTTGATTTTGTTGAAAGTTCCATCATTTCTAGCTAAATTTTGAGACCTGCAGTTAATTATACTAAAATTCGATATAGAGACTGTATTTGCATCTAAATTTGGCTCAGTTGAAATGATGACGACATCATAATCAACATCAATGACTGGCTCCTGATTTGTTGCTTCTGAAATGAATCTAGCATTTTAATTTTTTCAATGCATTTTTTGTACTTTGCAATTAATATGGTTTCTCTTCTGCTGTTTTACCATGATGTCATTCTTCCTTGGACAGCCACAGCGCTGGGTATATAAGGCTCATTTCTCAACTACCCCAGATACCATATCCAGCTAAGTGGGAGTGGCAGGGTCAGGGTGGCTGTGGCTGGGGCATGTTGTCAATCCTCGGTTTGGGTTGCTGCTCAGGTTATTTGAGTGATCTTTGTGCCACTAACAGGTAAGATTTCCATTTTTGATTTGTTAACTCTTGCATTTTAAGCTGTTTATTGGTGAATAATTGATTCAATTTTCTCTGATCCTCTGAGCTTGCAATCCCAATGAATTTGTCATTTGTGTATGAAAGAGCCTTCAGCAGTAGTTGCCCATGCACACTGATACCCTCAAGCACCATCTCCGCTTCTCACAACACTGGGTCAAAAGCTAGGTTGTACAACAGGGGACTCAAAGGGTCCCTGTTTCTCACACCACATTGAGGTGAGATTTTGGCCATCTGGAATCTGGGGCCTAAGACTGACATACAAGTGGTTGTTGTTTGCTTCATCGCCCAGTTGATAAATTTATGCCGCAAGTGTTCTTTCCATGTAGCAGTGCAGGTATGGCCAGTATATCCTACTGTAAGCCTTTTGTTAGTCTAAGAATAATAATGACCCACTAGAGTTTGATTGGGAGTGACGTTGGTAACCATGTGGATGTTAACTCAGATGCTCCTGCTAGGGAAAAGTCCGTTCTGGTTTGTTGAGATCACATTCCTTCAAATTGAACCCAGGTAACGCACAGGATTTTCAAAAGCATATTATAGTTTGTTGTGATTTTAATATGACTGGATTATAATTGTGGGACAGCTAGGGCGGAATCCGCCAAAAATGATATTATATATAATTATTTAAGTGCCTTGAGATGAGGCTATATTGGGACTAATGGGTTTTATTGGATATAACAGGTTTATTGGATCGCCTCAATATAAGGCAATGCTGACATTTGATGAGTATGAAGAAAATCCCCTACAATTAGGGTGATAAAGGATTAGAGAATAACAAGCCAAATTCAGGTGAGAATTAGCGGAATATAATAGCCCAAGCCATTAGAGTAGTATCTCGGGAAGCCGCTGTATATAAGCGAGATGGGTGATTGAGAAAGGGAGGTTGTTAGTAGAGAAGAAACTGAACAGCGAAAGGTCACTGTATTTATTAAAAAAGAAATAAAGAATTGATTGGGGCAATTGCTCCTATTTATTTAAGTATATTTCCAAGTGTCTCCAAAGGACTGACAACCCCCACATCATCTGACTGTTGCTCAGTGGGTTCATCCTGTTGAACAACATGACGGATCTTAACAATACTGTCCAAATTTATAACAGTGGTGCTTACTACAGGGGGCCCATTGATCAACCACCTAACACTCCTGAACTCCAGTCACCAGCCATGCCTTACACAAGCTGTGTTATTTAGGAACCTTCATGGAAAACCACACCATTTGGATATGAGGAGCTCAAAGTTACCTTAAACGCAGTGCTTAAAAACCAAGATGAACTTCTTCAAGAACGAGATGCTGTCATGCACCAACTTGATAGTACATTTAGCCAAATGCAAATCTTGGGACAATAAAACAAAGAACTCGGAGAATAATTGAATGATACCACCAAATGGCTGCAGTATGAAGAACAAATATTGACCAATACAACTCAGTCTACTCTCTGGGACAATGATGACCATCAAGAGGGGCCTCATACAAGGAAGAATATTATGCTTGTCAGAGCTACTACACCCAGGATGGTAGTACCAGATATGAATTCGAGTCAGAACAACACTTCCCTCAAGTAATGGTGGTACTGCCCACAGAAGAAGGTCACACTACCCCTGAAGCAGCGGATATCCCAACTGCCACTATTCCAGCTCCTCATTGAGAAATCACTTTTGGATCTTGGTCCATTCCTCAGTATGATCAAAACCCTGAGAATGAGATTAGGAAGATAAAAAAATTATTTCCATTTGACTGCAACGGGAACGTTCATGGGTTCTTCAAACGGTTTGAGTTTGCAGCGGAAGGAGCCTCTGATAGATGAAAGGCTTAGTTGTTAATATCTGCCTTGGATGTTGAAAAGCCAATCAGGTTACCTGTTACCTCCCAAGTAGCTCTGTCACCTATAAGGATGTAAAGGGTACCATACTCCACTATTTTGGGGGTACTTCAAAGATGTTGCAGTGAAAATCAGATTTCTTAATGATCAGATTCCATCGAAATGAGACTCTTCTAGAGTTTGCTGATCAATTCACAACAGAAGCCCATGTGCTGTCTGGAGCTGGGAACTTAATGGAAGCCAACGTGTGCATTGCCATGACCTCTGCGGTGAAGTCATATCATGACCTTCATAATGTTATTTTGCCACTTCTGGATGATGATGTACTTCTGCTCAAGAGTGTACAGTTTTTGCGTCGCGTATACCCTAACTTTCCACCACCAAATATGGAACAGAAGACTACCACTGCTACTGCACCCTCTTATTTAGGAGAATACTCTCATCTGACTCCAGCTCCAGTTAGAAATCCTCGGCCTTTCTATAACTCTGCACCTCATCCTCGGCCAAACCATACTCAACAGTTTGATCAGTGACAATGGGATGGACATGAAAACTGCCAGAAACCCAATTATTGACCAGAACCTAGCTATGCTGACTGTCAACAATCAGCTTACCAACCAGGGGTGGTTACGCAGAATGACCCCAAACATTCTGATCTGGACCCTCTTATGATAATCAGGGATGTGACTCTTATGGGGTTACCTGCTATGAATGCAGTCGCCCTGGTCATTTGGACAAATTCTGCCATAACCGCTTTATGAACTACATACACTAAACTCAAGCCAAGGCGGCAGTGGAAGAAGCGTACTCTGAAAAACTGAAGTTGTATTCCTGTCAAATGCTTGATCAAGCTTCCTTGGACCATCTTGATTCTTCTGCGGATGCGCCAACTCTGAAAGGAGTAAACGTCGCCCTTTTGGTAGATGCCATTGTCAAAGAATACCCTCATGTCAGTGAAGGGATAATGAGTTTTTTGGAAAAAGAGAGCCCATAAATGTTCACGTATTAAACAGTCAATATTTTTCTTATTCTGAGTGTACATATTGTGATATTTTTGTAGCAAAAAATAGATTGCACGCTATAATAGATACTGGTGCTCTGATCAACATAGTTTCCACTTAATTGATGGCAAGGTTGACATTAAAACCTGATGTGGACCATCAAATGGTGTAAGGATCTGCTGGAGCAGTAAGCACCATCTTTGAGGGGGCTTACAGTGCGCTATCTCTGCGTTTTGGGTCCATTGTCATTGTGGCTCCAGCAATTGTGTTGCCAAACAGAAAACTACGACCTGCTAATCAGGGCCACATTAATATGCCATTTCAGGGCTGTTGTTAATATGACAGAGGAGACCCTCGCCATTCTGGGTCAACGGATCCCAATTTACTTTACCACTACCAGAGTACCAAAGGAATCAGTGCATATGAGCCATATCAACCTGGCCTATAGTAATGGGGTGATGTCAGTTTGCTATCACTGACTAAAGCGCAAGACTCGGCCCCTTCCCCAGCAGATATAAAAATATCAAGGGATACCTCTTCGAGCAGCAGGGCCCATCTCTATACCTTCTGGCCATCAAGTCCTAGTGAACTCTGAGTTAGAAGTGGAAGTGTCGAGTGGGTTATATGGGGAAGTCATTGGGCCCTATCATCAAACAAAATTTGAGCCGCATGTGGCTCCATGGATTATACTTCCAGGACATGGGGAGATTAAGGTTTTGTTAGCAAACCTCCATAGCGAACAATGCAAATCTGCTGACACTAAATTGTAGCATATTTACATCTGATTTCAATAAATGAGGTCATTAAGGTTCATGATTTCAGGTCATTAGATGAATTTGGTCTACCAGTCAATACACCTACCAATGTACTAACAGTGGTACCGCGGAGTAATTTAATAGGACTATCAGAAGAACAAAAAGACCAAGTAATAGCTTAATTTCAGAAGTATAAGGGGATTTTTGCTGTTGACGATAATGACTTAGGGTGTGCTTGGGGGTTCTCCATTGAGTAGACACAGGAGATCATCCTCCTATAAGGTCTCAGCTGATCAAACCAATTGCGGGCAGCAGAAGACATTGTTACTGATCAAATTGACAAGTTGCTAGAGCAAGGGATGCTTAAACCGTCCAAAGGCCCATGGGCTTCGCCTGTTCTAATTATAAAAAAGAAGGATGGCACCAACCGCATAGTAATAGACTACCAGAAGATCAACAGTATTATAAAAAAGGATTCTTACCCTTTGCTAAGAATCAATGATGCTTTGGATTGATTAGGAGGATCCCATTATTTTTCTGCGACGGACTTAATATCAGGTTACTTGCAAATTGAGTTACCCCAACGGAACAGAGAAAATGTGCTGTAATCACCTCTAAAGGCCTTTTTCAACTGACGCGGATGCCTTAAGGGCTGTGCAACGCCCCAGAAATAAATCAGCGAGCCACGGACACAATTCTTGGTTACCTGAAACTGTCATGCATTCTTGTATACCTCAACGATATTAATGTTTTCTCTTGAACTTTTTGGAGCATCTTGACCACCTAGAAGCAGTATTCCGCCAGCTGGCTGAGGCGAACATTAAAATTAAACCTAGAAAATGTAACTTCTTCAAAAATCAGCTGGAATACCTGGGGTTTGTGGTAGACTTTAAAGGGCTGAAACCACAGCCAGATAAGGCGGAGGCCATCAGCAAAATTACTACTCCCTTTTAGTAAGCGCGACATACAGGTATCTTTGGTAATGGTCAGTTACTACTGGCGCTTTATCCCTAATTTTAGCTGTATTGTAGGGCCGCTATTAGAGTTGTTAAAAAAGATGCTATGTTTGAATGGACAGAACGTCATCAATCTGCTTTTGATGCACTCCATATGGCGTTGATCAGCGCAGCGGTGTTATGATATCCAAACTTTGATTGGGAGTTTATTGTCCATATGGATGTGTCCCTCTCCGCTGTTGGGGCAGTGCTTTCTCAGAAAGATGACGAGGGAGAGGAATATCTGGTAGTGTACTGTAGTCAAAGTCTGAACTGCCACAAGCGTAATTATACTGTGACTGAGTGGGAGTGCTTAGCAGTGATCTACGCATATAAGCAATTCAGAGTCTATCTGCATAGGGTAAAGTTTAAAGTCATGAAAGATCATTCATCATCACGCTGGTTGCAGAACCTGAAAGAACCAGAAGGCCAGTTGGCTCAATGGGCTCTTAAGTTGTAGGACTATGATTTTAAGATTATCTATTGGCCGGGAGTAAGGCATCAGAACGCTGACTGTTTATTTTGATTACCAAATATTGCGGTAACAGTGGACCTCAGCGACGTGATGTACAATAAGATGCTCAGTGGAAAATATGAAGATGAACCACCCCATGTGATCAAAGTAAGAAAGGGGATGTGAACGAATACCTTACTACGGAATGGAGAACTGTACAAGCGGATTAATGATTTTACGGTGAATTTTCCGCGCCCCTCAGAATGACTGGGAATCATTATGAGCATGCACAAGGCAATCGGGAATGGTGGAGTGCATAAGACTATGGAGTTGTTAAACCCCAGTTACTAATGGGAAAGTATGAGATTCGATGTGCTTGAAACTATTTCCTGTTGCCATCAGTGCAAGTGGAGAAGCCATATCACCATATGACGTTCTATCAGTTAGTGAAACCATATTTCGCTTGGCACATGGTCTCCCTCAATGTTGTTGGCCCCTTGGCAACAGGAGCCAACTGTTGTAAGTACATTCTTGTGGCTATCAACCACTTGACCTGGTGGGTTGAAGTGAGGGCGATACAAGACTTGGGGGCGGTTACTGTGGCCAGGTTTGTGATGGAATGCATTATTCAGCAACATGGCTGCCCTCAGTTTCTTCTCACTGACAACGGAACCAACTTTACCTCACACATCCTACTCAAACTGAATGAGCTTATGGGAATCCATGGGGTTCTGTCGACCCCATATCACCCCAAATCCAATGAAATAGTTGAACGGGTGAATAGAACTCTGGTGAACATACTTCAAGAATTAGAAATGGATCAACCTTCCGATTGAAGCTCTTTCCTTTCCACTGCCATGTTTGCCTATAACATTAGTTACCATTCCGCCATGGGGAAGAGCCCTTTCCAACTACTATATGGCTTACACCTGGCTCTTCTGGCGTTATTTTGTTTGTGTGTAGAAGACACCAGTGGAATGGAACCCCACTGCTATATGACTAACCTCAAAAACATTCTGATCAAACTGCAAACTGAATCATATTACTTCAGCTTATCCAAGAAGATCAGGAATCAGGCTGCCAATCAGGTATGTCATAGCGGGCTGGCGCCATTCAAGGAAGGTAATAAGGTTCTCCTCCATGGACAACATGGATTCAGTTGGAAACACAAGCTGGACTGTATTTGGATTGGTCCGTTTGAAGTTATAGAGAAAACTGGAGTAGACATATATACCATCAAGGATCCTATAAGTGGCCAGCTCATTAACCAAGCACATGTGAAGTTCCTCCGACCATATAAGCAATAGGAGCCTTATCATCCGGTCAAGGAGAGGGTAATGTCATGATTTCGATATGACTGGATGATAATTGTGGGACAGCAAGGGTGGAATATGCCAAAAATGATATCACATATGATTATTCAGGTGCCTCAAGACGAGACGATATTGGGATTAACGGGTTTTATTTAATATAACGGGTTTTATTGAAAAGTCTCTATATATAAGGTGATAAGGCAATATGACAATGTTGACATTTGAAAAATATGATGTAAATCAGCCACAATTAGGGCGACAGAGGATTAAAGAATAACAAGCTGAATTTGAGGAGAATTGGCGGACTAGATTAGCCCAATCTATGGATGCAGTATCGCCTGAAGCTACTGTATATAAGCGAGATGGGCAATTGAGAAAGGGAGTTTGTTAGTAGAGAAGAAACGTAACAGCAAAAGGTCACTGTGTTTATTAAAAAAGAAATAAAGAATTGATTGTGGAAATTGCCCCTATTTATTAAGTATACTTTCAAGTGTCTCCAAAGGACTGATAATCCACACATCATCTGTCTGTTGTTCAGTGGGTTCAGCCTGTATGAACAACACTACAGATCTTAATGATACTTTCCAAATTTATAACATAGTTAATATTGATCCATAATATAGGACGCTAGTTGTTGAATAAAATTGTGTCGCCTTTTTTGTGGAGGAGAATAAGCAGGGTTTTTTCCCTCCAGGCAGCAGCTTGGTCTTGTCCAAGCACCTGTTGAGTGCGGCAAGGAGGATGTGGCTAAGCAGGTCTGGAAATACCGCAAGCAACTTGTACAATTTATATTGGGTCCTGGGCTCTTCTGCTAGGGAAGACTCCTAATCACCGCATTGAGCTCCTCCTTTGTTATTGGCACTGTGAGGGACAATGTGTCCAGGGCCAGGGGTAGCTCCAGCCTCTCACATAATGAATTGATGTCTTCAGGTAAAACGCCCTTGTTAGAGTATAATTTGTCTAGTAATTGTGAGTTATTTCCACTAGCGCCTCAGGATAATGTGTTACAGTTCTATCTTGTGCGGTCAAAGAATTGCATTGGGTCCAGGATTTCTGAGTAGTCTACTTGTGCATGAAGAACCTGGATGACTTTCCTTTTTAATACTAGTTTTGCTCACGCCTGTAATGCAAGCCGCTCTTGGGCTTGCTTTCTGAAACCTTTAGTCTCAAGGATCAACTGAACCCATTCCCTTGTCCAGTTGATGCTGTGGCCCATTTGGGGGGCGTTTTTCTCAAGATGTGTTCGTTGGTTGATCACCCCTTGAAGAGATGGCCCCTTGGCCACGTGCCTCCTGGAGGAAGCACGTTTTGCAGTGGCTACCATTTTGGCTTTCAGGTGTCCCCAGTTATGTATCAGGTCCTCACTGAGGGGCCCTCATATTTCAGAACAGGGTTTGTACCACTAACCAGTGGGCGAAGTCAAAGTTACTTACCGCTTGATAGGTGGATCCTTTCCCATTTTTAACGTGGTTGTGCCTATATTTGACCTCAAGGTAATCTTTCCCAGATGATGGTCTGAGTGGGTGATACTAACCGTTTCAAAGTTTCCTACCATGCTTTTAAGGGTTGTAAGGATGTGGACTAAATCTTTGTGCATCATTAAGAGCAGCGCGCACTCTGAAGTGTGGCCTCATCATGTGATTAAGGGTTGACATGCTCTTTGGGCTTGCATCAATAACTCCCATAATGGCCATGAGTGATGCGAGTTCCTGGTGTCTGCAGGGGTGATTGATATCAGAGGGCCATCTGTCTATGGTCCTCATGAGCCAACAGTACATGACCTCTAGGAGAAATCTGTCTTCCATTAGTGGTAAATTGGACACCTCCTCAAAGAAGTTTGCACATTTTCTAGGGATGTCAGGGACATAAGCGTTGACCAGAGTGTACTGATTTTCTTGCCAGGTAATTGTAATGGCCAGGAATATCCCCTGGTGATCAATCAATGACATGACGTTGATGCCCCTTCCTGGTTTGATCATGAACCAGCAGAGGGTAAATCAGGTTGAGATTTTTCAAGGGGAATCTGGGTCCACTCAGGCTCCTCCCCCTTGGGCAATGACTCTACTGGATCACCAGAATGTCATCTGGAAGGTTTTGCAGGTGTTTAATTTTCTTAGCCCAGGATGTGGCAGCCTTCAGCCCTGTGATATTGAATGTCCATATTGTGATCATATTACTTGAATCACCCAATCCGCCATATTTGAAATAGTTCCAGGCCATTTGACCCAGTTATATCATAATTAAAGAGATTTAAGCTTCAAGTTTCTGGTTGGTATTTCTGAATATTGAGCTGAGTCAAGCTGAATCCATGCTTGCTCTATCAGTAGCTGGACCATCCTGAAATTTTTTGTAATTTCTATTTTGAAAATTTCATTGAGACCTTAGGTAAGTGGCTGGAGTTGTAGAATCCAGCCTGAACCAGCACCAGTTCATTTTCAGCTCCCATGGGCTGCATTTGACCCTGTGTCGCTGCCTGCATCTGCCAGTTTGCTGTCCCTCCATTAACTCCTCAGTAATTTCACTCAGGATCTCATAGCAGTTTTTGTTCCCAGCTTTGTTAGTTGTTTCCAGAATCTGATTCTCTTTTTAAATTTCTTGGCCCTCGCTCTGGCCTCTGCTCATCTCTTCACTTTCTCCTCTGCTTTACGTTGTTTGGAGGTAATCAGCTCAACGATCTGACATTCATCATGTTTGCCTCAGCTGAATGAGTTGTCGCCACCTGGAGTTTTCTGACCTTTTTATCAGATTTGTCAATTTACTCTAGATCCTCCTCTTCTTGCTGCTTGCCTATAGCAGGGCATGCTTGGTCCCAGTGAACAAACACCTGGAAGTGCTGGGAGATGGGTGGAGCCTTCTCAGGGATCATTTTGGATGGGTCAGATGCTTGTCCCTCTGGCAAGATGAATTGCACAATGCAAGGGATCAGATAGGGTTGTCTTCTACTTTGGGTTTGGGGTCAATAGCTTTGATTGCCTTCCCACTGCAAAGTTCCAGCGTGATGTAAAACGGTGAAGCTCAAACTTCTTCATGATGCCATTGAGTAAAATTAATATGATTCTTTTCTTCCAATAATATCAGAATTTGGGGTGTTGGTTAGTCAGACATGATTGCCGGGCAAATGGCCTAGTTTGATATTATTTTAATGTTATTTTTAATGATTGAATCCCATTCAGGTGGGTTGAGCCCTTTAAAATTATTGGGGATAGTTCTCAATAGTAATGTTATTAAAAGGTTGACACTAGCAACTAATAAGAAGGTTGTTAACCAATTATTACTGATTGTTCAGGTTCAGCGGAATCCTAGTTCACCACCAACTGCCAAATTGTTGACATTGTGGGATTTTATGGTTTAATTATTCAAGGTGGGTCGACCTTGAGACAAATATACCACACCGAGAAGTTTTCTAGCCAGTACAGGTTTTGAACTCAAAACCTGCACTTAGGGTGGAAGCATTTTTACCTGCTTGGCTAACCACCCTTGGATTTTATGGTTTAAAGCTGAAGTATTTGTTATTGAACGTCTGATAATGATTTTGCTGCCCCAAATCTGAGTACCAGCGACTTATGCTGATGATGCTCAATTAAATATATAATGGAAGTTTATATACAACTGACTGGCGAATTTTGCCAAGGATAGGTTGAAATAATAATCAGTGTTTGGGACAGACCGATTGGGAGAAAAATGGTACTGTGGATGACTGACGATTTACAAAGTGCTGGCTTGGATGGCCAATAGGTTTTGAATAGGATTAGTAGCCTAAGTATACATAGTTGTCATTCCCTCCTAACAAAGATCTCTCTTTTCGCCCACCATTATTCATTTGAAGTGGCAAGAGCCACTAAGATGTGTAGAGGTGGGACTAGAGATCCCTGAGGCAGGCGCAGGGTGATAAGCCTGGAGTGGCTGACGTTGCCAGCTCCCATATCTCAACCATACAAGAAACCCCCAAAGGGAACCTGGCCAACTGGCCACCAACAATGAGGGGCTGATGGCCATCAGCTATGAGGATGGTGCAGCGTGGGAGTGCCATAGCTACCCAAGATGGGGGATGGACTTTCCAGGGCACACCCATGAGGGGCTGGTGATTGGTCATGAGGGAGAAGGAGTAAGGGGTCAGGCCGCCCAGGAAGGGGGCTGATGACCACCAGTGCACTCCAAAGAGGGGCTAAAGTGCTAAGGCGAAGTTGTTGGTCTGCTAGGTTGGTAGGTTGGACGTGGAATTGTAGGGTTTGATACACCTATGAAGGATAAACAGCAAGGGTCAGCCAGTTTCTATACTGGTTGGCCTGGAACACTAATGGAACCCACTATTGTCAGAAAGTGATTTTCTGATAGCCATATTCTCAAGGCGTTTGATCAACTCTGCTTTGACGAAGTCGCAGGGGGATAAGTCTAAAGATCTTCAAAGGGGATGAAAAGGTTATTCTCATTATTCCAGTGATTACAGTGTACTTTGACATGGTGGGACACCTTTAGCAGTAATCTTAGTATTAATCTTTTCCACGGCATCCAAATGCTCTTCTGTGGCAAAGATGATGTTGACAAATCCATGACATAATTCTGGTTTAATAAAGACACCGTTTTTAAAAAATTCTTTTTCTGTATATGCCAACAAGATCTCCAGGTGCTTGACCCCAAAGTTCACTCCAATCCCATGTTTAACTGTGGAGGAGGGGAGTGGAAAGAGGATATTGTTGTAAAGCATATAGTGGTGTAGCATTTTCATGTATCTTCTGTAAGGACTTGTATCTGTCAGATTGATCTGGTTAGTATGGCTTACTAGGAGCTAGTTGTGAGAGCGTTAAATGCCCTTGGGGAACGAAATGATGGTGGAGTTACCACCCGTTGCAATGTTCTCCCAGGACTTCAGATTGTAGTTATGCATCTTTCCTAAAGTTATGATTATTGAATGTTTAAATGCAACTTAATCTTCCTTAGCTCTCTAAAAGTGATGCCTAAGAGAAAGAAAAGCAATGAGAGAAACTATAATAATAATATTAATTTTAAAATAATAAAGGATTCTATTTAAAATTGAAACTTTTCTTTCTCGTTGCAAACACTTTTGCAACCTATTCAATTCAAGACTGATTCTAGTTTGATAATTTCACAGAGGAGATTAGTCTGCGCCCATGTCAGGGAGCAGTTGGGCAAGCAAGGTAAGAGGAGCAGGTGGAAGGCCCGCGGCCTCCAAAATTCAAAAATGCCCCGGAGAATCTGATGGAATAGACAAAAATCTTAAAAAACTGGCGGTCACGTATTCCCTGGAGATACTCTCATGGCAAGCACAATGCAACCAGTACATCAACACGACACACTCCCAACCACTTTCATCGGTGGAATTTGGAGTCCGCATTATCTGGACATCCAAAAAACGGCCTTATGGGAAAAATTTTGTGAAGATGTACACAAAATTTTCCTGACCGCGGTGTACGTTGCACCTCACTCCATGTCACGCGGTTGGCTGGACCTAGGTTTTGAAAGCAAAAAAGCAGCAGACGAGGCTGCAGCAGTACGCATAGTGGTTGACCTCCCAGAAGGGCAATGGGTCATCGAGACCAGATGCACCAGATGGACAAAATCAAACCAAATTTTCCTCACGTTTGACTTTTTGCCAACTATGATAAAACGTGACACTTTGGAACAACACCTGAAAGATGGTCTCGCCATATATGGCGAAATACAATCTTTCAAAATGCAACACTTCATGCTGATGCCACACCTGTACACTGGCAAAGCCATCGCAGTTCTGATCCCAACTGAGGAGATTGTGAAGGACCTAACCCAGATCCCGCACTCCACCTTTATTTGATATTGCAGGGCATACCACCCACCCATTCTGGGTGACCGTGGACACCGCGCCCCCCATTTGCACCCACTGTGACGCATTCAGCCATAAGGCGCACGCATGCCCCATCAAGGAGGGCGTCACATTCCAAGAGCACCCCTCAGCAGCCATGGCCAATGGAGAGGCGCACTATGAACCAACCGCAAGCACCAAGGAGGCTTTCCCATGGGGAGCACAAGGCTGCTACCTATTGGTAAAGCCTATCTCCTTGCAAGAACAGAAGAAGGCCAAGCAGGCCCATAGGGCTGCAGCCAAGGAAACGGCCAAGGCCACCATCGCTATCCCATACTCACAACGCCAGGAGGACATGGAAACCTTTGCGGTGGAAGCAACTTGGGAATCCAGCAACCAATCAGATTGGGAAGCCCATGCTGAGTGGGCCACTCAATCTGAGGATCTGATGGGAGACTCAATCTCACCCAATTGTTGCACCCAAGCTCCGGTTGAAACTGACTTGGGACCTATCCCAACTGAAAAAAACTTTTTGACCCGCTCAACGGTGCACCAAACTCATCTGCACCGCAAAAAATTTGTCTGACATATGGGAAAACAAAAAGTGAAGGCCAAAGCTAATGCGACTCTTTCTGCAAAAATCAACAAAAACTCTGATAGCTTTGCTGCTAACACCCGCGCTGCTGTAAAAGCCTGTGGGGACCTAGAAGAGGCTGGTGGGCCCGGGGCCCACCCCCTCGCACCTAAGGTGCAATGGGGGAAACCTTTACTTTAGGGACATTGAATATCGCCGGACTCAAGGCCTTCCCCATCCCGGGCTAGGAAACTGAGTTTTTTACAACACAATTTACCCGTGGATATCCTGGCCATCCAGGAGTCCCACTGTCCATGAGGTTCCGAGGAAACTTGGAAAACAATGCTCCTCCCATCCCTATCCTTTTGGTCGAAGCATTGTGGGGTGCTAATTCAGAAAAATAATTTTTTCAAATTTGTATCCTCAGAAACATTCCTAAATGGCTGAGTGCTTGTCGTCACCTTCTTGTGGGCTGACGTAGCACATGCAATCGTCAACATCTATGCCCCAAACAGTGCACACAAGCGTCAGGAATTAGTCTCATCAAAAAATTCCTCCCACTCCCCCTGATTCTTTCCTAGTCAGCAACATGAACTGTTGGCTAACCTCACCAATGGACCGGTGGCCTCCCTCACCCCACGCCCCACAGGGTCATGTAGAACTACGCATCCTAAAAGCCACCCTTGGGTTAATGGATGCACTGCCACGACATTCCCTGCTGCGCGAAAACATGACGCGTCCGCACATTAACAACAGCCAATTAAGGTCCATGACCTGCATCTACCTTATTCTAATGCTGGCGAAATTCCAACCCCACATCTCCCACTTCAAAACAACGAAAATGGAATTCTCCAACCACCGACTGGTCTCAATAACCTACCACCTACCTGTCACAGTTGCTAAGGCCCCACATTGGTGCAAAATCTGCCCCCCGAGCTCGCATTGCCAGGATTTTCCACGTGGGTGAAAGAGGCAACATTGGCAAAAAAGTTTGTTGCACCGTTTTGCGCAGACCCCATTTCCACATGGGCAACTTTCAAAGAGGACACCATCCGCCACTCTCGCCATCTCTCCTCCAGATGCTCACAAGCCACATCGGCAGTTATCTCATGCGCTCTGGCAGAATTGGCACACTTGGAGTCCAAAATTCCAGCTACAGGATACAGCCCTGCATGGGGCCAGAAGTGGGTGGAGGCAGCTGCCCACCTTAACACACTCAAAAGGCAACAAAAACATCAGGTTTGTGTTCAGTACAGGGCCACACACATCACAAAAGGCAACAAGTGCACCACATATTTTTTAAAAATTCTTTGCACCGCGCCAGAGCGTGGCCTGCACACAAGTGTGAAAATTGGATGATTCCATTGCAGATACGCCGGCTGAAGTGGCAATCAAAACACAAAAATATTACTCCAAGTTGTACCAAGCTGAACCAATTCAGCCGGCTGAAGTGGCGGAATTTCTTGACCAAGCTCATATCTGCACCGTTTTCTGATACCCAGAAATAATTATTTTTTTAAATTTAAATTTAAATTTATTGTGGGGAAGGCTGACCATGGGACGGACACTTCCGAATATGACTCAGACGAGACAAAACTCAGTACCAGGTGGAGCACCACAGAGAAGCGATGCTATCTCTTGTTGCCAGCGGGAACGCCACTTATGGGAAGGGGGAGGGAACGTGTGTAGGGGGCGTAGCCACTATTATGCACGTGTGGAGGAAGGGGTCTGATTTGATGAACCAGACTGGGAACCAGGAGGAGACCAGCTGCCAGCGACGTGGTGGGAGATATCCAAACATCCACGCTTGAAAGTGATCCACCAAATGAGACCGGAATCTGTGGACAGCTTCAGGGAGGGTGGGGATGGATCCGGCGATGGCATCCAAGACAATCGTGTGGATAGTCCACATGGCGATTGCAACCACCAGAGCACGAAGGGAGGGTGGGAGGGGGAGGCCATTGATGAAGCAAACATATCTCTTGACAGACTGAAGGGATGTGTTTGATCCTGGCCTAGCAGACGTTGGACTTCGCGCCATATTACTTTAGAGGTGGGGCACTTCTCCAGGCGGTGAAACAGCGTTCCATACTGGCCACACACGACACAGGATGAGTGTAAAGCATTAGAGCGCTCAGCTGTACGATACACCCGCCTCAGGCAGCGCCACACATGGGAACGGACTTGAGGCTGCAACAGAGGATGGTGTGCGTATTTCCAGATAGTCTTTTGGGTCTCAGTGGAATAAGGGATGTCCATCATGTCCAGGTAGTCCACCCTGGATAGGACTTGGGGTCGAATGGGGATCACGCCATCATGGATGGGTAGCCCCTGTACCTCTTGTGTGAACTGAGGAGAGGGGCGGCCTCTTTGGGTTGTATGTCCACTAATACGAATTCTCCACTCTGCGCTTCGCATGGAGAGTAGGATTCGTTTGTAGTAGGTTTTTGTCCCGTGAGGACCTGTGGCTGATATGTGTGATGTAAGGTATTTCATCAGGGAGTGGGGGTTTGATGGGTTGTTGAAGCCCAAGGCTCGGGAGAAGTTGGAACGGGCCACGCGGGACCAGTGTTGGGATGGGAGTGTAGGAGCAGTGACGGCCGCAATCCAGGTGCCTAGGATCTTGGCGGCATGGGTTTTGAAGTCAAGTAGGCCCATGCCACCATGATGATGAGGGCCAAACATGACCTCTAGCCGTACTGGTGGAGGGCAGCCTGACCAAAGCCAACCTTGTAGCAATGCATACAGGGATTTGAAGAAGCTTGGGGAGAAGGGGATGGCGTGGGCTCCAAACCAGACTTTGGATAGGAGCATAGAGTTGGCAAGAACAACCCTGCCAGTGAGGGTAGTAGGGTGGGGTCTGAGAGAGGCGATTCGCTTCGTCACGTTGTCCAGTATATGGCCCTCCATTACTGCTGACGCGTATCCTCCTGCCTCCAACCACACGCCCAGATGGCGTACTGGTCCTATAGTAGGTCGCGGCACAAAGGGGAGCACCAGTGGAGCTGTGTGTTTTGAGTTAGTAAGGCGTGGACTTGGGCGAGCAGCTGGGCTGGGTTGGGAACTACTTGCTGGGGCCCAGCAGTTCTGAAACTGACCAAGGAGGATGATTTTGGTTTTGGAGGCGTTCAGTGCCGCGTTGCTTACCCGGGAATATTCCTGGATGAGGGCTTCAAGCGCGCATGCATCTTTATTATTAGACACCCCACCACGCAATCATCTGCAAATGCCATCATCTTGACTGGGGTTTGGCCTGGCACATGGACCCCAGTGAGTTGGGCATTCACATTTCGCAGTAGTGGGTCAAGGCTGAAGTTGTATAAGAGTGGGCTCAGGGGGTCCCCTTGTCGCAGGCCCCTTTGAGGATGGACTACATCCGTTAGGAAACCTGGGCCACGCACAGCCATTGTTGCAGATTCCGTGAGCAGCATCACCCAGTTAATGAAGCGGGGAGGTAGGCGGAATTGTTGGAGGCAGGCCCTAAGGTATTCCCAGTTTACTCTATCATAGGCCTTTTGTTGGTCCAAGAATACAAGTGCCCCAGAGGCTGTGGACTGACACACATTAGCCACAGAGTGCATGTTATCCCAAATCGACCTTCTGGGGATGAAACCGAATTGTTCTGGAGAGATGGTGGCAGATGCTGCAGTCCCTAAACGGTTAGCCATGATTTTTGTTAAAATTTTGGTGTCTGTGTTTGTTAGAGAAATGGGGCGCCAGTTGGCTAAGTCTAGCCTATCCCCTTTCTTGAAGAGTGTGACTGTAAAAGCCTCATGTCCTCCTGGTAGGAGGCGCATTTCCAACAGGCTTTGGTTGAGTGAGGCTAGCAGCAATGGGGATATGTATTTAAAATATTTTTTGTAGAACTCATATGGAATGTCATCTGGGCCTGGGCATTTTTGGTTTGGCGCACCGCGAATGGTAGTCCATAATTCGTTTGGAGTAATTAAATTCATTATTTCCGGGTATCGGAAAATGGTGCGGATATGAGCTCTGTCGAGAAATTCTGCCATTTCAGCCAGCTGAATTGGTTCAGCTCGGTATAACTCAGAGTAATATCTTTGCATTTCAATTGCCACTTCAGCCGGTGTGTCCATGATAGAATTATCCGATCTTCACACCTGTGTGCAGGCCACACTCTGGCGTGGTGCAAAAAATTTTTTGAAGAAGTATGCGGTGCACTTGTCACCTTTAGTGATGCGTGTGGCCCTGTATTGGACACAAACCCAATGTTTGTGTTGCCTTTCAAGTGCGTTGAGGTGTGCTGCTGCCTCCGCCCACTTCTGGCCCCATGCAGGGCTATATCCTGAGGCTGGAATGTTGGACTCCAAGTGGGCCAATTCCACCAGTGCGCGCGATATAACCGCTGATGTGACTCGTGAGCGTCTGGATGAGAGATGGTGATAGTGGTGGATGGTGTCTTTTTTGAAAGTTGCCCATGTGGAAATGGGGTCCACGCAAAATGGTGCAACAAACGATTTTGCCAAAGTTGCCTCTTCCACCCACATGGAAAATCCTGGTGACGCAAGCTCTAGGGGGTGGATTTTGTACCAATGTGGGGCCTTTGCAACTGTGATGGGTAAGTGGTATGTTATTGAGACTAGTCGGTGGTTGGAGAATTCCATTTTCATTGTTTTGAAGTGGGAGATGTGGGGTTGGAATTTTGCTGGCGCTAGAATGAGGTCAATGCAGGTCATGGACCTTAATTAGCCATTGTGGATGTGGGGATGCATCATGTTTTCGAGCAGTAGGGCATGTCATGGCAGTGCATCCATTAACCCAAGGGTGGCTTTTAGAATGCGTAGTTCTACGTGACCCTGTGGGGCATGGGGTGAGGGCGGCCACCGGTCCGTTGGTGAGGTTAGCCAACAGTTCATGTCACCGATTAGGAAAGAATCGGGGGGTAGCGGGAGGGATTTGACCGATGAGAAAAATTCCCAATGCTCTTGTGCACCATTTGGGGCATAAATGTTGACAATTGTGTGTGCAACATTGGCCCAAGAGAAGGTGACAACGAGCACTCGGTCATTTAGGAATGTTTCTAAAGATATAAATTTGAAAAAATTGTTTTTCTGAATTAGCACCCCACAGTGCTTTGACCAAAAGGATAGGGATGGTAGGAGCATTGTTTTCCAAGCATCTTCAGAACCTCGTGGACAGTGGGTTTCCTGGATGGCCAGGATATCCACGGGTAAATTATTTTGTAAAAAACTCAGTTTCCTAGCCCAGGACGGGGAGGCCTTGAGTCTGGTGATATTCAGCATCCCTAGAGTGAAGGTTTCCCCCATCGCACCTTAGGTGTGAGGGGTGGGCCCCCAGGCCCACCAGCCTCTTCAAGGTCCCCACGGGCTTTCACAGCCGTGCGGGTATTAGCAGCAACACTATCAGGGTTTTTGTTAATTTTTGTGGAAAGAGTCGCGTTGGCTTTGGCCTTCGCTTTTTGTTTTCCCAACGTCGGACGAATTTTTTGCGGTGCAGATAAGTTAGGTGCACCGTCGAGTGGGGCAAAAAAAAATTTTTTTGGTTGGGATAGGTCCCAAGTCAGTTTCAACCAGGGCTTGGGTGCAGCAATTGGGTGAGATCGAATCTCCCATTGGATCCTCAGATTGAGTGGCCCATTCGGCTTGGGCCTCCCAATCTGATTGGGTGATGGATTCCCGAGTTGCTTCCACCATGAAGGTCTCCATGTCCTCCTGGCGTTGTGAGTATGGGATGGTGGTGGTGACCTTGGCTGCTTCCTTGGCCGCAGTCCTATGGGCCTGCTTGGCCTTCTTCCGCTCCTGCAGGGAGATGGGCTTTACCAATAGGTAGCAGCCTTGTGCTCCCCACGGGAAGGCCTCTTTGGTGCTTGCGGTTGGTTCATAGTGCGCCTCTCCACTGGCCATGGCCGCCAAGGGGTGCTCTTGGAATGTAACGCCCTCTTTAATGGGGCACACATGTGCCTTATGGCTGAACGCATCACAGTGGGTGCAAATGGGGGGCGCGCTGTCCACGGTTACCCGGAATGGGTGGGTGGTGTGCCCTGCGATGTCAATAAAGGTGGAGTGCGAGATCTGGGTTAGGTCCTTCGCGATCTCCTCAGATGGGGTCAGAACTGCAATGGCTTTGCTGGTGCACAGGTGTGGCATCAGCGTGAAACGTTGCATTTCAAAAGATTGTATTTCGCTGTATATGGCGAGACCATCTTTCAGGTGTTGCTCCAAAATGTCACGTTTTACCGTAGTAGGCAAAAAGTCTAACATGCGGAATTTTTGGTTCGATTTTGTCCATCTGGTGCATTTAGTTTCGACGACCTGTTGCCCTTTGGGGAGGTCGACCACTACGCGCACCGCTGCAGCCTCGTCTGCTGCTATTTTGCTTTCAAAACCTAGGTCCAGCCAACTGTGCGACATGGAGTGAGGTGCAACGTACACCACGGTTGGGAAAATTTTGTGTACATCTTCACAAAATTTTTCCCATAGGGCCATATTTTGGATGTCCAGATACACACGGACTCCAAATTCCACCGACGAAAGTAGCTGGGAATGTGGCGTATTGATGTACTGGTTGCATCATGCTTGCCACCCGAGTATCTCCGGGGAAATTGTGACCGCCAGTTTTTTTAAATTTTTTTCTATTCCGCCAGATTCTCTGGGGCGTTTTTGAACGTTAGAGGCCGTGGGCCTTCCGCCTGCTCCTATTGCTTCGCTTGCCCAACTGCTCCCAGACATGGGCGCAGACTAATCCCCTCTATGAGATTATCAAACTGGATTTAGTCTTGAATTGAATGGGTTGCAAAAGTGTTTGCAACGAGAAAGAAAAGTTTTTTAGAAATAATGAATTTAATTACTCCAAACGAATTATGGACAGCCATTTGTGGTGCGCCAAACCGAAAATGCCTAGGCCCAGATGGCATTCCATATGAGTTCTACAAAAAATATTCTAAATATATATCCCCACTTCTGCTTGCCTCACTTAACCAAAGCCTGTTGGAAACGCGCCTCCTACCAGGAGGACATGAGGCCTTTACTGTCACACTCTCCAAGAAAGGGGATAAGCTTGACTTAGCCAACTGGTCCCCATTTCTCTAACAAACACAGACACCAAAATTTTAACAAAAATCATGGCTAACCGTTTAGGGACTGCAGCATCTGCCACCATCTCCCCAGAACAATTTGGTTTCATCCCCAGAAGGTCAATTTGGGATAACATGCACTCTGTGGCTAATGTATGTCAGTCCACAGCCTCTGGGGCACTTGTATTCTTGGACCAACAAAAGGCCTATGATAGAGTAAACTTGGAATACCTAAGGGCCTGCCTCCATCAATTCCGCCTACCCCCTCGCTTCATCAACTTGGTGATGCTGCTCACGGAATCTGCAACAATGGCAGTGCGTGGCCCTGGCTTCCTAACGGAAGTAGTCTGCCCTCAAAGGGGCTTGCGACAAGGGGACCCCCTCAGCCCACTCTTATACAACTTCAGCCTTGACCCACTACTGCGAAATGTGAATGCCCAACTCACTGGGGTCCATGTTCCAGGCCAAGCCCCAGTCAAGATATTGGCGTTCACAGATGATTGTGTGGCTGGGGTGTCTAATAATCAAGATGCACGCGCTTGAAGCCCTCATCCAGGAATATTCCCGGGTAAGCAACATGGCACTGAACGCCTTCAAAACTGAAATCATCCTCCTTGGTCAGTTTCAGAACTGCTGGTCCCCAGCAATTAGTTCCCAATTCGGCCTATCTGCTCGCCCACATCCACGCCTTACTAACTCAACACACACCGCTCCACTGGTGCTCCCCTTCATGCCACGTCCTACCATAGGACCAGTATGCCATCTGGGCGTGTGGATGGAGGCAGGTGGATACGCATCAGCAGTAATGGAGTGCCGTATTCTGGACAACGTAACAAAGCAAATCGCCTCTCTCAGAGCCCACCCTACTTCTCTTACTGGCAGGGTTGTTTTAGCCAACTCTATGCTCCTATCTAAAGTCTGGTTTGGAGCCCACGCCATCCCCTTCTCCCCAAGCTTCTTCAAATCCTTGTATGCCTTGCTAAGGATGGCTTTGGTCAGGCCGCCCTCCACCAGTGCGGCTAGAGGTCATGTTTGGCCCTCATCATCATGGTAGCATGGGCCTGCTTGACTTCAAAGCCCATGCTGCCAAGATCCTGGGCACCTAAATCGTGGCCATCACCGCTCCTACACTCCCATCCCAACACTGGTCCTGCGCAGCCCGCTCCAACTTCTCCTGAGCCTTGGGCCTCAACAATCCATCGAACCCCCACTCCCTGTTGAAATACCTCGCATCACACACATCAGCCACAGGACCTCACGGGACAAAAACCTACTACAAACGAATCTTACTCTCCATGCGGAACGCAGAGTGGAGAATTCGTGTTAGCGGACATACAACCCAAAGAGGCCGCCCCACTCCTCAGTTCACACAAGAGGTACAAGGGCTACCCATCCATGATGGCGAAGTCCCCATTAAGCTCCATGTCTTATCCAGGGTGGACTACCTGTACATGATGGACATCCCTTATTCCATTGAGACCCAAGAAACATTCTGGAAATATGTACATCACCCTCTGTTGCAGCCTCAAGTCTGCTCCCATGTGTGGCGCTGCCTGAGGCGGGTGTATCATACATCTGAGCGCTCTAACGCTTTACACTCATCCTGTGTTGTGTGCGTCCAGTATGGAACGCTGTTCCACCGCCTGGAGAAGTGCCCCACCTCTAAAGTGATATGGCGCGAAGTTCAACGTCTGCTGGGCCAGGATCAAACGCATCCCTTCAGTCTGTCAAGAGATATGTTTGCTCTATCAATGACCTCCTCCCTTCCACCCTCCCTCTGTGCTCTGGTGGTTGCAATCGCCATGTGGACCATCCACACGATTGTCTTAGATGCCATTGCAGGCTCCACCCCCACCCTTCCAGAAACTGTCCACAGATTCCAGTCTCATTTGGTGGACCACTTTCAAGCGTGGATGTTTGGATACCTCTCACCGCGTCGCCAACAGCTGGTCTCCTCCTGGTTCCCAGTCTGGTTCATCAAATCAGACCCCTTCCTCCACACGTGCTCAATAGTGGCTATGGCCCCTTCACACGTTCCCTCCCCCTCCTCATAAGTGGCGTTCCCGCTGGCAACAAGAGATAGCATCGCTTCTCTGGGGTGCCTCCTTTAATACTAAGTTTATCTGTCCTGAGTCATATTCAGAAGTGTCCGTCCCATGGTCGGCCTTCCCCACAATAAACTAAATTAAATAAAGGATTCTATTTATGACGATGTGAAGCAACATTGATCAATAGGAAGCAGTTTGGGAGATATAGATAGCAGGGTGGGAAGGAATCAAACCTTGGTAGATATCCTCGGCGTGGTCCAAAGCAATTGATAGTAATTTAATCTTATCAATTAAAAAATATATAAAATGTGGGTGCAGGGGCAAGGTAATCTTTAGTAACTTAATTAGAAGATTGACATCACTGTGAAGGCATTTCAACAAAAATTAATTCAATTGATTGATATTTGCATCAGGAGCCAAGTAATCATAACCTTCATATAAAGTAAAAACCTCAAAAATCAAAATAATAAATTAAATAAAATTGAATAGTTGTTCATAAAAAATCACAACAGTTGGATTTGTGCTACTTTAGATAAATCTCAAATGCAAAATAAGTTGCAACGTGAGCAAGGGAACTTCATCACCATGGTAGATACTGAAATTGCAATGAAGAATGATCCTCAAATTGATCAACTAAAAGCTTGAATCTCTTTTTTAATCTGGAAAATTATCTGATAAAGATCTTACCATTCAGAGGTCTCCAAAACCTGTCATATTGATTGGGAAAGATAGGTTACCCAAAACTCTCCACAGTCTGCTACATTATTCCAAAATTGCCATACTCTAACCAATCCCAAATTTCTATCCAAGATTAAAAATTTAAAATCTTAATCAATAAAAACATACTCAGTCATAATATCGAATTTTGCCAAGTTTTACTAGAGATTGCCTAGCATTGATTAGAGATTTTGTCTGCTCAATTAGCAGAGATTTGCCTTGGTGATGAACTTAATTCTGCCAAAAGTTTTCCCTTGAGACATATAGTCTACTAGGAGATTCCGTTGGTGCTTTTATGACAAATAAACACGTAGCCTTCAAAGGAATTGGTCTTAAAATCTAGTAAAAACTCAATAATGGTGCTCCTAGCAGATTCCTTCTGAGGTTATCTAGTGAAGATGTATCTCCACATGAACAAGTATACCAACTACAGCCCTACCAAGATGGAGGAGAATATGAGTATAATTATTAGACCATCTTTCTGGTTAAAACCACGAAGCTTGTAATAGAGCCCCTGAACAACAACTACTAAAGGGGGCTCAAGGAGCCTGGATGAGCATTGAAAGAGATTTTCTTGATGAGGATCTAACCATGATCTCATTGAATAACAATTATTTTCCCTTCCATACAAACTAGCCTTCAATTACGCCAATATTGGAAATCTCTGCTGACTCCTTGGTACCAAAGCCATTAACAATCATGTTAACGCCTGCTACACCACCCTTCAGGATGATATGGATGATTTCCGCCATCAAGTTGATATGGCTACCCCCAAACCGACCTAGATACCACTGGGATAACTGAGGTAGACCAATCTACTTTACCAGTTATCCATTCTCTTTTTGAACCTGTTGTATATTTCAAACCTTCTTAAAAAGAGAAGTGTTCTTGAGACAAATTTAATTATCCTTATCTTTATGTATATGAAAATGTGATGGAACATGCTACGAATTAACAAAAGTGCCAACACATATAAAAATGTATTGATAGTAAGGCTCAAGTGATTATGTTGCCATATTTTAAAAAGTGTACTACTTGGGCGGATCTAAAGGACGCCTTATAAAGGAATTTGGAAGTAACATATACCTGTCTAATTATAAACAGACATTCATGTGAATCCACCCTAAACGTGGAGAAACAAATATTAAATATACTAAAAGATTTTATCATAAAGTTCAGGACATTGCATCCTGAAATTTAGTTAACTTAGGTGATGCCATTGACACTGTCCACTTTGCGTTTCAACAGAGTGTAACTCCTTTACTACACTTCCAGAATGCAAAAAGGCTGTTCAAATCAATTTTTGTTCTTAGAAATCAAATCTGGAGTTGACTGCTCTGGAGGTGCGTTAAAGACCTTAAAAGGTAACCAGACTCACATTCATGCAGTGGGACTATTCCAAAGACCTAAACCTCAACGTGGCTCTTGCTCTTTGTGGGTTCTTTGTGCATTGGGAGGATTCCTGTTGGAAGAAAAAGGTTGATGAGCCGGAAAACTGGAGTCAGCTTAGGGCATGAGGTACCCTTTGCTGACAACTCAGTGCCTCATCACATGACTACCATTGCTCCCCGCTCTGAATGTCATGTTTTATCCACACATGATGACGTGGACGTCCCAGACACGTTCATTTCAAATAAAGTTTTAAATTACTCTTACTCTGATCCTTCACCCACTTCCACCAGAAAATTCCATTTACTCAATCCCCCATTTTGGCACTGAGTTTACTTATTTTAATTAGTCGTCCAAAAAGTGAAAATTCAGGCTATAATCAATATCAATTTGTCAGTTGATGCAATTTCTTCAGATTGGTGAAACAGATGAAGGTTGCGGCAGATCAAAAGCTCACCTTGAATTATGGGACTTTGGGGCCTCATTAGACCTGATTCTAAGTGTTTACTCCTCCCTGCTGCTTCAGTTTGGATCACTGGTTGTGTTGGCTCTGGCAGTTGTGCTAGAGAATAACTTTTATGACTTTCTCATAGGCACACAAAACTATATTGAATTTGACACCAAAATTATTCATAAAGAATTGTATTTCTCTATACTAGGATATTTCATTCCGTTAGTTATTAAAGACGCCCCTAAAGATAAAGGAAGAAGGAAACCTAGGATCTGTTTATTGGAAAATTTAAACTTTATTGAGCCGCTAGTGTACCAAGTATTTGGCCAAAAAATAAACTGCCTCCTTCCAATGCTGAGGCTCAAGAAAAATGAATATACTTCAATAACCAGGTATTTATACACAGGAAATCTCAATACTGGTGGACACAGGGATCCAAGTCACCATTCCACTATACTAGCTGTTAGAAATTACGGATAAAATAATCTATACAGTCACAAGCTTCTTACATGTCCTGGAGTGCTGGATCCTTTTTTATCGGGGGCCCCTAGCCATTTTGATGGTTAATTTCATTAATTTTCTTATAAATAATTAGATTAAGTTAAACTGTTTCATATGTTCAGAATCTACCCGCTAATCAAATTGAATCTGTTCACAGGTGTGTATTTCTACATGATTTATGGATTAACGAGGACACTGCTGTAAGTCCAGGGTCCCCTCTGTTTGGACCAGGTGGAATTCCCATTCCCATCAAAAAGGGTATGAGAAGGCCAGCTGCCCCTCTCATCTCATAAGGCGACCTTGCCCTTGTGGTGGACAAATGCTGGGTAACAGATCCTTCTCTAAAGGCCCCGTCACCCATTCCAGTATTAAATTCAGCCCAAATTGATCTGTGAGTTAAGGGATTTTTACTGAGTTGTCAGGAAGACAGTATCCTTTTTTAGTATTAGTAGTTCCCAACACAAAAGGGGGAGCCGCCACACACCTTTATTCACAAATGGGCCAAACAAAGGAATTATCATAAATTGAAAAAAATTCCTAATATAGCCCTAGGTTATCAGCCTAGGAAGCCATATCAGATGGCGAGGAGGCTTTGGGAAAGCGTTTTCTGGCGCCCGCTTTAGCTGGTGGACCATGGCGGACAGCATTGGGGTGGGAGTATCAGCGACATGAGGTATAAGGAGGTATAATTAGGCGCTTTCTTCGTTAATGAGGCTGGTGGTGTCCATCACCTCAACGTATTGAGCAAGTTGATGATCAGCAAAATTGATGAGAGCTGGCACACAATTAAATGACTTGATACGCCGTTGGGTTTGGGGATAATTGGGGTCAAACAGAGAAGTTTTTGCTGCATCAATGCAAGCGGGGCTCACACCAATAGCAAGCTCCTCAATTTCGTACTTCGCATCTTCCTCAAGGAAGACGGTATCCCCATGGGGTAAAAGGTTCACATGAAGTTGATGGCAATAAGCCTTTATCATCAATACCTGAGAGCCCCAAACCCTTGGCACCAAAGCCCAATAGGCACACACTTTTGTTAAATGAAGTAACAAGTGTTGATTCATTGGAAAAGTTTGCCATTGGCATTGGGCCATTGGGAAATGTTGTTGTCAGTTTGAAAAACTCCTAAAATCATTTGAATCTCTGTCCAATAAATCTCACTTGGCCAAACAGATGCCAGAGCGACTGGGTGTGGGTGGGTTGGGTGGCCCAAACTTGTTTCTGGCCTCATAGGACTGCCCATGCAAGGGTGGCATTGGGTAGGTTCTCACTTCCCGTTGGGCAAGACGTCGTTGCTTTAGTTGTCAGAACTGAATAGAATCGGCAATTTGGGCATCCATGGACAAACTGACAGCAACTCAGCCTGCCGCCAACTCTTTTGAAGTTGGCACATAATAAATTTGTTTTCCTCCCCACCTCTCGCTCAAAGTTCTCCAGGTTAGGTCGAATTCAAAAGGGCCCCAATCCCACTTTCTTTAAACTGTTCCCCAATTAATTGTCTATTTAAGCAGTCGTAACACATTGAGGAAATTGAAGGTCAATTTACTCATCTTACAATTCATTAAAATCCTCCTGGGCTCTAATTTATTTAAGTTATTTCATTTTTGTCAAACCCCCACAATTTCTCCTATGTGGCCTCACGGGCCTCACATAAATTAGCTATTCCAGCCATACTAGTAACTCTAGTTCCTACTGCAGTCAATTGGGATTATCATATCAAGAAATTCGTGGAACTATCCCTGATTGCAGAAACCATCCTCCAGCAGTATATTGGTATCCTGTGGGATCAACTATCCTCACTCAAGGTGAGGATCCGCCCCCTCGCCCATGTTGTCATACAATTTTCCCTTTAAAAGCTCCAAACTACCCTAATCCGATATTGCAACTCCCCAAACCTAGGCCCGTTGGGTCTGGAGCCATGACAGCCTGGTTTCTTGTTGAGTCTCTTTTTAGAATAGCAGTCCGCCAGCATTCAGTTGTAACTCACCTTCCCATACACTACAACGTCATTTGAGTGGAAGGAACTTTAGCATTCTGGCTCACCTTTTAGATTCTTTTGCATCCCAACTGGCTGGCCAGTCAAACATTACCTGCCGTCTCCCTGACAACTACCATCACCCATGTTAAAGTAAAGATAGTTGACACCCTCACTTCTTAGCAGCAGCAGGAAGAGTATGAATTAATTGAAGAGTACGCTTACATATTCTTGAAAGGATCAGACGACTTTGGAATGATGAAAGATGTACAGAGAGGAGCGCTTATGGGTGACTCTCCTCCAATACGTGCTTGACCTTTCCAGAATCTAAGGTTAAAGAAGACCAGGTGATAAAGGTACAAAGCAACCCCTGGACGCTAGATTACTCAAGCCCTCACGAAGTTCATGGGTCTCGCCTTTGTTGCTTATACAAAAGAAGGATGGGGGACATTGGGTAATAATGGATTACCATTAGTTGAGCGCCCTTACTTTATAAGATGTAATTACTACCACAAATTGATGATTCTCTACGACTCTTGTCTGGTTCCCAATTCTTCTCTGCAATGGATCTTGCTAGTGGCTACTGGAAGATCGAGCTTGCACTGGAGGATCAGGAGAAATGCGCCCTTATAGCAAGTGAATTACTATCAAACCTATGAAAATGCCACAAGGACTATTCAACATCTGACTACTTACTAAAAGGGCGATTGATGTCTTTTTAGGGGAATTTAAGATGCCATGTTTGTTAGTTTACCTCAATGCTGTGCCTTTATTATCTCGCAACTTTTTTACCAACACCTCATTTACTTGAAAGAAGTATTGAATGTCTCCACTCTTTTTTGCTGAATCTAAAGCCAGTTAAATGCCATTTCTTTTAGTTAACATGGAATTCCTCAGGCATAAAGTTTTCCATGAAGGGATCTCACCATTACCATACAAAGTGGTCATGATTGAGATGATGATCTGACCATCCAGCTTATGCAGTATTCATATTTTCCTCAGATGGTCAGTAAATATCAAAAATTTATCCCCCTAATTTTGCTGAGATTTCCAAACCGCTGATATATCTCTCCATAAGAAGGTCCCAGTTCTATGAAAAGAACTCAACAACGAGATTTTGACTTCCTAAAGAAAAGTTCATTCTACTACTTTTGTATTGGTTTATCCCAAATTTGACAAACCGTTTATCCTTTTTACTGATGCCAGAGATGTGTCTGTTAAGGCCATAATAGCACAACTTGATGCAAAGATAGTTGACCATTTTATAACATATTTCTGTAAAACAATAGCTCAGGTGGAGAGAGATTATAGTGTTATCAAGTGCAAATGACAATCTGTCCTGCTTTCCATTAAGCATTTTTACCTTTCCTGTATGGGAATTATTTTACAGTGATTACAGACCATGCCTCTCTATGGTGGCTACAACAGATGTATGATCCTGATAAACTGTTGACATTCTGGGCACTCAAACTCTAAAGTTACAATCTTAACATTATTCATTGCTTGCATTGATACATCAAAAGGACGACGGATTGTTACAAGTACCCATATTGACTCTCCATGCCTCTGAAGAAAATCAAATTTACAAACTTATTAGGAAACTGAGTAATGTAGCTAAGTGACTCCTTCGGTTCAGCGACAATTTAAGATGACTGAGGAGACCCAAATTGAGATGAATTATTATATAAACAGGTTGGAATCTCTTGGCTGCCTTATGTCCGCCCATCAGCTAGAATGGAGACTGCCATGGAGGACCATTCAACTGTAGGTCATAATACCATAAGAAAATCCATCAGTGGCTGTGAGAGCAATGCTACTAGGAAGGGATGATTGAGTTGATCCAAGATTTCATCAATTCTTGTCTTATTTGTGCTATCCAGAAACCTCCCATTCTGATGTATCAGCACCCTGTCGTGGGTCCTATTGGCCATTTGCTACCATCATCATTGATGTTGTTGTTCCAATACCTACGGTAATGTAAAGCCAATGTTATATTACTGCAGTGAATTGTTTTACAAAAGGGTTGAGGCCATATCAGTTGCCGCGCCCAATTCTAACTTGAACGCTTCTTTTTTACTTATTCAGACCTTCCCCACCACAGTAGCCCAGAAGTAAAGTTATCCAATAATAACACTAACTTTGTATCTCAAGTAATCGTTGACTTTAATTTGTTGATAGGCACATATCCCTCCTTTACTGCCTCATATCATCCCACTACCATGGCGTATTGGAACAAGAAAATGGAACTCTGATTATCATCCTTTTAAAGAAGGCTCAATCTGACCCATCTTGGTAGAACAAATACCTTCCAGTAGATTTATCAGTACACTTCATGAGCTACCGACAGGTTCTCAATATGTCACCCTTGCAAGATCTATATGGCTGAGAGCCAATCAAACCTTGAGTGTTCAACCCATAATAAAAACCTTTACGTCAGAAACAGTTGATCTAGATATGCAAAGGCTGGTGGATGAGTTTATAAACAAGCTGCCAAGTCCATTAGGGACTATGGGTAATGATAAGTGGATCAAAGCAACGCCCGGAAAACTGGTTTTACCTGATTATCAGCAAGGTGATATTGGCCTGTTTTACCACTACTGGCCAGGGGGTTTTGTAATTTTGGTTGCAACTGGACATATTATACAGGTAAAATCAGCACTAAAAAAAGGATATACTGTATGAAGATTGTGACTTCAAAAATAATTATAGCTTGCTAAATAGGCTTTTATTACAATATAACTTCTGTCCCGCTGTAGTCTTGTAATGTACTTCCAGTAGAAATGGATCCAGCGTAAAGATGAGTTCATGGCCCTTTTGTACTAAAAATGTTAAAGTGTGCATTTCCACGTTGCTTCCCTATTCCGGTGTGAGGCCAACCAATTTAACCCTGTCCTCTATTTAGTCAGCTTTCTTTCAGCTCCTAAACCTTTTGCAGTTTCCTCCTTATGGTCTGCTAATACTCTGTGTTATAAGCTCTCTGAAACCTGATGATTGACTGTACAAGTAAGGCATATCTTATGGTGTTAAGTTCAACATCAGTAGCATCTTAGAGATTATCTGTCCAACATTGATTTTAAATTTCAGAGGGTGATTGACAGGTAAATTTTTGGTAAATCTAAAGTATCATTTCAGTAACTTTCACAGATACTTGAGACTGATCCAATGTAATTATCAGTTATTTTAAAGAGTGATAACTGTGAAAATCTGGTAGAATCAATTTTAGTAAATTTATTAGAGAAATTTGTGGATGGTCTGGAATAATAATTTGAGTATATTTTAATGATAAAACATAACTGCTTTATGAGAACTGGGCATATTTTCAAAAAGCAGATAAAATTTGATCATCTGGATTTTGAGATTTTAAAGTATATTATTTTCTTGACTTTGTCCAGGCGAAAGTATTAGCAAAATAACCAATGATGTGCCAATTTAAATCATTCTGCTTTAAATTGGATAGCATTTATACTATAAATGCTAGATTCAGATGAGCAAAAAAGCCAGAGAAATATCTGATGGTGGATAAATAGAAATCAATATTCCATACACTAATTTTTGGGAAAAGGGTATAGTGTAATAATAAAATGCTTGCGATCAGCCCTAAAAAACTAGCATAATATATGAAGGATGTTCATTAGTAATCAATCTTCCAAATTAAAAAGTAAATTGTAATGTGAAGTGAGGTCTATAGGACATTAGGGGTTATATGGCCAGAGTCAATATCCTATGGTTGGTTAAAACCCCAAATTGCAACATGTGTTCAGAACCATAAACTTGACAATCTATGGCCAAAACCTTATTGGGTGATTTATCACTGTTGACCATATTACTATTTTCCTCAATCAAATTGGGTTCATTGTTAATTGAGTCCATGTTATATTTCTCCAAAACTTTTTCACTTCTTAGAAAGAGCTTGAGGGGGCATTGTCAGGAATAAAGGGTTTCTGCTATTTTGGATAATAATAAGATGCAAGATAAACTTGCAACATGAGCAAGGGAGTTCTGCTGCTGCAAAAGCTACTAAAATCACTACAAACAAAGAACTTCAAAAAGAGCAACTAAAATTTATGATTAACTTTTGAATATGCCACATTTCTGATAATGATTTTACCCCTTGAGATCTCATAATCCTGCCATATCAATCAACAAAAATGTTTCAAGCATTTTTCAATATGCTACAGCAGGCTCCACTTTGTTCTAGGACAAACAGTATGAGGACTGTTGACCTTTGCTCTTTCTCCTTCATAGGTGTACCAACCCCCTTCAACTCCACTTCCAACCCACCAACACATAAGACCAACAACTTCGCCTTAGTGCCATTATCCCCTTTTGGGAGTGCGCTGGTGATCCTCAGCCCCCTTCCTGGGTGGCCTTATTTATTTGGGGAAGGTCAACCAGGAACAAGCACTTCTGATATAGTGAGGAAACTAATGATATTTGACAATTAAAGACACCCCAGAGGGTTTAAGGCTCCTCTTGTTGTCTCCAGGATCACCAAGTTTAGGATGGTAGGGAAGGGGACTTATGCTGTCTTATTCTTGGATGCAGCATGTGTGAAGAAAAGGACTAACCTTTAGAAACCATATGGGGAACCATGTGTTGATTGTCCTTCTGTTACAGTGGGTCATATGTCCAAACAGCCATGCTTGGAAATGGTCCAATATATGGCTGTGGAAGCGATGGATGGCTTCTTGGATTGTGAGCGCTGCTCCTGTGAAAGATTCCAGTACCATTGTATGTATCGCCCATAGTGCTATTGCTACTATTAACGCCCTGAGAGATGGGTGGATAGGAGAGTCCATGTTTATAGCGAACATGTTTCTTACTAGCTGAATAAATGTCTGTCTTCTTGGCGTAATAGGCGCATGGCCTCTTTCCATACAGCCAATGATGTTGTACATTGTTCTAAACGGTGGGCTAGGTCTCCATACTGACCACATATTGTACATGAGGTGTGAGTGGCATTTGACCATTCAGCTGTTTGGTATATTCTCCTCATGCACCTCCATACATGTGCTCTTATACTGGGTTGGAGTAGAGGGTGATGTGTGTATCTCCATACTCTTCTTTGAGTCTCCAGGTTGTAGGGTATGTCCATATGGTCCAGGTAATCTATCCTGTCTATGGTACTTGGGCTTTTGCTTATTATATTGTCTGTGACTATTTGATTATTGATCTCCTGTCTGTGAGTTAGCCTTGGGCATCCTCGGTGACTGGTTTGACCATTTATGTGGATCCGCCATGTCGCTCTTCTCATGGCTAGGAGTATTCGTTTGAAATGTGCAGGAGTGCCATGTGGTCCTGCAGCTTTGAGATGAGATGCCAGATATTTGATTAATGTTTTTGGGAGATCTGAGTTAAGTAATTTGAGTGCACGTGTGAAGCTATATCTTGCTGTTCTGGCCCAGTGTGTATCTGGAAGATCTGGGCTAGTCACCTGAGCTATCCAGGATCCCAGTATATGGGTTGCTTGCTCTACGTAATTAGTAAGCTCCATACCTCCATTCCTTCTAGAGCCAAATAGGGTTTCGAGGCGCACAGAAAAGTTTGGTTGTACCATAGCCATCCTAGTAATAGGGTGTGGATTGTGTTGAAGAAGGATGTTGAGAAAGCGATTGCATGGGCCGTGAACCATATGATTGATAGTATCATAGAGTTGGCTACTGTGACCCTTCCTGTTAGACCTGTTTGGTGTCCATAAAAGGAGGCAATGCGTTTTGTTATTTTGTCTAGTAGTTGATTTTCCATTATGGAGTTGGCGTAACCTCCTGCTTCCAATTATACTCCCAAGTGATAAACAGGAACAGCTGTTGGCTTGGTGATAATTAGAAGTTTCAGTGAGATCGTTGCTAATTTTCGTCTCCTATGTCTGGTCAGGTGTCTTGATAGTGTATTAGCTTTTTGTCCCTGGGTAGATGGCATCCACTGGGTCTGATATTTCCCTAGGAGTATAATTTCCGTTTTCTCAGAGTTATATGATGCGTTACTTATGGCTGAATAGTCTTGTATTATCTTCTCAATTCTGCAAGCATCTTGATTGTTGGATATGCCCACCACACATAATCATCAGCGAAGGCCATCATTTTGATTGGTGGTTGGCCCTTGACGTTGATTCCCTTGAGAAGTGTGTTTGTATTTCGGATTAAAGGGTCTAAGCTAAAGTTGTAGAGTAGAGGGCTTAAGGGGGCTCCTTGTTTTAGTCATCTCTGTGGGATAACTGGGTTGGTTAAGAAGCCTGCTCCCCGCACAACCATGGTTGCAGACTCTGTAAACAACATTACCCAGTTTATAAATCTATATGGAAGCTTTAATTCTTGAAGGCAGGCCTTAAGATAGGTCCAGTTTACCCTGTCATATTCCTTTTGTTGGTCTAAAAAGACAAGTGCTCCAGAGGTTTTGGACTGGCAGACATTTGTAACTGTGTGGATGTTATCCCATATGGATCTTTTTGGAACAAATCCATATTGTGATGGGGATATCGCATCAGTTGCAATTTCTTCTAGTCGTTTAGCCATAATTTTGTGAAAATTTTGTATCTGTGTTGGTTAGGGAAATTGGGCGCCAGTTGGATAGGTCTAATCTTTCTCCTTTCTTGAATAAAGTAATCGTGTAGGTTTCTTTGCCTCCAGGTAGGAGACATGTTTCCATAATACACTTATTCATTAAAGCTAGAAGAATGTTAAGGATAGTAAAATATTTTATGTGAAATTCATAGGGAATCCCATCAGGTCCAGGGCATTTCCCTCTTGGTGCACCGCGTACTACTTCCCATAATTTCTCGCATGATATTAGGTTGATTAAATTGTTATTTTGGGCCGCAGTGTCAATATGTGTTCTTCTAAAGAATTTTCTTTTTTTCTGGTTTGACCGGCTCAGATTTATACAATTTTGTATAAAACCTGTGCACTTTAGACGCGACTTCTTTGGGTGTTTCCACTATGGATTTGTCCGGTCAACAGACCTGTGTACAAGCTGTTGTATATTTCCAGGCGTGGAATTGGCAGAAAAAGTAGATCAAGCAAGTTTCTCCATCTCTTATGTTTTTGCCTTTATATTGGACTCCAACTTGGTGTTGGTGTTCGCGGATCAGGGTGTTTAGCCAAGAAGAAACCTCCACCCATTTGAGTACCCCATCCAGGGCTGTATCCCATTCTTGGTACGTTGTTTTCTTTTTATTTATTTGAGGCAAGCTGACCAGGGGACAGACATTACCAATACTAAAAATATATTACTAAAAACGTAACTATTTTGTTCAAACAAAATGCCCTAATAAGCGGATTGAGTGAAATGCTTTTAGACTAAACAACCAGGTGGGCAGCGGAAGCCGCTTATCCCTCCATGGTGGAAGGGGAGGGGGGTCAGGGGGCTCGTCTTTGGCAGCATCTTCAGCAGCAGCTTCTTCCTCCCATAGTAGAGTGTGTGTCACGGCCATCAGTAATGGCGTTGGGGCATCTGCGGTATGTGGTTTAATACCTCTGATAATTGGAATTTCATGAAAATTGCCAGCTAGGTAAATGGCACTGAGATATTTGGTTAAAGCTTTTTCAGCTTTAATTTGGGCATCTGGGAGTTGGACAAACGTGGCATTGTTGGTTTAGGTTATTTTTGCTTTTGGATTCCGTGCTATAGTTGCCACACTATGGATAGCATCATTTGTATTTTTGTAATACTGGTTCACCTTGATTTTACTTTTTGAGGTTAAGGTTGCATGGATAATAGGAGAGCTGGAATTCCTCCTTTGAGTATTGCTACTAATTTAGTGACAGCTTTACGCAGGGGATGAAAATCTGATGTTGCAGTTGCTTTGACTGCAAGCTGGTGATCACTGCGAAATGATTCAGCATTTATCTGTGGGGTATAAAGTTGAGGGGGTATTTGGCGTCCCATTCTGCATTAATGAAACGCTCAATCTGCAGAGATTGGTCTTCAGTGAGCTTACCTGACTCGTCATGTTCAGCCAATAATTCCCATGGGTTTTGGTTGAATTGGATTGAGGAATCAGCATATGGTTGAGGTTTGTTTGATTCATTTGCAGAAGTATGGGATTAAACTGAAATTTAATCCAATGCTTGATTGGAGGAATTATTTATGGCATTGGGGTGAGGAGGAGGTTGATTGGTAGATGCAGGTGTAGCTGCAGCAACAGGCTTTGGTCGTGGAGGAGGTAAGATTGTGCCCTATGCCTGAAATTGTACAGGATGGGAAGCAGATTGGAGGTCATTGGATGAGTCATCAGATCTGTCTGAAGTGTTTAAGTAGGGGCACTTGCGTTTCAAGTGGTCTAACTCAAAACATGATGGACAGATCATCCGCCCACCCTCGACGCGTGCCCAAAACAGATGGTCAGGTGCTGAGGGAATAACGGTGTGTGGCGGAATTGCTGCCGCAATTTTACTAAATTCAGGGCTTATTGTGACATATGCCCGAGGCCCAGCAAGTTGTGTGGCCTCATTTGGGACCACAAATTATAAAATGGGGTTGGAGCCATATGCTTCCAAACTGTCCATCAGCTCCTGGTGGAGCACTTCAGGGGAGGTGGGTGGGCAGGCCAGAAAACTGGACCACCAAAGTGGTGTCCGCTGTGAGATGAGTCTAAGTTGTGGGGAGAGGGGTGCCCTGGAATACCAGGGGCACAGTTGCTGCAGTGGCAGTGTCAGCTTCGCAGGTGAAGCCAAGGTTGAAATACCCCTTGTAGGGGTGGAAATCAATAAAGCTGGCGGGTGTCATCACTGCCTGTGCCATTTTGATAATGGCTTGGTTATGGTATGGGAATAGTTTCCCATATTTGACCCCTAGGCCGTAGCGCATGTTGCTCCAGAGGAGCACTAGGGGGCAGCATGGTACCACTTGGGTACAAGTGAGGTGGGCGTCCAGGTCCTTGGGTGGAACAAATTGGCCCATAGGTTTGGAATGACTGGGTGAACCAGTCCTAGCGCGTTTTCCTGCCAGATGGAAAATGGCGGGGGAGTTTTGATGCTGCCCCGCACTGGAGCAGCCAGCGGAGAATCTGATGACATTGGAGCGAAACTACTATGGGCGAATTCAATCTGTTTTATAAATCCATGCAATTTGGCTCAGAAAGTTACACCAAATGGAAAGAGAGCGGTACGTTGTTTTCTAGATGGTCAATTTCAGCTAAGGTGTGTTTGATAATGGCTGAAACTGCCCTGTGTCTTATAGCAATGTATGTTTAGTTTGTTAAGTTGTTGATTTTTTGAAATTTTCCCAGGTGGTTAGTGGGTCTGAGCAAAAAGGTGAATGAAAATCCCAGGTTGAGGATATTTCCTCCATCCAGGATTGAAATTCCGAGTCAGCTAAACTTTCTGGGCATATTCTACACCATCTGGGTACTTGGTTCCGCCAATTTGCAAGACACTAAAACAAGCCAATGGTCAAAATAATTTAATTTTTGTAGTTTTAAATTTTTGAATTTGGTGACGGAAAATTATTTGGTGCAAGTATTAAGTATATCCTTAACATAGAGACAAGTGTACCATTGTGTACATGTGGGCATGTCATGTTTTGTAGCAGGGGTTGTCTTTTTGGCAGTGGATCATATAGTCCCAGGGTGGCCTTTAGTACGCGGAGTTCCACTTGCCCTTGTGGTATCTCCGTTGTGTATGGCCATTGGTCCATCTCTGGGTTAATCCAGCAGTTCATGTCTCCCATTATGAAAGTATTTGCTGGTAAATTTAGTTGTGTTAGGGCTGTGAGAAATTCTCTTTGGTCATGTGCACCGTTTGGGGCATACACACTGGCTATTGTGTGCACTTCAGTGCGCCATGAGAAGGTTATGGCAAGTATGCTGCTGTCCGTGAACAAATTTTTATTATTAAATTTAAAGTTTTGGTTCCCGCGTACTATTACCCCACAGTGGAGTGACCAAAACAATATTGTTGGCAGGAGCATTTTCCTATGCCTCCTCCTCTCCCTGTAGACAGTGGGTTTTCTGCACCGCCAGGATATCCACAGGTGGGTTTCATAGGAGACTCAACTTTTTGGCCTGGGACGTTAAGGCCTTGAGTCCCTCTATGTTCAGCATCCCTTTCTCTACTGAGACGCCCGATGCACCTCAGGAGCAGTTAGCAGGTCCCCCAGTCCTACTCCCTCACTCACATTGCTCTCCATTGCACCTCTGCTGCGGAGATCATAACCACGAGTAGGAGTTGGGGTGTATTCCGCCCCTTTCATCGCCACATTTCTCGCTCCTCTCTTGGCTTTGCTTGGTTTCAATTTATTATTATGGTGCACTTGTGTGCTTTTATTGGCCACATTATTTTCTTGCGCATTCCATTGTTGATTTTCCTGATTGGGTTAAATTTTGCAGTTTTGGGGGGTGCACTGAACCCCAATTTTGCTGCATCCATTTCCAAATTGGGTTCCACCAAATTAATCTGGTCAGTTTGGGTGTATGGTTTTCCGCAGGATCTGATTGGCTCATTGAATCGAATTCCTCCATGTCTTCCTGGATCTGCTCCAGCGATATGGCTGATTCTGCCGAGGCATTTGCCTTGGCCACAGCCAGCTTGCAAGCATAGTTTGGCCATTTTTTGTTCTTTTAAGTAAAATAGGGTCAATTATTTTATATTGCCCATGTTTTCCTCAGTTGAAGGCTTGTGTAGTATCCATGATTTTGGCGTACTCTGAGTTGTCTTCACTCATTTCCTCCTCACAGAATTCCATTTCTCTCAGGCCTTCTTTTATGGGGCAAGCATGAATCTTTTGTCCAAAGGCCTGGCAGTGGTTGCATATGGGGGGTGCGCTTTCCACTGTTGTGTGGAACAGCTGGTATTTCCTTCCCATCAATGGTGAAGGATGCTATATGAGGGAATTTTGTAATATCCTCTACTACATCCTGGTTCTGTGATGGTCAAGGCGCTGCCTGACCGCCACATAGCCCCAACCCCCCTAAGGCGAATATTGTGGCTACTAGTAACATAAATGATCTAGATAAAAGCGTGGGGCTCAAGGGCAACGACCCACAAAAATGGCATTCTGTTAAATCAGATGCCATGAAATCAATAAAACCTCAGAGCAAAGGTGGCAAAGGTCAATGTAAATGGCAACCGGGCCAATCAAAGGCTGCCAACCTGAAGTCCAATAATCTAAACGATGATAATGGCAATGGCAAAGAGCAGCCAAGTGAATCAGGGGCTGCCAAGCCAAATTATGCCAAAAATGGAAATGTCAAGAATCATGGCATCAGGCAGCTCAATGAATAATAAGCTTCCAAGCCAAATAATACCAAAAGTGAAAACGTTGAGAATCATGGCATTGCGCAGCTCAGCAAATCAGGAGCTTCTAAGCCAAATTCGGCGCTTGACAAAAATATTGAGAGCCATGGCGAAGGGCAGCCCAGAGAATTAGGGGCTGCCAGGCCAAATTATCCCAAAAATTTAAATTTTTGCAATAAGGTTGACATGAGAATGCTGATCTCTGATTTGTCCCCAACAAATGAAAATATATGCAGAAAAGTTTTTGTAATGCCATGGGTACCCAACGAATGGTCTAGAATGGGCCTAGACAGGAATATCGGAGGCTGAGATTCTCAAAATAGGCCCACAAATAGCCCGCCACCCGCAGACTCCACGGGATCCAATCTCACCATATCCCCCACTCTATAATATAAAAATAACCAAGCGAAGGTGTTTAAGACAACTTCATCTTCTAATAGTGTAAATAAAAAACCTTAAAAATTGAAAATAAAATTTTGAAATTTCAAAATTATTTATTGATTTTGAAGGAAAACCAGGGATGTTGAGTGAAGAAATGGACCATTCCTCAGATTTTAACAGAGCTGTCGCCTCTCTGTATGCTCTATCTGGGGGACAAATTGTCCTCCTCAGTGTGAGCATCATCCTCACAGTGTTCCAGGGATACCTTAATCGCTCATTAAGCCAACAAACAAGGGACCTAACCATAGCGGCCCTCTCTTGCCTATGGGCCCTCACATGGGCCCTCTTGCCCAACTGCTTTGTGGCAATGTGGAAAGACCCCGTTCATCACATTAGACGAAGTTCATTTAATTTCATCTCACTTTTATGGGATGGGATGGGGAGACCATATTAGAGAGCCCTACCTGCTTGGTATGAACACACTACCACTAGCCTGATGGTCATCTTTTCCATCCAGTTCCTGCTGAGGGAAGCCACTTGCCTCCTCCCATCCCAAGGGAATTCCATCTTTTATGTCCAACACTTCAACACCACGTCCGAGTTTATTAAAACATTGACCCCGGAGGAGTTGAGTGTAATGCACAGAACCTTCTCACGCGTTAGATTACAGGCCCGCCTTACAGCGTCCTCTGGGGGTACAATGGTCACATCCCTCCAGATTGCTCAGGTGATAGTGGACCTGCCAAGGAACCTGTTTATATATCTCACTGACCTTTTGGAAACACAGCTGGCCCTTCCAGCCTCTCTGGAGGACTGCCTTCACATTGTGGAAAGAGCCACCACCCCAAACGACTCTCAGGATGCCGCCTGGTCAGCGCTCTTGGCCCTCAGCCAAGGGAGAATGGCCGTTAAGGAGTACGCACAGCTGTTACAGCCCCTAGCCAAAGCCGCAAAAGTGTCTCCTGCCCAGCTCACATGGATGTTTAGACAAAACCTTTTCCCAGACATCCTCACAGCTATGGCTGCCACCCGCCTGGGGGCAACCTTGGAAGACGAGATCACTGTTGCTTCTCAGGTTTAGAATCATCTAGCCTTGGCCCAAGTCAGGGCCCCTGTGCCTGGGAACCACAGTAGATTCCACAGATGATGCGCGGAGATAGGGCCCATCTCAAGCCATATGTGGCAACAGGAGCAGGGGCCCCAGGAAAATGCTCCACGCCTTGCAGCTCCCACACCCACTACTCCCAGCGGCTCAAACGGCCCCACCTACAACCTTTGCCTGACCCCTGCTCGCATCTCTACGCTCAATAAAGGAAATGGTTCCTCCTAACTGTTTATTCCGTTTACTTTGAAGCGAAAGAAGAAAGAGAAATGGGCCAAGTTAGAAAAACTGTGGGCTTTAGTGGATACTGGGGCCTTTGAAAAAACTACTTGGGCCGAGAGCTAGCCAAGAAATTGGGAGTACAAATGAGAGAAAAGGGTACCATGATTCTTGCGACACCTCCAATTCAACATAATACTGTGAGATTGAGCCCAGGATCAAACTTCAACAGGGACTCCACCACTTCTGGGAAGACTTTTGCGCTATTCAGAACCTGCCCCACCACATCGTTCTGGGCATGAAATGGTGTCATAAGTACTTTCCACATTTTGATCTGGAGGAGAGCCAGGTGATGCTTCACCCCAAGGAACAAGAGCCTATAACGTTATACTTCTTTACCTCGGGCAGAAGCAGGCCTGGAGTGAACTCTGTGCACCTAGGGACTGAGAGTGAAAAGACACCGAAGGAATTCAGAGATTATGAACACCTGTTCCAGAAGAGCGTCACTTCCACCTGCGATCCACAGGGCCCCTTCACATTCTTGTTCAAGTTCAAAGGGGATGCTGAGCTCCCAAAAGGAAGCCCGGTGTATCCCCTGAACCCCAGAGCAAAGGAAGCTCTAAACCAGTATGTAAAGGATATGTTGGAGCGAGGGATGATTGTGCCTTCAAAACCTCCAGTGGTACCTCCCATCCTCCTGGTCCCCAAGGCCAACGGCGAGCTCTGCCCCTGTGTGGACTACCGCCGTCTAAACGCCATATCTGAAATGGACCCCTATCCCATTCCGCTAATGGCGAGCATCTCACAGATGATCGCTGGGAGTCAGGTGTTCTCTAAGTTGGACCTGGTCGACGCTTTCAACCAAGTTCCAGTTGTACCCGAGCACCAACAGTACATGGCATTCAAGTGCCACCTAGGGGTATATGAGTACAAATTTATGCCGTTCAAACTTAAGAACGCCCCTGTCATTTTTCAAAGGACCATTGACCATGCCCTGGGCGACTTGATCAGGAGATGCTGTGTCATGTACATGGATGACATCTTGGTGTTCTCCAAGTCTCGCGAGATGCACACAGAGGACGTCAAGAAGGTCCTCAGTGCACTGGACAAGGCTAACCTGCGACTGAAGCCCTCCAAATGCGAGTTCTACAAGGGCTCATTATCTTTCTTAGGAAACGTTATATTCGAGAAGGGGACAGCCATCTGCCCAGAAAAGCTGATGGCAGTGAAGGAGTGGGCAGCGCCAACGGATAAGACAGTTGTGCACAGTTTCTTAGGGGTGGTGAATTTCCTGAGGAGATTCACCAAGGACCTCTCAGAAACAGCCGCCCCGCTTACCCGGTTGACCAGGCAAGTCCCTTTCCAATGGGGGAGGAAGAAGAGAGGGCGTTCCAGGCCATCAAGGAGGCCCTTCTCACAGCTCCAGTCCTAGCGCACCTGGACGCCAATCTCTTATTCATTGTTGAGACAGATGCGTCAATTTCGCCATTGGGGCGGTCCTCTTGCAGACAGGGGAGGATGGTTTGGAGCACCCAGTATGCTACTTCAGCAGGAAGATGCTACCGGCGGAAACAAACTACCCTGTCTATGACAAGGAACTCCTGGCTTTTGTTGCAGCACTAGATGAGTGGCAGCATCATCTGTTGTATGCGCGCCACCCATTCACAATCTGGACTGACCACAGGGCCTTGGAGTTCCACAAGAGCCCCCATAGGATGAACCAAAGACAAGCCCACTGGCACCTAAAGCTGTCTCAATATGATTTTAAAATAGAATATAAGCCCGGGGAGAGCAACTTACTCCCATACCTACTTAGCTGGGACCCAAAAATGACCTTTTTGAAGGAGGAGCTGGATGAGTTCAACACAGCCACAATGCTCCCTCCCCAGTTGTTTACATTAATACAGGAGGAACGCGCTGACTTATAAGAGAGAATCCAGACAGCCCAATGATGCACCAAATTTGGAGAGATGGTCAGGAGAGAGATAGAAGGAGGGGACCTCAGCGAAGGCTATAAGAATTTCAGGAAGGAGGGGGGCCTCATCCTGCACCATGACTTCCTATGGGTCCTAATGCTCAAGCTTCAAACTGAAGTAATGGAGTTATGTCATGACCACCCCCTGGCGGGACACCCTGGGGTGGAGAAAACAATCGAGCTGATATGCCAAAACTACTCCTGGCCAGGCCTAGTGGGAATGGTAAGAGGGTATACCTGCGCGCTGCCTTACCTGCGCCCAATCAAAGCCATCTCAAAACAAACCTGCAGGGAAGTTAAAACCATTGCAGATCGCCCAAATGCCGTGGACCTCCCTGAGTGTGGATTTTATCACTGGGCTCCCAAACTTGGAGGGCTATGATGTGGTCATGGTGGTGGTGGACTGACTAACAAAATATGCTGAGTTCTTCCCATGCACCTCTAAGGTCATGGCGAAGGACATGGCTGAAATCTTTGTGAGGGAGGTCTTTCTAAACACGGACTCCCAGATGAGATCATCTCAGACAGGGGCCCGAAGTTCATCTCCATGTTCTGGGATCACCTCCTGGAAAATCTAAAAATTAAACCATGCCGTTCCTCCACTTACCACCCCAATCGGATGGCCAGATGGAGAGGGTCAATCAGACCCTGGAGCAGTACCTATTATGCTACCTCACCACGCGACATGATCATTGGATCAAGTGGCTGAGGATTTCACAGTTTGCGTACAACAACCTGGCGCACTCATCAACTGGAATGTTGCCCTTTTTTGCAAATCATGGGTATCATCTATGAATGATGGAGGGACACGCTGGGGGAACAAACCCCACGTCAGAATGAGTTAGTGACTGGAATGAAGGAAAATTTTGAGACATTGAGAGCCAACCTGGTGAAGGCGGCGGAGGCCCATAAGAGGAAGGTGGATGCGCATTGCTCTGAGGCTCCACCCCTCAAAGATTTAGATTACGTATTGATAAATGCTAAACACTAAACACCCCCAGGAAAGTGTAGGAAGTTCAGATTCATCAACCTAGGACCCTACAAGGTCCTTCAAAAGGTGAATGAAATGGCGTACAAATTAGAATTCCCTGAAGGATCACACATACATCTGGTTTTGCACACTTTGCAGCTCAAAAAATATGAAGGACCAATACCAGCAAAGCTGGAGCCAGTCCAGTCAGACAACCCAGTGGTGCTGGAGTAGGAGGTGGAGGAGATTCTGGACACCAAGATTGCTCATAAAAAGTGATGGTACTTGGTAAAATGGGTCAGTTACCTGATAGAAGAATCCTCCTGGCAAATAGCCGCTGATTGTGCCAACTGTCCCTGGAAGGTGGAGGAATACTGGGGGCGCAGGGGCTCTCCTCTGAGGGGGTGATGTGACAGTCAAGGCGCTGCCTGGCCGCCACATAGCCCTGACCCCCCTAAGGTGGGGATCGCGGCTACTAGTAACATAAATAATATAAATAAAAGTGTGGGGCTCGAGGGCAACGACCCTTGAAAATGGCATTCTGTCAAATCAGTTGCCATAAAATTGATGAAACCTCCGAGCAAAGGTAGCAAAGGTCAACATAAATGGCAACTGGGCCAATCAAAGGCTGCCAACCCAAAGTCTGATGATCTAAACAATGAGAATGGCAATAGCAAAGAGCAGCCAAGCGAATCAGGGACTGCCAAGCCAAATTATGCCAAAAATGGAAACATCAAGAATCATGGCATCAGGCAGCTCAGCGAATCAGGAGCTGCCAAGCTGAATCTGCCACTTGATGAAAATATTGAGAGCCATGGTGAAGGGCAGCCCAGCGAAACAGGGGCTTCCAGGCTGAATTATCCCAAAAAAGGAAATTTTTGTAATAAGGCCAACATGAGAATGCTGAGCTCTAATTTGTCCCTGACAAATGAAAATATATGCAGAATAGTTTTTGTAATGTCACGGGTACCCAACGAATGATCTAGAATGGGCCTAGACAGTAATATCAGAGGCTGAGATTCTCAAAATAGGCCACAAATAGCTTGCTGCCCGCAGACTCTGAGGGCTCCAATTTCACCATATCCCCCATTCTATATTATAAAAACAACCAAGCGAAGGTGTTTAAGACAACTTCGTCTTTTAATATATTGAATTTAAAAACCTTAAAAATCGAAAATAAAATTTCGAAATTTATAAAATCATTTATTAAGATTTTGAAGGAAAACCAGGGATTTTAAGTGAAGAAAATGGACCATTCCTCAGATATTGTCAGAGCTATCACCTCTATGTATGCTCTCTCTGGGGGACAAACTGTCCTCCTCAGTGTGAGCATCATCCTCACAGTGTTTCAGGGATACCTCAATTGCTTATCAAGCCAACGAATGAGAGGTCTAACCATAGTGGCCCTCTCTTGCCTATGGGCCCTCACCTGGGCCCTCTTGCCCAACTGCTTTGTGGTAATGTGGAAAGACTTCATTTTTCACAGGTTCAGCGAAATATTTTCTATTGCCTTCCCCATGCTAAGGGTTGGAATCATCTGTATTCTTTGCATTTCGAATTGTTTGATTTCTCTGTAGGCTTCCAATCCTTCTAAGAGATGTCTTTTGACTATTGTGCATGCCAGTGTGGTCAGAAGATAGTCGAAAATTATGAAAATGTCTTTGGATTCAGTTCAATGGGTGCGTTTGGTCAGTACCAATTGCTGTCTGTCGGGAAGGTTGAGTACCACTCTGACCTTCGCTGCTTCATTTGCTCCTTCTGCAGTTTTGAACCCCAGTTCTACACAGCCTCTGAGGATAGTATGGGTTGTTAAGTACACCGCGTGTGGGAAAAATTTATGTTGGGCTTTGCCAAACCTAACCCACATTGTCAGTGTTTCTATGCCCAGGAAAACTTGTATCCTGTGTTCCACCGATGGCAGTGGTTGCAATTGGGATACTTCCATATAGCTGCAGTATTTTGCTTAAAAATTAATGAAGCCCGCGGGGGGCGCCACCTCAGGTTTTTTATTTTTACTGAGATTCTTGTTTGTACCTGTGCGCTTGGTACCTTTGAGCGGTGCAGGTCTGGGTCTGCTGCCCTTTACAGCGTTCGCCCAGCTCTTCACTTTATTATTCATACTTATCTCACCTGGTATTGATTATCAAATTGTGCTGTTTGAATCGAATTGTATTTCTAAAAGTGATAGTAATTGGAAAGAAAAGTTTCCTGGCTGGCCTGACCCCTTGTTTTTTCCCTCATGACCAATCATCAACCCCTCTTGGGTGCTCACTGGTAAGTCTGTCCCCCATATTGGGCAGCCCAGCCCTAGCTACATCACACTCATGGCTGATTTCCATCAGCCCCTAGTTGCTTGTGGACAGTTGGCCATGTTCCTGTTGGAGTTTTTTTATAGGGCTCAGGTATTGAAATTGGCAGCACCGGAAACTCTAGGTGTGTCACCACACACTTACCTCAGGGATCTCCAATCCCACCTTTACCAACCTATCCACTTTCACTGCTAACAACAAATAAAATGGGAGAAAGAGAGAACTATATTATGAGGGGATTGAACCTATTTGTACTAAAGTACTTCTTTTATCAAAACCCATTGATATCTATTGCTAGAACATCATCCAGTTGTTATCTTTCTGCTGGTACTCATTCCCTCTTAATCCGTCCCTCCCAAACACTGAATATCAATTTGACACATACTTGGCATCCTTTTCCAGCTTTTCATATATACATTACTATCTTAACTAATATTGAATATCCTTAGCCTTAAGTCACTGGTAATTCAGAACTTTAGGCTTGGAATCTCCATCGCTCACTCTCATACTGGAAACCTTGGTATTATGCTGGCAAAATGAATATCTTCATCATAAGAGCTAACTAATTGAAAGAAGATGATTATTGAAAATCTTTGGAATTCAGTCGCCAGTGATCCTGAACGTCACAACGTCAAACTGTCCTTCTGCCATTATTAATTCATATTAATATTTGACATCTTTGGCTCCAGTCACTGGCGTCAAACCACTAATAATTAAATACTATTATTGCTGATCATTCTCTCTCTGAATTTCCAGTAATCAAAACAACTTAAATTGCTATTGGGGACAATCCCCAATAAATCCAGACTCGGCAGAATCATTAAATTAGCACACTCAACATAATTGGGGGACAGATAGGCACATATTTACTAAATTAACATCAAAACTAGGTGATTGATCAGACCGCCTGCCCAACCAATATTGACCCTAATTTTGTAGTTATGGGAGGAATCCATCAGGTTGATTTTCTAACATTTCCCCCCTAACCAGATGGTATTCTTCCTGTGTGACTCCACCTCATCAGTGGTCCAAGACTTCATTGACGTGATGGTGAAGGAGGTTCATGGGCAACCTCCCCACCTCCAAGAGGCGCTGGAAACTACACCAGTGGCTTTCACCACCTCCAACCATACCTCCAAGTACTCTAGAAGCACACCAAAGGAACCCCAGAAGTGTCACCAATGTCACGATTTTTGTTATTCACTACACCAGGCTCCACTAATGAGCCAGGACAAACAGTATGTGGACTGCTGTCCTTGACTGTTTCGCCTTAAAAGGCGTAACAACCCCCTACAAGTCCACATACAACCCACCAACCCAGAAGATCGATAACTTCTTCTTAGCGTCATCTGCCCTTTTTGGGGAGTGCGCCAGTGGTCCTCAGACCCCTTCCTGGGTGGCCCAAACCCTTGCTTCTTCTCCTTAATAACCAATTGTCAGTTCTTTTGGGTGTACACTGGCAAGTCAATCCCCTTTCTTGGGTGACCCGGCTCCCTAGCTACACCTCCCTCATGGCTGATGGCAGTAAGCCCCTCTTTGTTGGTGGCTAGTTGGCCACGTTCCCGATGGTGGTTTCTTTTAGGGCTAAGGTATAGGATTTGACAGCGCCGGCCACTCCAGGTGCATCACACCACATCTACCTCAGAGATCTCCAGTACCACCTTTATCAACCTAGCCACATTAACTACTAACAACAAATAAAGTTGGGATAAAGAGAGATCTTTATTATGATAAAACTACACTAAATATACTAGGCTACTTAGCCTTCAAAACCCAAAGACATTCATTGCCAGAACCTCATCCAATAGTCAACCATCTTCTGGTATTCATTCCCTCATAATCCATTCTTCCTGAATGCCAAACATTAATATGACACATCCACAGCATCAATCGCAGGTTCATCATATATTACTATTATAAATAATATAAATTGAAATTTATCTGAGGTAAGCCAACCAGGGGATGGACATTACCAAGACAGAATTAAACCAAAAACATGAACCAACCGCCAAAAACAAGCAGTGAGACATGCAAAAGAATGAAAAATTAACCTATCTGGTGGCACAGCGGCAAGCTGCTAATCCCACCATGGCGGAGGGTAGGGGGATCAGGCAGATTATCAATTTTGACCTTATCATTGAAGAGGCGGATTAATGCTGAGAGCAAGGGAGTTGGGGCATATGCAGGGTGAGGTTTGGGTTGAAACAAATAAGTTTTGAGATTGTCATTGACAATTTGGGTCTGGGCATAGCCACCATGAGTTTGGCAACATGGTGTTCATCTTAGATGCAGGCATCAGGAAGCTGGGCGAGTTTTATAGTATTGGCTCTGGTGATACGCGTGGTTGGGGAAAAATCAGCCAGTTCATTGACATGCTTGACAGCAGTGATGACAGTTTCAGCTAGGCATTTAATTTCTTCTTTTGCAACCTCAAAGAAATTAGGGGAACTGGGTGATGAAAAGTCCTTCATCAAATTCAATAACAGAGAGCGCCACAGCATTGTGCAGATGGTAACTTTTGGGTGAGGCCACTGCAGCCTCGGTAAGCTGATGGTCACTCAGGCAAGGGGTAGCGGTGGGTTTGGGGACATATTTTTTTGGTGGGAATGGGCATCAAAATCTGAATTCATATAAGGTTCTAAATTAATCAGGAAGTCCGGAGGTGGGACAATTTCACCAGATTTGGTCACTTCATCTAATAAGTCCCTGAAATTTTGGCTGAGTGGGATTAATTTGAAGAGACGTGGCTGTGGTTGGGTAAGTTTTTGGCGGGAATTTGTTTTAACTGAATTTGGGTCCAAACCTGCTTCTGATCGGTTGGATTGTGAGAAAATAAGCTAGCTTGGGTTTCAGTTGCAAGATTTTGTTGATTCATCTAGTGCTCGGCCAGATGGGGTGGGTGCAGCCAAATTCCCCACTCAAAAGCTGTAGGTGTGGCCTCATGGGTGGGTTTGGCGTTTTTGCATTTGTTGAACTGTATTGATATGCCTTTTTGGAGTGGTCCAATTTATGGCAGAGGGGGCACACTGTGCAGTCATTGTCAATGCGAGCCCAAGAGAGGTGGTCTGTTGCAAATGGGATATAGGCATGCAGTGGGATGTGCTGGGCAATGGTTGGCTGGTGGGGGGTAATGGTGATCATTGCCCAAGGTGCCACAAGGCGCTCAGCACCACTCGGGACAAGAAAGTGGAGAATGGGGTCTGTGCCATAAGTGGACAGCTTTGACATCAACGCCTCATAGAGTGTTTGAGGGGGAAGGTGTGAGTTAAGGTTTGTAAAGGACACCACAAGTGTGTATATCATTGGGGAGGCGTGTAAAGGTGGTGGTAATGGGTGTGTTTTATAAATTAAGGGCGTTGCTACAGCTGCAGCCGCGTCCTCTTCAGTGGGGAATCCAAATTAAAATAGCTCAAGGGTGAGAGTCGATGATTCCTGGTGGTGAAAAGTTGGCCGTTTCCAACTCAATTATCACATTGTCAATGTATGGGAAGAGACGTCCATACTCAATGTGGAGACAAAAGCAAAAATTGGATTGGAGGTAGGGCTAGGGGGTAGGGTAAGTCAGGTGGACTCACGTGAGGTGTATTACTAAGTCCCTTGGAGGGAAAAGTTGACCAGTTGCATTTGGTGGTCTGGATGAGCTAGTCTGCATGCGTTTGCCTGCTGGGCGGTAAATGCTATTGGGTTGAGCACCACTTCCCTGCACTGGGGCAGCAGGTGGTGGATCTGAGGACATAGAAATGGAAAATTGGTTTGGTGAGGCAACAGTGGAAAATTTACTGTTTTTCAAATTTTCTCAAAAGTGTTGTCAAGCACAAAGAAAAGCTAGAAATTTTATTTAATATCCTCAGCCTTCAATCACTGATAATTAAGAACTCTAGGCAGCAGAATCACCATTGTTGATGTTGTAATTTTGGTGGTATTCAATATATACGCCAGCGGGTTTTTT
>JAKSZP010015862.1:0-201342 GCA_022478985.1 Massospora cicadina | reverse complement strand
AATGCCCCCCGGGAATCAGTCTTGGCAGAGGTTAAGCAAGCGCTGCTTGACGAATTTGGTTTTAAACAAAGTTTGAAGTGACAGAAATAGGCTTTTATGTGCCTAGTTTGCAAGAGGGAGAATCAATCACTTCTTTTTTTGAGCGCTTTTATAATAAAGCTCAACTTTGTTGCTTGCCCAATTTCTTCCTCTAAATGATTCTATTTCGGCTATCTTGGCTAGCTTGGCATCTCATCCCTACTTGTAAATGCGACTTTCTTCCATAAAGCACACTTTTCAAAACTATACAGGATATCAAGGAGGCCTTATTAGCGCTGCAGATATTTATGAGTGTGACCCTACCCAAGGCGCTATAAGCCAAGATCCTAAGCTGCTCCCTGTAGCATCTACTACAGCTGTTTCCCTCTGGAAACCGGATCCTATGGAGCTGTCATCACCCCCTGTTTACTCTTCACATACCAATAATCAGTTGGTAATGGCGGTGATGGGGCAATGCTCCCTTTCATCTTCAGTTCAAGAGACGCAGATAATGAAAACTGTAGCTCCTTTGATTTGCTCATCTTCTTCAGAGCGGCTTCCACAATTGGTTTCAAAACTGGCTCCTAAGACCAAACCCTCTCTCAAGTTTCACAAGTTACCCCACCTGTTTCACAAAAACACACAGCCACTGAATGACCCCCTAGTTTTTAAAGTTAAAGCATCCACCTCTAAGGTGCTATCCCCTTCAACCTCTTAAGCAACTAACTCTAGTCTGATTATGTCTTTCTGAGGTAGAACAAACCCCCATCTCAAGAGGTCAAAACTTGAGCTGTGATAATTCCAACGCCTCCCCCAAAAGCTAATAAGGTGAAGGAGCAACCCCAGGACCATTAATACCATAAGGGAAGTCCTGGACCTACCCACCTTTATGGGCTCCTTAACCTGCATTGATATCCCTCTGAAGATGAGTATGAAAGGGTGATGACGATGTTGGCCATTATGTCTTGCGAGCCCCAGGTGAAGTGGAGGTACTTGATCAAATAAAACCCAGAGAGAGTGAATTGAGCCAAGATCCTCATCAAACTTATCTTCAGCAAATGATAAGGTACCTTGAGATTATTGACACTGCCAGTGACGCTTACCAGCTCATTGTCACATTTCTCCAATTTACCCAGTGCTTTCATACCCTGCAGCTTATCTAGGAGAAATACCATGAAATGGCCAAACGACTAGCCTCCACTTTTCATCTAAAAGAGGTCCTCGCTCTTCCCCCCCTCTGGGTGGAACCTTAACTAAAGTGGAGGTCGTCATTAATGTAGTGCAGGTTAAAGCTATCCTTGACACTGAGTCCCCAGTGAATGTTGTGTCAATCAAGCATATTAAGAAAATTAAGCTGACCCCTGACCTCAACTACACTCAAGAGTTTGGAACTGTGGGTCCAAACAACATTCGCACCATCAGGGTGTACACTTCCCTGCCCATTCATTTGGAAAGCTTCTCTTGTCAGCTCCGACAGTGGCTTTTACCAATATTAACTACTATTTACTCATTGGAACCCAATTTATGCTCAAAAATGAAGGTTTTATTAATTTGAAGCATGGCTATCTCTCCCTTCTTAACTATGAGGCTCATCTGATTCTGCCTAATGATGAGCTCAACTAAAAGGATTATTTTTGCACAATTGAGTATTTCTCCTCCGCTTTATCCTTGCATTACACCACGACAGGCAGACATACAAAACTGTTGAATCCCTCAGTGGACGCCCTGGAGGGAATCTCTTTCTATACTTCTAATGAGGTGGTCTTCAAGGCCGGAGAACAAAGGGTAGTTGACACAATGATTACCATGCAAATCTCACACAACTTCCTACTGCACCTCATTAGCATAGAGGGAGTTAGTCCATTAGAGCACATAGTTTTGCCAGGCGTGTATGACCCCACCTGTCATTGGCATATTAACCTTTTTCTGGGGAATCTCATCAAGAAGGATATGGTGGTAAAAAACATTGGGAGATCGGTAGAGGCCTGATATACCCATTGAGGACATCAAGCAAGTCTGCTGTATTAGGTCTATGGCAGATATGAACTTACCCGCCAACCAATCCATATGTACCCTATCTTCTGTTCATATCTCCAATGAACTGACCCCAGCTGAGCTGGATAAAGTCCAGACCCTACTTAAGGCCTACAATGACGTTTTTTACAAATCTGACAAGGAATATGGGCACATGAAGGGGTGGATGCATACTATTGACGTTGGGGATGCTAAACCCATTCGCTCCAAGCCCCATTGCAATTCAAAAGTTGAGGAGCTACAGATGCGGACGGAGCTCAAACAGCTTCTGGATTGCTGGTGCCATCACAAAGCCCAAGGTCATCCACAATTTCTTAATAAAGAAGAGAAATAAAGGTCATCAGGTAGTGATGAACTACCGCAAATTAAACAACCTCACCAAGAAGTATAGTTAACCTATCCCTCTCATTGATGACGCTCTGGCCCAACTCTCTGGGTCTAAATACTTCTCCTCCATGGACATGGCTAGCAGTTATTGGCAAATGAACCTTTCTCCATAGGATCAGGAGAAGTTGCTCTTATCTGCAGTGAGGTTTTGTTAAAACCCACTCAGCTACCTCAGGGGTTGTGCAACGCGCCCACCACTTTCCAGAAAGCAATGGATCATATCTTTCAGGATCTAAAATTAAGCTGCGTCATCATCTATCTTGATGGTACTACAGTTTTCTTTTTGACTTTCAATGAACACCTCGCACATCTAAAGGAGGTATTTCAATGCTTGCGGGAATCTAATATCAAACTAAAGCCCTCCAAATGTACCTTTTTCCAAAGCAATCTGGATTCCCATGGACACGCTATCTCACAAGATGGGATACAACCACTTCAAGATAAAGTTAAAGCGATATCTAAAATGCCTGCATCCAAAACCCTTCATGACATCCAAGTATTCTTGGGTATGATGAGGTACTATCATCTTTCATCCCAGAATTCACCTAGCTCAGTGAGTTCCTCATCCGCCTCCTGGCTAAAAACACCACCTTCCATTGGGGTGCATAACAAAAGACCGCCGTTGAGACTCTGAAGGAGCTATAGCAAAAAAGGCCAATACTCCGCCACCCTGACTACAGTAAACCCTACATGTTATTCACAGATGCTTCTAACTACGCTGTTAAAGTTATATTGGTTCAATTGGATGCACATGGTGTTAATCCTTCTATGTCTTACTTTAGAAAAATGCTTTAAAAAGCTGAGCGTAACTATAGCATCACGGAGAAGGAGTGCTTGGCTGTTCTTCTCGCTGTCAAACACTACTTCCCATTCCTATATGGAACGCCCTTTAAAGTGATCACTGACCACACCTCTCAGAAGTGGTTGCAGAATATGAAGCACCCCACAGCGCTGTTGGCTCGTTGGGCTCTGAAGCTCCAACATTAAGATATTACTATTGAGCATTGGGCATTCTGAAGGAACGTGCCACATGAACGTAGATGGATTAATGCGGCTGACCATTCTTCACTTAGACAATAGTGAAGCTGAGAGGCTACATGATCTCCTCATGACTCCAGATGCATGGTCTGATGAAGCTGAACCAGCTAATTAGCTCCATGTTCCTCTCCCTTCCTTCCAAGTAGCTGACTTGGTATTATATTATTACAACCACATCACTCCTAGAAGTGAAAAGCTTGGTTCAGTCTGAGAAGTGCCATTTTCATTCACATACAAGCGAGGGGATGAGTACTCTATCAAATCCCTCAATTCTAGAGTCACCATCAATTGGGTACATGGCCGCTTCCTATAATCTTATTCTCCCCCCCAACATTCTTGAGGAGGGCGATGTTGGACATATGCCCTCCAAGCTTCAAGATAAGAATGTTTTAGGGAAAAATCGGCCAAAAATGGAAAATGTTAAACATTTACAAGTCCCCAATAATAATAAGCTCAATATAAATGCAACTAATTAATTTATTGGGCAAAAGACCCTGGATGATTCTCAGTGGAACCCCACAAATTAGGTAGCACAATTTAAAATACTTCTAAGGCAACTAACCTAATATCACGTAATCAGATTACTCTGACCACAAGTGGACCATGGGGTGTCCATCGGATGGATCTCCTCCAGCCATGATCAGGTCCATTCAAGCACCTACGCAGGGGCCACCCCCTTTTATAGGCGTGGCAGAGGTCCCCCAAAGTGAAATAATTTTAGTTAATGGGGATTGGGTGAAATTTATCAAGTCATTACCCCGCAGGTATGTATTACCAAAAAATTAACTCCTCATCTGCCATTCAGCCTAAAGTGAAGTGAGTTCTCCAGGATTCGATAGGCTATAATCCCATATCACCTAATCTGGTAATTACCAAGATATCCAAATGTTGAGCCTTGACTTTTTTATACTATTATCAATTTATTAAGAATAAACTCTTTTTACACACTTTTCTTTCTCTTTGCAAACACTTTTGCAACCTATTTAATTTAAGACTAAATCTAGTTTGATAATCTCACAGAGGAAATTAGTCTGCGCCCATGTCTGAGAGCAGTTGGGCAAGTAAGGCAAGAGGAGCAGGCGGAAGGCCCGCGGCCTCTAACGTTCAAAAATGCCCTGGAGAATCTGGCGGAATAGGCAAAAATCTCAAAAAACTGGCGGCCACAATTTCCCCAGAGATACTCGCGTGGCAAGCACGATGCAACCAGTACATCAAGACGCCACACTCCCAGCCACTTTTGTCAGTGGAATTTGGAGTCTGTGTGTATCTGGACATCAAAAAACAGCCTTATGGGAAAAATTTTGTGAAGATGTACACAAAATTTTCCCGACCGCGGTGTACATTGCACCTCACTCCATATTACATGAATGACTGGACCTAGGTTTTGAAAGCAAAATAGCAGCAGATGAGACTGCAGCGGTGCACATAGTGGTCGACCTCCCCAAAGGGCAATGGGTCGTCAAAACCAAACGCACCAGATGGACAAAATCAAACCAAATTTCCTCACATTTGACTTTTTGCCTACTATGGTAAAACGTGACATTTTGGAGCAACACCTGAAAGATGGTCTCGCCATATATGGTGAAATAAAATCTTTCAAAATGCAACATTTCATGCTGATGCCACACCTGTGCACCGGCAAAGCCATCGCAGTTCTGACCCCAACTGAGGAGATTGTGAAGGACCTAACCCAGATCCCACACTCCACCTTTATTTTGACATTGCAGGGCATACCACCCACCCATTCCGGGTAACTGTGGACAGCGCGCCCCCCATTTGCACCCACTGTGACGCGTTCGGCCATAAGGCGCACGCATGCCCCATCAAGGAGGGCGTCACATTCCAAGAGCACCCCTCGGTGGCCATGGCCAGCGGAGAGGCGCACTACAAACCAACCACAAGCATCAAGGAGGCTTTCCCATGGGGAGCACAAGGCTGCTACCTATTGGTAAAGCCCATCTCCCTGCAGGAGTGGAAGAAGGCCAAGCAGGCCCATAGGGCCGCGGCCAAAAAAGCAGCCAAGGCCAACACCATCCCACACTCACAACGCCAGGAGGACATGGAGACCTTCGCGGTGGAAGCGACTTGGGAATCCATCACCTAATCAGATTGGGAGGCCCATGCTGAGTGGGCCACTCAATCTGAGGATCCGATGGGAGATTTGATCTCACCCAATTGCTGCACCCAAGCTCCAGTCAAAACTGACTTGGGACCTATCCCAACTGAAAAAAAATATTGCCACACTCGACGGTGCACCAAACTTATCTGCACCACAAAAGATTCGTCCAACGTCGGGAAAACAAAAATGTGAAGGCCAAAGCCAACGCGACTCTTTCCACAAAAATTAACAAAAACCCCGATAGCATTGCTGCTAACACCTGCGCTGCTGTGAAAGCCTGTGGGGACCTTGAAGAGGCTGGTGGGCCTGGGGGCCCATCCCCTTGCACCTAAGGTGTGATGGGGGAAATCTTCACTCTAGGGATGCTGAATATCGCCGGACTCAAGGCCTCCCCGTCTCAGGCTAGGAAACTGAGTTTTTTACAACACAACTTACCCGTGGATATCCTGGCCATCCAGGAGTCCCACTGTCAACAAGGTTCCGAGGAAGCTTGGAAAACAATGCTCCTCCCATCCCTATCCTTTTGGTCGAAGCACTGTGGGGTGCTAATTCAGAAAAACAATCTATTCAAATTCACATCCTCAGAAACACTCCTAAATGGCCAAGTGCTCATCGTCACCTTCTCGTGGGCCGACGTTGCACATGCAATTGTCAACATCTATGCCCCAAACGGTGCACACAAGCGTCGGGAATTTTTCTCATTGGTCAAATCCCTCCCGCTACCCCCTGTTTCTTTCCTAGTTGGCGACATGACCTGTTGGCTAACCTCACCAACGGACTGGTGGCCACCCTCACCCCACACTCCATAGGGTCACATAGAACTACGCGTTCTAAAAGCCACCCTTGGGTTAATAGATGCGCTGCTGTGACATGCCCCACTGCTTAAAACCATGACGCATCCCCACGTCCACAATGGCCAATTAAGGTCTATGACCTGCATTGACCTTATTCTAATGCCAGCGAAATTCCAACCCCACATCTCCCACTTCAAAACAACAAAAATGGAATTCTCCGACCAATGACTGGTCTCAATAACATACCACCTACCCGTCACAGTTGCAAAGGCCTCACATTGGTGCAAAATCTGCCCCCCCTCAAGCTCGCGTCGCCAAGATTTTCCACGTGGGTGGAAGAGGCAACTTTGGCGAAATTGTTTGTTGCACCATTTTGCGCGGACCCCATTTCCACATGGGCAACTTTCAAAGAGGACACCATCCGCCACTATCGCCATCTCTCCTCCAGATACTCATGAGCCACATCGGTGGTTATCTCGCGCGCTCTGGTGGAATTGGCCCACTTGGAGTCCAACATTCCAGCCACAGGATACAGCCCTGCATGGGGCTGGAAGTGGGCGGAGGCAGCCACCCACCTCAACACACTTGAAAGGCAACACAAACATCGGGTTTGTGTCCAATACAATGCCACATGCATCACTAAAGGTGACAAGTGCACCGCATACTTCTTTAAAAAAATTTTTGCACCACGCCAGAGCGTGGCCTGCACACAGGTACAAAGATTGTATAATTCCATTGCGGACACACCGGCGAAGTGGCAATCAAAATGCAAAAATATCACTCCAAGTTATACCGAGCCAAACCAATTCAGCCAGCCAAAATGGCGGAATTTCTTGACTGAGCTCATATCTGCACCATTTTCTGATACCCGGAAATAATGAATTTAATTACTCCAAATGAATTATGGACAGCCATTTGTGGTGCACCAAACCGAAAATGCCCAGGCCCAGATGGCATTCCATATGAGTTCTACAAAAAATATTTCAAATATATATCCCCATTGCTGCTAGCCTCACTTAACCAAAGCCTATTGGAAACGCGCCTCCTACCAGGAGGACATGAGGCCTTTACTGTCACACTCTTCAAAAAAGGGGATAAGCTTGACTTAGCCAACTGGCACCCCATTTCTCTAACAAACACAGACACCAAAATTTTAACAAAAATCATGGCTAACCGTTTAGGGACTGTAGCATCTGCCACCATCTCCCCAGAACAATTCAATTTCATCCCTAGAAGGTCGATTTGGGATAACGTGCACTCTGTGGCTAATGTATGTCAGTCCACAGCCTCTGGGGCACCTGTATTCTTGGACCAACAAAAGGCCTATGATAGATTAAACTGGGAATACCTTAGGGCCTGCCTCCATCAATTCCGCCTACCCCCCCGCTTCATAAACTGGGTGATGCTGCTCACGGAATCTGCGACAATGGCAGTGCGTGGCCCTGGCTTCCTAACAGAAGTAGTCCACCCTCAAAGGGGCTTGTGACAAGGGGACCCCCTCAGCCCACTATTATACAACTTCAGCCTTGACCCACTACTGCGAAATGTGAATGCCCAACTCACTGGGGTCCATGTGCCAGGCCAAACCCCAGTCAAGATGATGGCATTTGCAGATGATTGCGTGGTGGGGGTGTCTAATAACAAAGATGCATGCGCTCTTGAAGCCCTCATCCAGGAATATTCCCGGGTAAGCAACGCGGCACTGAACGCCTCCAAAACCAAAATCATCCTCCTTGGTCAGTTTCAGAACTGCTGGGCCCCAGCAATTAGTTCCCAACCTGGCCCATCTGCTCGCCCACGTCCACGCCTTACTAACTCAACACACACCGCTCCACTGGTGCTCCCCTTTGTGCCACGTCCTACCATAGGACTGGTGCGCCATCTGGGCGTGTGGATGGAGGCAGGCGGATATGCGTCAGCAGTAATGGAGTGCCTTATACTGAACAACGTGACGAAGCAAATCACCTCTCTCAGAGCCCACCCTACTACCCTCACTGGCAGGGTTGTTCTTGCCACTCTATGCTCCTACTCAAAGTCTGGTTCAGAGCCCACGCCATCCCCTTCTCCTCAAGCTTCTTTAAATCCCTGTATGCTTTGCTGCAAGGATGGCTTTGGTCAGGCCGCCCTCCACCAGTATGGCTAGAGGTCATGTTTGGCCCTCATCATCAAGGTGGCATGGGCCTGTTTGACTTCAAAGCCCATGCTGCCAAGATCCTGGGCACCTGGATCGCGGCCGTCACCGTTCCTACACTCCCATCCCAACACTGGTCCCACGCAGCCCGCTCCAACTTCTCCTGAGCCTTGGGCCTCAAAAATCCATCAAACCCGCATTCCCTGATGAAATACCTCGCATCACACACATCGGCCACAGGTCCTCACGGGACTAAAAACCCACTACAAATGAATCCTACTCTCCATGTGAAGTGCAGAGTGGAGAATTTGTATTAGTGGACATACAACCCGAAGAGGCTGCCCCTCTCCTCAGTTCACACAAGAGGTACAGGGGCTACCCATCCATGATGGCGTGATCCCCCATTCAGCCCCATGTACTATCCAGGGTGGACTACCTGGACATGATGGACATCCCTTATTCCATAGAGACCCAAAAAACTATCTGGAAATACGCACACCATCCTCTGTTGCAGCCTCAAGTCCGCTCCCATGTGTGGCGCTGCCTGAGGCGGGTGTATCATAAAGCTGAGCGCTCTAACGCTTTACACTCATCCTGTGTCGTGTGTGGCCAGTATGGAATGCTGTTCCACCGCCTGGAAAAGTGCCCTACCTCTAAAGTGATATGGCGTGAGGTGCAACGTCTGCTGGGCCAGGATCAAACGCATCCCTTCAGTCTGTCAAGAGATATGTTTGCTTCATCAATGGCCTCCCCCTTCCACCCTCCCTCCATGCTCTGGTGGTTGCAATCGCCATGTGGACTATCCACACGATTGTCTTAGATGCCATCGCTGGCTCCATCCCCACCCTCCCAGAAGCTGTCCACAGATTCTGGTCTCATTTGGTGGACCACTTTCAAGCGTGGATGTTTGGATATCTCCCACTGCATCACCGACAGCTGGTCTCCTCCTGGTTCCCAGTTTGGTTCATCAAATCAGACCCCTTCCTCCACACGTGCTCAATAGTGGCTACAGCCCCTTCACAAGTTCCCTCCTCCTCCCCATAAGTGGCGTTCCCGCTGGCAACAAGAGATAGCATCGTTTCTCTGGGGTGCCTCCCCTGGTACTAAGTTTTCTTTCCTGAGTCATATTTGGAAGTGTCCATCCCATGGTCAGCCTTCCCTGCAATAAATTTAAAATTAAATTTAAAGAATAAAATCTTTTTACCCCCGCGTGGCGTCTAATAAACCTCTATAAACCTAGAAATTTCTTAGTATTTATTTAATTTTGTTAATTTCATATAAGTGGTGAGAAAAGCCCTTCAATTATATTGTTGGATTCGAGGTAAAAGAAGCACCAGAGAGCTTTTTCTCAAACTGAAAATCAACAAAGAGAAAGACAATAAAAAAGTATTATAATATGTTTCAGCTGGATGATGTGGGCATTATAGAATCTCAACATTCTGGTAAGAAATAAAATGAGAGAGGAGAAGTAAGAACTATGTTTTCATAAAATGGCAACTGGAATAAGATATGGAGCTGTGATCCTTGGAAAGGCATCTTTACCTAGGAGATAAATTTTATAAGACTGTCTGGATGGATGTCCAATTTGCGCCAACTCATGCACTTATGTTAACATAAAACTTATAGTCTGACTCACTTAGGCACAATCTATATTTTTATTATCCTTCCTAGAATGCTGTCGCTTAAGAGAAAATTTAGAATGATTACCTAGCTCTACCATATTAATGGGCTAATTAAAATAAAAAAAATCATAGTTGATTTGATAATGTAAAGTTTTATTTTAAAAAGGCCCTACTTTTTCACATTATATATAGATAGTTATAATATTATTAGTAGAATTTCCAAACTTGCTTTATGTAGAAATAATAAATAACTAATTATAAAGGATGATAAGGGAAATCCTTTGGATACCAACATAATAAACTATGCTGATTGAAGGATGTGAAAATTTGTAATTAATCTCTCAATTGAGTATTAAAGGATTTTAAATTTTTTGAAGTGATGCAAATATGACATAGACTTCAAGAAGATGTAACTTCTTGGAAATGAAAAAAGATATGACAAAACAAGCGTCTAACCTCTTCTTTATTACCATATGCTAATATGTTATTTTTATAGATATATTACATTACATTAAAAAATCTAGTATCACATCTGATCATGTGTCCTTAAAAATTATACTCCTATAAATTCTTACTACTTTTAGTAAATCTGATTACTTTTAGCAAAGATTCAAAAAGTACAAATTAAAAATTGGTAAAAATATCTATAAATTTACAAGCTGTTTTACAAAAAAATGATTTACTAAACTTTAGTTATGTAAATTACCATGAGAGATGTTATTTATTATAAAGATATACAATAAAAATATAAAGCTAATGTTTTAAATGGTATTTTCTATTAATATAAAATTAAACAGAATATTATAATATAAGGGGCTCATAAAGTAGACTAGGTCTCCTCTTTAAGTTGATCAATTATAAATATACTTTAGTAAGTGGAACTGCTAAATTTATTTTTTGAAAATTATAATCACCCAGAAATTTAAGTATATTGGATCTGATGAATAATGATGGTAAAGTCCACTGAACGCTCCTCTGATCCATCAGAATTCACTAAAGCAATCCTAAATCAAAAAAACCCATAGTTGCCAACTTGTGCACCAACCCATATGTCCTGCTTCAATACTGCAGCTTCAAAAGCAAATTCAGACCAACTTTCATTAACTCACGGTTGGATCACAGGTGATCTCACATTGTAAATTCTACCTCAGTCAACTCAGTGTTGTTTGAGGTTCAAACCATTAGTGTGACCCACCCTGGAGGCGCATCCAACGATCTAACCATGGTAGCAGGGAACGTTGTCACTCCCAATACTGCACAGGGGGTTTGGATGGCTTTTCCAACTACCATCCCTCCAAGAATCAGCTTGGGCACCCAAACTGAATTGTCAGGAATTATTGAATCAGTTGGTCGTCATTTTCCCATTTCAAAAATTACTCAAAGTGCCCAAACTGAATCTACTGTAATTGGTGAATCAGTTGGCCATCATTTTCACAGTTTGTAACGCAACCAACGCGCCTCAACTGAATCAACAGTAATAGGTGAATCATTAAGTTTTTTTTGCTTCAATTGACTAAATCAAAGCCAACTATTAAGTTTATTAAAGATACAAAAAAATCAGACACTCAAATTGAGCAAATTAAAACATAATGTTGATGCCATCGCACCTGCTGCCCCAGATTGGGGTGGTGGGGAGCCGCCTTCTGGCATCTTTCAGTCACCGTTAAAGTGCATCTAAGCTGGCTCTGCTAGCCCTCCCAATGCCACAGGCGTTACGTCCCACCTTGAGACTTAGCCCACCATCTTGCAAGCTCGCAGGTGGTGCTCCCTTGGAGCAACCTGCGTTTTGGCCTCTGGGACAAATATGGGAATCTTTTTCCATATGCAAGCGTGGCCATCATCAAGTTGGCCATGACAGTTTTCAAAACCGCCAGATATATTGATTTTCGCCTTGTAAAGGTCATTTTGACCTTGGATTTTGATTTGAGGCTGATGTGGTGACAGCATTTAAGCTGTCAATTATTAATAAAAATTCCCTATCCCCACTATTTGCATATGGCTCCCAGATGAGGCCACTTTGGTGGTCCATTATTCTGGGTTGCCATCATTTCTCTCCCCTGAACGCCTTTGCCATGAACTGACGGAGGTTTGGCCATTTGTGGCACAGACCGCATTTTACAGTTTGTGTACCTAATGGGGTGGGTCAGTTGGCAGGGCCTCACGCCTTTGCAACGATCCACCCTTTCCATCATGACACCTGCCTCATGATTCCCCCCACACCGTGATAAGATCCACACCTAATCACCCTTTTTGGGCGCATGTTGAAAACGGCTGTGCCATATGCTCCTTGTGCTTCAAAATAGATCATTCAAAGTGAAAGTGCCCCATGGCTTCTGCTTCCACCGCTTCTACTGCTCCTCCTTCTGGCATTGAGCTGGCTGATGCTTTGCCCAAATTTTTTGAGTGGGGTGTGATCCTCCTGCCACATCCTTGGCTAATTCTGGAGCTGCTTCTAAAGCAGCAGCCAATCAAAATTTAATTTTTCTAGAAAATTATCAGAATTATGGAATTCTGAGTCGATGGCTGAGACAGTTTCAGCTGAGCTGCTGTGGTCAACTGTTTGCAGCCATTCAGGATCTGCCACTGCACTGACTCCAGTGGCTGGCCTAACATTTGCTGATTTAAATCCATTTGAAGATCTCAAATGGATTGATGATACAGATTAGCCTTATAGTGTTAAGCCCAATTTCAACTTGGAGGAATTTTTTGTAAATCCTCCCAATTTGAATCCCCACCATTTTCAATCTAAACACGGTTTTCCTAATTATAAAAATATAAACAAAATGGCAGTAGAAGCAGCGGCTTCTACTGCCAACACCCTCCTCTGCCAACATCTCCATGGAGTGATGGAACCCCTTATTGAGAGTATTCCCATCCCAAATTTCCCCTAGACTTTGATGAGGATGCAAAATATGAATTTGAGGAGTTTGCTTTTGGAGTGAGCCGTGCTTGCATCAATGTGGCAAAAATTCTCTGTTTGACCCCAATTATCCCAAACCTGCCAGCGCATCAAGTCTTTCACTTGTATGCCTGCTCTCATCACTTTTGCTGAGCATCAACTTGCTCAATACATTGAGGCGAGGGACACTTCCAGCCTCATTAACGAAGAAACCCCACAATTATACCTCCTTATGCCACATGTCGCAGATGCCCCAACCCCTATGTTGTCCACCATGGTCCAACAGCTAAAGCGGGCACTGGACAAAAATTTCCAAAGCTTCCTCACCTTCTGATATGGCTTCCTAGGCTGATAACTTAGGGGCTATGCTAGGAATTTTTTATTTACAATAATCCCTTTGTTTGGCTCATTTGCAAATAAATATAGTTTGTGGCTACCTCTTTGGGTTGGGCACCACTAGCGCTAAAAAATAAGAGGCGAATTAGTTAGCCATAATTTACTATCAAAAAAAAAATTAAATTTTTAACTGGAACTAGCCAGATAGCAATCAACCAGCGGAAGATCCCTGCCAGTATCTACTGATGGTCTGATGAAGGCTGATATAATATAAAAGTTTGATGATGAGCCAGAATACACCAATCAATTGTCAGGGAATAGCCAAAACCAGGTAAGCCCAACCAACCTGCTAAAATTTTAGTACCAACTGGGAAGGCCCAGCAGGGGCCAGCGCATAAATCCAAAGGAATGCCAGCGCCTCCATCTGGGGTTCCCCTATGAGGAATCCACTAAATTAAATTTAAATTTAAATCTAATCAAAAATAAGCAATTGAAGAATGCCTCAGGCGCATGGCAGAAAAATCTAGCTCCTGAACCACCCACCATTGGCCCTCATGAAGCTGCTTTTGTGGCTTAAATGATGAAAATGAGCGGAAACTCACTCACAACATGCACTCCCTAGGCCCACTCTTGCTCATACATCTAGGGTCTACTATGGGCATAATCCTGTTGGGTTTTATATAAGGGATTATTTAGCTATTTTGAAGCAATATCAAGAGCCTTTCCAGTGAACGCCACCATTCATAAAATAGTGGAAAGCTACTATATTGATGTAAGGTTAAAACTGCAGCAGATGCAGACCGTCTAACTTAGCTACAATTTGAATTCTGCATGGCTCTCTTTGCGTACTGAGAACTTGATCTAACTTTAAGAAAATTTCCTGGTAACTCTCAAATATGCCAACTACATAAGACCTAGAAACCCTAAAGCTTGCGCTTCATTGAGGATTAATGGAATTTGGGTCAGTTCTATCAGTAGACCTGTGCGCACAAGCCTACTATGCCCCAAGCCAGAGGGCTCATATTGAGAGATCATCATTTATCCCTAACCTAATGGTGGCCTGCAATATGCAGGTTATACCACGTGTTGCAGTCATTGGATCCTGTTTGGAAATCCTCTTTGCTGATCTAGACCAGACATGACCACGTTGCATATGGTGTAATGCTTTGGGCCACCTATATAATAGTTGTAAAGCTCATAATTAAGATCTCTCATCTAGTAGACAAGTCTATTGACAGGTAAGAAACGCTCCCACACAGCAGTAGTGGCAATCCCGCAGCCAACCCATTGGTTACCAGTACAGGATCTAACCCCATCTTCCCTTCTTGTAGCAGTTGAGAAGGCACATCCAGTTGCACAACTTTGCTCTCTTAGTATAAAAACCCTCTTCCTATGGGAACCCCTTCTTAATTGCCAGACACTTCACCACCAAAAATAAGCGCAATTTTCTTCTCATCAAGCTAACAAAAAAAGCCAGCCCAAGGTGGCATCTAGAACGAATTCAGTAACACAAAATACCCCAAGGGTGGAACAGGTATGGAGTACCCAAAGTTGGGGTGGAGGCTCTAAGTTATTTCCACCCACATCATCTAAGGGTATTGCAACTCAGATGTCATTTTCAGTACTGAAGGAGGTGCTTGTCGGAATTTCTAACCATATTGAAGATTTGGATGCGTCAGTCTAAGGAAATTGATCCCAAACTGAAAAAATAGCCTAAGCATTTATTGGGGATAATACTCAACAAAAATCACAACCTTCCAACATTAGGGATCAACCACAACTTATATGGTTGACTATTGCTCCCCTGAAGCTTCCAAATATTAGGGTTCAAACCCTATCCATGCAGTGAGCGAATCATATTTGACTGAAATGACCATCTTGCTGCAGAATCCTCAATTGGTAACAAAAATAGATCTTAGCTTGTAATGCTTGGAAATTTACCAAGAAAAACACTCTGAACTCCCATATAATTTATTTTAAGAAAATAAAGAGTATTCTTCTTTTCCACTTTAAGTCAAATTGGCCTACCTTTATTTACTTCGGGATGAACATGTATTTAGGTTTTACCACTCTAGGCATAATATCCTGAGTGAAGACTTTTTGACCAAGAAAAGTAAAACGTCTAATTTAACACCCAGGAACTTTGGGTCCGCTGGCCTCAAAAAATTAAGGATATGAGGTATCAACCCCCGTGGTCCTAAAAGTTCCTTTGGACTCTGATACATCAATGATGCACAAATGATAAATTTATGGAGCACCCTCAAGATACTCATGTGCAAAGCTGCGGGGTAGTATTTTGGACTGGCTTACAGGCTCCTCAGACCCATCAACTCAGGATAATCCCCCTCCTTGTTGATCAGCACAGATTGCTGCAAAGAGTCAAGTTCAAGTACTAAAAGTGATCAGCCTTACAGATGCAGGTGGAATCTCCAATAATCCATGGGATACGGAGGGAGACAGTTATGAGGCCCCAAAGGGGCCCCTGACCCTGCAGTCCATTAAAACTAATGGATTGCAGGATTACAATTGAAGAGCCCGCCTCCTTTGCAACTTCAAATCAACTTTCATGTATATTGCAGCTATCCAGGAGCCCCATGTCCTCTCCTCTGAAATAGAAGCATGGAATGACCAATCTGGAGGTAACTCCTGTTGCACACACTATGTGGCCCTTATTATCCTCAACTTTCAGGTGAAAACCCACCAATTTTTGAAACACCTTGATGATCGCCTTATATTGTCTAAATTACCAACCCTGAGTTACCCTTCTTTGTTGCACTCATATAGCTACCAAATGCAGTACAAGAGTAGGACTGTTTTTTGGAAGAATTTGCTTTTTTACAACTTCCATGAAATACAGTGCTAATATGGATTTCATAAAATATTTAGTCAGTTTCATGCCACGTTTCCTCCTGACACACAAGACAGATTTGTACAGCTCAGCTTCAAACTTTCTTCAGGTCAAGTGATTTCATGGATGCCCTCCCCCTCAGCATCTGGACTTGGCTGTATGTCTCAGATTCAAGGTGCAGGTCGTAGATTCTCATCAGCTTCACGGATTGATATGCCCTGGTTGGCCCCTTGCTGGTTGGTCAAGTTTCCTCTACCATAACCTGAGATAACACTATAAGTGATCACAGGTTCCTCATAGTGATCCTGACAAAAACCCTCAGACCATCAAGAAGATTTTTGCCAAAAATTGCTCCAGGGCTCTTGAACAACCGGTTTGCAAGAGAGGATTAATGCAGCCATTTGGATCCAGTCTTCCTGGCCTCACCTCATTTGCGAACTTTGCAAGAAAAATGGGCGAATACAAAAGCATTGATCCTAAAGATAGCCTACAATTGTGCTAAGGTTTGAATAATAGCGGCTCAGGATAAAGTCAGACGTGCTGAAGCTAAAATTAGACACCTTGAAAGTGATTGCCATCTGGTGCCTTCTTCTCAATAGTTGGAGGCATGAGAAATGGCCCAAGACACATACCAGCAAGAAACGCACTGAGCAAGAAGAACGGGCAGCAAACTTCATATTGTCACGTTAGTAACCAAGTGGTAATAGCCCACCAATTTCTTTTACCAGAGGCAGAAAGCTCGCTCAAAGGATCAGGAGATTGCAACCTTGAGGTTGGGAACCACCATCACCGCAAAAAGAAGGAAATCACCAGTGAGATCCATCGTCATTATTTAGCCCTCTTCAAGGCTTCTTGGTTAGGACCAGCAGATGTTCATGTATTTATTTGAGGGGTTCTGGAACCACTGGTTTTTTCTCAGCGGATGAAGAACTCTTTTCACCAATCACGCAGCAAGAAGTAATGGGCATCATACTCTACAGCTCATGTCTGAAGGCCCCAGGTCCAGATGGTATCCCATTTGAGGTATATTTATTGAATACCGTCACAGTTACAAAGGCCCTCCAGCCCCTCTTCTCAACCCTCCTGGCAGAAGGGGGTGTACTTCCTGGCTCAAGAAGCTTAAATATGATCCTTATCCAATAAGAAAGAGAGCTGAGAGAATCTTGCAAACTAGCGACCAATATCACTATTGAAAACAGACCACAAACTATTTACTAAGCTTCTAACAAACCGCATGATTAAGTGGGCAGCACCACGCCTCAACCTAGCTCAACGTAGCTTAATCACAGAAAGATCGCTTTATGACAATTACAATGATCTTCTGGCAACCCTGCCTGATACCTCGTCTTAAACGCATGGTTTTGTGGCACTTTGTATTATGGAAAAGCATATGATCTAGTAAATTGTAAGTACCTTGACGCCTCCTTAACCCACCTCCACATCCCATAACAAGTTAGGACATAGGTATAAGCGCTTTACGCCCAGCTTCACACTAAGATTATGTCCCCAAAAGGCTTTACTGAAACGGTTATGGTTGAACAGGGTCTCCATCAAGGGGATCCACTGAGCCTAATCTTGTTCAACATAGCTTTGTATCCTCTTCTGGACCTGCATCAGGAACATCTGGAGGATTTTGAGGTTCCCAGAAAACCCCCTACCCACATATAGCCTTTGCTGATGACATAGCAGTGGCAGTTGGATGTGAAAAGGACCTAGTACTGCCATGGAGGCTTTGGATCGCTACTGCAAGTCGTTCAATGCAAGAGTTAAACTTTAAAACCATTATAGTGCAAGTGGGTACCCCATTGTTTCCCATTCCTTTTGTTTAAAATCTACGGGACACCTTTTGGCGCCTAGGTGTCCTAATCACACCACAAGGAGTCACAATCAAAATAATGAGGACCGCTTTCATAAAGCAATAATCTCGTGTAGCTAGCTGTAGCTGACAGCGTATCATCCCCCTGGGACGCGCCCTAATAGTGAATGTTTTTCTTCTATCAAAGGCATGTTTTTTTCATGTCTTTCCTTTACGGACATTTTCAATTGAATAGAATGTGATACTTTGCTGTTGGATATGGAGATCCAACCACCCACATCTCTGACCTCAATATCCCGACCCTGCAGTAAAGGGGCCTAGGTCTTTGGACACTAGGTCTCATGCCAATAATAATGATAGGGTCCCTTAAGCCCATCATTTGCTGGTATATGGCTCCAATGCCACAATGGGCTCCAGCCTTACGCCAGGGTTTAGAGGCCTCTCTATGTCTTCCAAAGACCTCGCCAACAGCTTTGGGGGAATGGCTAACAAATTATCCAGGCCACCGCCTCAAACCCTCATCAGGTTTTTACTGAAATCAGTCTCTCCTTGCACTTAAGAGGGTAGGAGTACGGGTGTACCACGCCTTCCCTTATAAAAGGAGTGGCCCAGGAATCAGCCATATTGTCACACCCTGGCCCACAATGTTAGGTTTAATATCTCCCACCCCCACCCTTTGGGCAGACCCTCAATGCGGCCTCAACTCCTTGAACTCCTACACTCACCGTGGAATGCGATCTCAAAGTGCTTTGGAAGGAAGTTGCCCATCATGTTCTTTTTGCAAAAATGTTAAATACACTGTGGCGTGTTCTACACTGCTCATACAGGACAGGGGATCGAACTTGTTCAATTTTCCAGCACAAAAGTTGTCCACAATGTCAGAGTTGACATACACCCACCTCCACAGCTTCTTTACTTGCCCCCTCATATACCCTTTCTGGAGCAAGTTCCTTGAACTCTTGAAATCAGAACCCTGGGTAGGGCACCCAGTTCATGACTTCATGTTCAACCTCTCACTTCCCGACTGCTCCCAATCATTAAGGTCCTGACATTTGGCGTAGTGATATAAGCTATTCATAATTCATATCTTTATGCCACTTTTGACTCCACTCTGTGGACGCTGCCCCATAATTAACACCCACTTTCAGGTTCATTTCAAGAAGGCTCTGAGAGTAATTACCATATCTCCATGTGTCAATAGGTCAGTTTGAGCGGACACCTGACTCTCCAAATCTTTCCCCCACCATTTCTTGACACCTCCTCTTATCCCTGCCTTTGACTCAAGCTTTTAAGAGCTCAGGCGTGATTTAATAAAGATTAGAGCATCCCCCTTTAAGTTGGGACCACCTAGTCATAAAAACTCTTTAGTAAGTGGAGATTCAAGATTTTAAATCCTAACTCCTGAAAAAATTAACTAGTTCTATGCCATAAAAATCAACTTTGCTAGAGACCTTAGGCTACTAACCTTACAGCAAAAAATACTCTTCTCTGTATTTGTCAGATAACACAACATTCTACTGCTAAACCCAGCATAAAACTTCTTTCATTTGAGCCTGAAGCTTCTTTTCAGATAATATTATTTTCAGCTCAACACTATAATGATACACTAAACAAGTGTTTGCAACAAATGCATATGCCCAGGATTGTGTGGGTGCACCGATTACAGTGGAGAACTACTGCCACCAATAAATTATATTTAATTGAATTTTTTACTTGAATGAACATATCAATTGTACTATAAACTCAAAAAAAATGTTCTATTTGAAATGTATGGACTACCCCACTTAATACTAAGCACAATTAAAAAGATGTATATAGAGAAATCCTAAACAGCTGAGAATTCCAATACTAACAATAAACTCTGTAAAGTTTTCAATGCAACCAACACACTGGTACTCAGGATTAAGGACTGGTTAGCAGCCCATGTGATATGGCAACTTGAAGGTCTCTAATTTTCTTGGTCAGGAGCTCCGTGACCTATGTACAATTGTAAATATTAGAATCAGTTTCATATCTACATTTTAAAATCTGCAGTTAAAGTTTTTACTGCCTTCTAGACAATATATGTTATGACCTAAAGGCTCTAAGAAATACAACAATCAATCCTAATGGTTTAAAAATCGATTAAAGTTTTTTACTAAAGCCTTCAATATCTGGATATTTGACAAAGCAAATACATTAACCTTTTAGATTTTTATGAGACTGAATTCCACTCTCCTTCCTACTAGTCAACTTAAAAATTTAGATATCTCATTTGTATGATGAAACATGTCAAACGGCCCCTGAAGCCATCCTTAGCACACTAAGTCATATAATAATCACTAAACTGTACAATCCCCTTGGCGTTCAGGTTTAGTTAGTGGCCATTTTTTGCTTTACTATTCCTCTCATTTTTATATGAATATGCGTCCCAATGTCAAACCACATTGAATAGAATATAAAGATGAAAAGATAGAATTTTTTCAATTTTATAAGCTTATTAAAAAAAATAAAACACATATTTTCTTTCCGCTCACATAATTATTCAAATTATGCTACCCTAGATACTTAATTACTCTAGAAAAAGTTATCTAACACTATAGAAAAACGTCGGTAAATCCCACCAAGATTCTGCTAACTTATCAGAGAAAACCAGAACTGACCTAAACTTTATAACGACCTTAGGTTGCCAACATGTGCGTCCACAAGGACACCCACTCCCAGTTAGCATCAATCAAAGAAAGTGCCGCTCAAAAAAAAACTTACAATAGTGTGTTCATTATGAAATTATGAGAGATGCACCTGCTTTACTCAACCCCATCTCAAATAAGGAAAGGCAAGTGTATAGTATTCAGTCAATTGTTTTACCCGCGTAATAAGTAATGGTGGCAGAAAATATTAATTTCACTGAAATTACCTATGGTTGAAAGATGAATCATCCACCTTTTAAATTTTTAATACTAATGTTGAGGCCCAGTAAAATTATATGTATACTTTGGGTCAGATGACTGTAACACCCACCCCCCAATTTTTTTTAAAAACCAGGAGAGAGCCAATTGGCGAGACCCTTCCAGCATGCAACTAGACGCTCAAATAACTGATAATACCTTTGATTGTTTTAATGATGAGAAAGAGCCATTTTTGAGTTAGAGCATTCTTTTCAAAGTGTAAGCTAACAACCCATTATTTTACACCCATGGATCCATGGCAGGATCCCTAAAGATGACAGCCAGGAAACCCAGGGAGAATATGGCACCTCTGAGTATGGTGCTGGCACATGCGGCGCTGGTGAGTTGGCCCAACAAGTAATAGACCCCAAGGGAACCTAGCAACTATAACTGAAACACACCGTGTGTTGAGCCTTCAGTGGCAGCACAAACCAAAAAAAGCGTGTCAAAAACGCTTCTGGGGTCTGGCGGGAATGACGGGCACCTGCTCCAATATACTTTTAACCCTCACAAAGCCACATTGTATTGGGGGTTAATAAGCAGTGAGCCAAAAAAAGAGCACAAAGAGCCCTTCCTTACTCCAATCTAGCTCACGTGTTTTGCATATATTTCAGCCACAACTCATCAAATTTTACTCCCAGGACTATCTTAGCTTTGAGGCAATAGCTAGGGCCTTCCTTGTTGACACCACCACCCACAAAGTGGTTGTAGTCCACTATATTGATGCGGGTTTTACAAACCAGTGGATGTGGACAGCGCTGCAGCCATTAACCTTGACATCCCACATGGATCCCTACATTTCACCAGAACTATATAAAATCTTGAGAAAATCCTGGGTGACATTCTCAAATATGCCAACTATTATTAACCCAAATCAATAAAACTAGCTCTCCATTGAGGAATAGTAGAATTTAGCTCCATCCTATCAGTGGACTTCAGTGTGCCAGTGGACTACGATCTACTCAATAGGATTTTGTAGCCAGAACGTTTTTTAGCTAAACCCACGGTAGCCAAAACATAGAAATTATAACACATATCACTGTCATTGAGTCCTGCCCCATGTTTTTCTTTGTAGATCTCAGTCAAGAATGGCTTCGTTGCTTGTGGTGCAACGCCCTGGGAACCTTTACAACAGCTGCTACATGTGTACAATATCCTTTTCAACCAACAGCTAACTCCAACTGTGGTCTGGATGAGGTCACATGCATCATCAGCAGCAATTCCTCAACCAACCCATTGGGTTCTGGTAGAGGAGCTGTCTCCAACTGCCCTTCATAAATTGGTCAAAAATTCACAATCAAACATGCAACACTACCCCTTGGAGCCGTAGCCCTTCTCTTGGTAGAGATCCCCTTCATTATAATTCCCCATTATCAGCTCATACAAGTTGCAAGCCTTTTAACCACTTTCCACAATTTCTGTTGGCACCACCCTGGCAAATCTGCTCCCAAACAACTTAGATGAAGCTACACACGACTCCCAGGCAATGAATGCCCCCACCAATGGAGGACATTTGGAGCACCTCCACTTGAGGCAGACCCACCCTATCAAGCCCACTACCAACCGCTCAGGTTGCATCTCAGACCTTCTTCTTGGTGCTGAAGGAGGTGGATATGAACTAATACAGCTAAGATGGATCCCAGAGGGAGGAGCCTGTGGAGCACTTGTTGGTCCCTTCCCAGCGAAGTAGCGTTGGTAGCATAAAAAGCTTGCTTACTAGATCCTTGACCCCCTCCACCATGAATGATCCCACCCCATTGATGCTCCTCTTGGATTGCCACCAAGAACTAAACTTAGAGGCTTATAACAAGCTGCCTCATATATGCAGGTATAAGCACTGGCAACCCCTAGTATATGGAGGGGCAACCTATGAGGTCCCATAGGGGAATCCCAACCATGAAATCCATAAATGCCAATGGACTTAATGATTACAAGTGGTGAGCCTGCATACTCCACATCCTCAGATTGATCATGTGGATATTGCAGACATCCAAGAGCCTACAGCAATCTCTGAAATTGAGGCATGGAGCGAACATTTTTGGAGGTAACTTCTTTTGGAAAAACTATGCAGCCCTCATTATCGTGTCTCCCCAAGTGAAATCCAACCCTTTTTGAAACATATAGATGACAGCCTGATTTTGGCAAGAATTTAACCCCTGAGTTCTCCTTCTACGCTTCAAGCATCTAACCTCCAGGAGCAGGCTAGAAGCAGGATTGAATGTAAGTTTAGGGGAGCTACCCCTCTGCTTAGACCAGGAAGTTTCCCATTTCCTAGTAAAAAGGGTCTGAAGAGGGCAGCTGTACCTCACGTCACGCACGGTGAACTCGCCCATTTGGTAGACAAGCGCTGGGTAACAGCTCTTTCTCTAAAGATTCCTCCCCCTGTCCCGCACTTGCCTCCATAAATTAGCTTGGTGAATCAAGGAAATTTGTGCAGAAATCATCAGTAATCATTATCCCCACAAGCTGGATGGACTTTATAAAGTTAACGTCACTGAGCCCTCAAAATCAAAGTCAAATGTCTTACATCCTCAGTAACAAGGCCAACCGGTTTGAACATTTGGCAGATGTTTAATTAAGTGGTGAAACATTGGTAACACTTGAAAATGGCATCAGGTCAATGGAATATGTCATTGGTTCAAAACTTACTCCAAAATCTTTGGGGCAAAGCCCGATGGTCGCATAACACATAGTCAGAATGGGACAAGCAATGAATTCTCAGTCAAAATCGCCAATGTCATTGAGCCATTGAGCAATATGGTTGCTGACTCTGAACTCCCCTCAAAATTGTCAGGGACAATCCTGACGGGCATGTACCTCCACTGGGAACTGTTGCTGATAGTTTGAAACCCCCATTTCAAAAATCTGGATTGGCGACTGAGAAACCATTTCCCCAAATGAACGCCCCAGTGACTTGACTGGGCATAGGTGGGTTGGCCATCCCAGAAACCCATTTTTGACCCGTTGGGACTGCTTCTATGTGTGGTGGCCCTGGGGGATTCCCGTTGCCCATCAGGCCAGATGCTGTCACGCTAACCATCATAAATGCAGTAAAGTCTCAGGTCAGGCGTTCACGGTTGAACCCATAGTGCTCAGACTGCCACCAATTCATTTGATGTCAGTTTAGATTGTAATCATTTTCCCCTCCCTCAAAAATTTTCCAGATTAGACTAAAATTTGAAGGCCCAATCCTGTGCTTTGACAAGCTGCCCCAACTTATTCACTATTTAATCAGTTGCATTGCACTGAGTAAGTTATTGGTCAATTTCTTAATTTTTCTTTACAATAAAATTCCTCGTTAGTTCCAAAATTTTTCATTTTACTTCAAATTTTTCTCACTAAATCTTGATGGCTCTAACATGGCGGCACATTGGCCCATATATTGAGTGGGTAATACCAGTTATGATGGTCACAATAGCTCACTCTGTAGTCAACTGATCTATTAAGTAAGAAAGTTCAAGGAATTTAATTCTGTCATTGAAGCCATCCACTACCAGGATATCGGACTCCTGTGGGCTCATTTATCTCACCTTCATTAAAGATCCACTCTCTTGCCTCTGCTTTGGCGTTGACCCCTTCAATTGATTATCAAAAAGCACCTAGTATGTTAGTGTAACTCCCTGCAGAAAAGTCCGAAAGGTCTGAAGTTGTAACTGTTTGGTTCATTGCCAGGTTCCTTTTTACGCTTGCCTCACATCAGCGAACTATTGTTTCTCATCTTCTGCGCCATACAACATTGTTTGAGCAGCAATGTCTCTAGCATTTGGCTTGCTTTTGTGCTTCTGCATCCCAACTGACAGGCCAGTCTAAACTTCTTATGCCGTTTCCCTGACACTGACTCCTGGAAGCACTAGAATGCCTCCAAATCTCCCAGAACATGGTGCTAATGGCAAATTCAACAACATTCTGAGTTGCATCTGGAACACCATACCCCCATAAGATGTTTGCCCTCTCAGCTGCAAAGGAAGAATGTCTTGGGTCAAAATCAGCCAAAAAGGGAAAATGTCAGCCATTTACTATTTTGCAATGATTCTAAGTGCAATTAAAATAATTTTATTTAACTGAGGTAAGCCAACCAGGGGATGGACATTACCAAACTAAAACTAAAATTATAATAAAAAATTAATGATTCAAACAAAACGCCCAAATGGACAGATCGATTGAATCATACCTGACAGATATACAACCAGATTGGTAGCGAATAATGCTATCCCTCCATGGTGAATGGGGAGGGGGATTGGGGGGCTTGTATCTGGCCGCATCCATCTCATTCCAGAGTGGGTGCGTGTTAAGGCAGATAGTAGGGGTGTGGGGCATCAGCGGCATGGGGTTTGATATCCCTGATGACTGGAGCTTCTAGATAGTTGTTAGCCATCATAATGCCAACAATGTATTTGGCCAAAGCGTCTTCAGATTTGAGGCGGGCGTCTGGGAATTTAACAAACATGGCAATGTTGGTTTGGGTTATTTTTGCTTTAAGTTTCCGTGCTACTGTTATCACATTCTGGATGGCTTTAGTGACGTTTTTGTGTAACCTTTTCATGTTGATCTTACTTTGTGCAGTAAGATTTATGGGGAAAACGGGAGGTGGAATTCCTCCTGCGAGTGCAGCCACAGATTTAATGGCAGCTTTATGGAGCGGATGGCAATCTGGTGTGGCAGCTGCTTCTACTTCAAGCTGGTGGTCGCTGTAGAATGGTTTGGCGTTAGGTTGTGGGACATATTTCTGAGGTGAGAATTTTGCATCCCATTCTGCGTTACAAAGCCACTTGACTTGCAGTGACAGTTATTTGACGACGTTACCTGATTCATCAATTTTATCCAAATACTCCCATGGGTTTTGGTTGAATTGGATTGGGGAATTGGCGTATGGTTGAGGATCGGCTGGTTTCTGGAATTTGCCTGGGATTAAACTGGGGTCCAATCCTGCGCTTGATTGGAAGAATCATGCATGGCCCTGGGGCAAGTTGGATGCTGATTGGTGGCTGCAGGTGCAGGTGCAGCATCAGGCATTGGAGGAGGGGAAGGTAGGATCATAATTTATGTCAGAGTTGGCATGGGGTGGGTGGCGGATTGGTAGGCATCAAGCAAACTTTTGACATCAGTGGAAGTTTCTGAGTATGGGCATTTGTGTTTCGAGTGGTCTAACTCAAAACAGGATGGACAAATCATCCATCCGCCCTTGACATGGGCCCATAATGGATGGTCGGGGGCAGATGGGATGGTGGCGTGAGGTGGAATTGCCAAAGAAATTTTCATATATTCAGGGCTGATCATGGCATACACCCAAGGCCCAGCTAGGCGTGTGGCCCCATTTGAGACCACAGGTTGTAAGATGGGGTTGGCGCCGTAGGATGCCAAACCTTCCATCAGCGCTTGGTGAAGCACTTTGGGGGGAGGTGTGTGGGCAAACCAGCAAACTGGACCACCAAGGTGGTGTCTCTTGGGAGCTGGGTCTGAGTTGTTGGGAGGGGAATATTATTAAATATTATTGGCACCGTTGCTGCAGTGGCTGCCTTGGCTTCACAAGGAAAGCCAAGTTCAAAGTACCCCTTATAGGGGTGGAAGTCAATAAACAGGTTGGTGTCATCACCACCTGAGCCATTTTTATAATGGCTTGGTTGTCGTAGGGGAAGAATTTCCCATATTTGACCCTAAGGCTGAAATGCATGTTGCTCCAGGGGAGTACCAGGGGGCAGTGGAGCACCGCTTGGGTTCAGGCAAGATGGGAATCAAGATCCTTGGGAGGAACGAATCATCCCAAGGGTTTGGAATGACTGGGCGAGCCAGTCCGAGTGCATTTTCCTGTCAGACAGAAAATGAAGGGGGAGTTTCACCGCTGCCCCACACTGGGAAAGTTGGCAGGGGATCTGATGACCTCAGAGAAAGACTTCAGTGTGTGATTAAGTGTTTGCTTTTAATTTACCAAATAAATTGCTCAGAAAGTTACTCTGAGCAGAGATAATTGCTATTTACATAATATTAACGATTTCATTGACCAAAAGACCCTGGTCAATTCTTGGTGGAATCCTGAAAAATGGGGTAACACAATTTTGAATAGTACTAAGGCAGCAATCATAAAATTGAGCAGTCAGATTACTCTGACCACACCGTGGACCCTGGGGCGTCCATTGACTGGTACTTCCCCAGACACCATCTGGTCCTTTCACACACCTATGTGGGGACCCCCCTTTTTTTATAGGCGTGGCAGGGGTCCCCAAAGTAAAATAATTCCTCTGATGGGGATTGTCTAAAGCTCATTAAATTGTTACTGCATGGGTACATAATGCCAGCTGCTATTTCCCATCTGTCGTACAGCTAAGGCAAAGTGAGTATTCTGAGCTTTGATAGGCTGCTTTTTCATATTTCCTATTTCAGATGGTAACAAGCCATACTGAACTTACTATCAAATTCCGCTTAACCTTTGATACAGTTAAATACGGATCAGTCAGATATTGAGGGGATTTCTTTTTCTTTCTTACCTTGTGCTGCTAATAAAAACTCCTAAAAACCCAAGTTTTTTATTACTGTAAATTTATTAAATTTATTAAAACTTTTGTGGATCCAGCGGCATAAGCACCAGAGAGCACAGATAAGCTGGATTCCCACAAAATTGTGCTCACTACAGGGGACACCTGTGCGTCAGGAATAGTTGCTCTTGAAAAGCAACTTGCCAGCGCCCTATCCCGTCTTAGAGCTGGATCAACGCCATTTTAAATTCCCTCATAAATACAAGTACACCCCTGGGGAAAAGATTAATGCTTCCTTTTTGTATGTGTATGAATCTGTTATGCATGACGCTACTGATGAACAAAAAGTTCATCACATCCTTCCTTGCTTAAGTCGCTTAGCACAAGAAATCATAGTTCCTTATATGGACAATTTGCATACCTAGGCTGAGGGGAAAGAGGCTCTTTTGGCTGAATTTGGTTCCAAGAAGAGCATTAACAGGGATAAACAAGCTTAATGCGCCTTAGCATATATGAGGGCAAACCAACCGCTACCTTTGCTGAGCGATTTTACCTTGCTGCACAAAGGTTGTCACCGGCTAACATGCTAACCCTTGATAGTGCTATCACAGCAATGTTAACTGGGTTAGCTTCTTAACACTCTCTCGCCAGGAATATCATTTCAGTAAAACGTTACTTCAAAAACATCTGCGACATAAAGGAGGCTCTGTTGGACGTTGCTGATCTTCATTCTTGTGCAACAATGAATGATGCTGAGGTAGAACCTTCAGACCTAACAATTGGTGAGTTTTGCATATACAACAGTTGGGGGTGAGCACACCTATACCTATCCCCTCAGTGCACCCTGCTTCCTCAGTGCGACTCAAAAAGATATCACTCCTGCCTCGGAATCAGTGACTTTTGTTGTATCTTCCCCTTCAGCAGAGCTGCTAAAGGCTCTCCCTAAGGCTATCCAAACTCCTTTGGCCATCTACCCTACCTCCATCTCGGCCTTACTAGTTGTTGAGAATACCCTTGGGGAGGAATCTGAGGGGGTTACAATGATGTTGGTTACTATATATTGGGAGCTCCCTCGGAAGTAGAGGTTCCTGATCATTTGAATGCTGGAGGAGTAGACGAGTCTACCATACCCGAGGAAACGTACCTCAGTCAATTAATAGAATTTTTAAAAGTTACTGACACTGCCAGAGATGGTGACCAATTCTTAGCTGGCTTGATTGACCTCTTCAGTGGGTTCATCCCATAAAATCCATCATGGATAAATACCCTGAGACTGTTAAAAAACTAACCTCAACCTTATGGCTCAAGGAGGTCTTAGCTTTGTCACCTAACTTTAGGAACGCTGACTAAGGTTGAAGTAGTCATCCAAAAGGTCCAATACTGGCCATCATGGACACTGGCTCCCCAGTTAATGTGATCTCCACTAAGCTTATCAAGAAGATAAAGCTAGCGCCACTTGGAGTACATGCAAGAATTTGGAACCAAGGCCCCAATATTACCTGTGTGATTGGGGCATACTCTTCCCATCCCATTCAAATTAGGAAGCATATATTATCAGCCCTGCTGTGGCTTTGGACAACAATGCATATAATATGCTCATTGGCACTCAATTTATGATTGAGTACAAGAGAATAATCAACATGAAGCAAGGTTTCCTCTCATTACTCAACTATGAAGTCCCATTAGTCTTATATAATAAAGAACACAGAAAGCATGAATACTCTTATCTGGTCGAATACCCCTTCACAGCTATAAATTTGCCTTATTCCACTTCTGAGCGCAACAAAAAGAGATTGCCTAATTTCAGTGGATTCTAGGGAAGGTATCCCTTTCTATGCTGCATTTGAGGTCTTGATTAAGCCTGATGAATAACAAGTGGTTGACACAAAAGTCAGCTTTAAATCCCACACCATTTTTTGTTACACTTCATAAGTATTGAGGGCGTTAGTCCCTTGAAGCCTCGGGTATTGCCTGGCATTTTTGACTCACCCTACCAGAGGCCCATTACTTTGCTATTGGGAAACCTCACCCAAAGGACATAATTGTAAAAAAACACCAGGAGATTGGCAGAGGTGTGTTAGTCCCTGTGGAGGACAGTGAACAAATTTACTCCTTTAGCTCTATGATGGATATGGGCCTGGAACGATAACCTGGTATGTACCTTACCCAACGTCCATATCTCGGATGAGCTGACCCCAGATGAGCTGGAAAAAGTTCACACTCTCCTTGACGACTATAGCGATACATTTTCCAAAATCAGATAATGACTATGGCCACATGAAGGGCTGGTGCCACTCCATTGATGTGGGTGATGCCCATCTTATTTGGTCAAAACCTTACTGCAAGTCAAAGGTGGAGGAACAGCAAATGAGGATAGAGCTTCAGCAGTTACTAGACGCGTGGTTGCTAGTTCCTTCACAAAGCTTTGGTCTTCCCCCTATTTCTAATAAAAAAAATGGAGGTCATTGGATAGTCATGGACTACCGCAAGTTAAATAACCTCACGAAAAAGGATAGCTATCCTCTCCCTCATATTGATAACGCCCTGGCCCAACTCTCTGGCTCTAACTTTTTTCCACCATGGGCTTAGCTAGCGGCTATTGGAAAATGGACCTTTCTCCTCATGATCAGGAGAAATGCGCCCTTATTTGTAGTTAGGGCCTCTTCCAATCTACATGATTACCTCAAGTGTTGTGCAACGCACCTGCATCTATCCAGCATTTGATGGATCTTATTATGCAGGACCTGAAGTTAAGCTGTGTCATTGTCTACCTCGATGACGTTACAGTATTTTCAAAAACATATAACGAACATCTTGATCACCAGAAGGAGATTTTAACGGCTACATAAATCAAATATCAAGTTAAAGCCCTCAAAGTGTATCTTTTTTCAAAAGAAATTAGATTTCCTTGGCCATTCCATTTCTCAAAAAGGAATTCAACCAATCCAAGATAAGGTTGAAGCAATCTCTAAAATACTCCACCTAAAAATCTAAGGGATATTCAGGTTTTTCTAGAGATGATGGGATATCGCCATCAGTTCTTCCCTATGTTAGCCCAGCTTAGCGAGCCTCTTGTCTGCCTATTGACCAAGAACACTCTTTTTCAGTGGGTTGCGGAACAGAAGGCTGCTTTTGAGACTCTGAAGCAACTGCTGCAACAACGCCCTAACCTAAGGCACCCAGATTATAATAAACCCTTCATCTTATTCACTGACACCTCAGACTATGCCGTTAGGGTCAACTTAGCCCAATTGGATGAAAGCGTGGTAGACATCCTGTATACTATTTTAGTAAGATGCTGTCAAAGACAGAACGCAACTGCAGTGTAACGGAGAAGGAGTGCCTTGCTGTTCTGTTATCTGTAAAGCACTACCACCCTTTCCTATATGGAACTACCTTCACTGTGGTTACTAACCATTCATACCTAAAATGGTTACAGAACATGAAGATCCTACTGGCTGGTTAGCTCGCTGGGCTCTAAAGCTCCAGCTTTATGTCATGAAGAATAATAACGTGCTGGGACCTTCACATGAATGTTGATGGGTTATATCAGCTGTCAGTCCTTCACTTGGACAATAGTGAGGCGGAGAGGTTACCTGACCTCTTAATGACCCTCAATGAATGGGAGGATGATAATGAGCCCATCCAGAAGATGTTAGCATGGCACTCCCATAACAAAAAATTGGAGAACGGGAAGTTGTATAAGCAGGTGGGGGCGAAATGGCTGCCTTACCTTTGGCCTTCAATCCGCGTACCTGCTATCCTAGAAGCTCACTCCACCCTAGGGCATGGAGGGGCAAAGAAAACTTATGATTGGATTAAGGATCAGTACTATTGGGATGTAATGATGGAATCTTTCGTTAACATCTTGGAAGCTTGCCTTAAGTGTAAGAAGCAATTCAGTTTCAAGATTAGATACCAGTATCAACCCACTACCCCTCAACAATCGTTCCACACCATCAGTTTGGGTGTAGTAGGTCCCCTTCTTCGACTACTAGTGGGAACAAGTTTATTCTAGTAGCTATTGATCATTTCACTAAGTGGGTGGAAGCCGTGGCTCTTCCTGCTCAAACAACCAAGGCCACAGCCACCTTTTTACATCAAAACATTTTCTCTCAACATGGCTGTCCTCAAGTACTACTCTGCGATAATGGTAAAAACTTTACCTCCAGAGTAGTCAACATCCTGGCCACATCCATGGGAGCCCAACAACTTATTCAGCTCTGTACAATCCATCTATCAACAAGACTGTAGAGAAAGCAAATGGAACCTTGGTATCCATTCTACGCAAAATGGCCTCTTCTGATCCACTTCAATGGGATCAATTCTTACCAAGTGCTCTTATGGACTACCGGATTAGTTATCACCATATCATAAAAATGTCCCCATTCCATGTCTTATATGGGCGGGAACCAGGAATACCTGCTCTTTTAGTTAAAGATGTATTCTCCTCTAGAGTTGAGGAATCCAAGAAAGTTATATGCAGAATGGCTCAGCGCATTATCCAACTCCAAACTGAGGCTATTACTAATTTAGCTAAAATGGTGACTAAAGAAGGGCAGGCTGCCAATGAGCTACGAACCTCCCTGCCTACATTTCAATTATCTGATATGATATTATACTACCATGACCGCATCACTCCTAGAAGCGGTAAGCTTGGATCAATTTGGGAGGGTCCTTTCACTATCACCTATAAAAGAGGTAATGAGTATTCCATAGAATCTCTGGCTACTGGGATCACTATCATATAGGGTACATGGCCACTTCCTACGACCTTATTCTCCCCCCAACATTCTTGAGGGGGTGATTTCAGACTTTTTTCTCTCATATGCAAAGGAAGAATATCTTGGGTCAAAATCAGCTGAAAAGGGGAAATATCGCTCATTTATGATTTTGCAATGATTCTAAGTGCAATTTCCATTATATAACAATGTTATTTACCAAAAGACCCTGGTCAATGCTTGGTGGAAATCCACAAATGGGGTAACATGATTTTGAATAATACTTGGGCAGCAACCATAAAATCAAGCAGTCAGATTACTCTGACCACGCTGCAGACCCTGGGGCGTCCATTGAATGGCACTCCCCAGCCACCACCAGGTCCTTCATGCACCTACGTGGGGACCCCTCCCCCTTTATAAACGTGACAGGGGTCCCCCAAGGTAAAATAATTTCCTCTGTTGGGGATTGGCTGAAGCTTGTTAAATCATTACCACATTAGTATGTAATGCCAGCTGTTAATTCCCCTTCTGTCATACAGCCAAGGCAAAGTGAGTATTCTGAGCCTTGATAGGCTCTTTTTCAGTTTCCTATTTTGGACAGTAACAAGCTGTACCAAACTTTTATTAAATTCTGTCTGACCTTCAAAACAGTTAAATATGGATTGGTCAGTATTGAGGGGATCGCTTTTTCTTTATTACCCCACGCTGCTATTAAAAACTAAAAAAAAACCCAAGTTTTTTTATAAGTGTAACTTTATTAAATTTATCAAAACTTTTGTGGAATCCAGCGGCATAAGCATCAGTGAGCACAAATAAGCTGAATTCCTACAACCCCCACCAGGTAGTATTGATAGGGCACCAAATGACTCTAAGACTTTCTTTAGAACAATGAATTTGCTGATGCTTTCTCCCCTCCAAATTCAGCCTTGGTTTCATGACACAGATCCAGGACAGAGAGCAGAAGTTCATGTCTATGTCCCAAATTAATATGTCCTTAATTAACCCCATGTTGGTCAGTAAAGTCTCCACTTCTATGACTTGCAATAACATCATTAGTGACCATAAATCCCTCACAATGGTCCCTGCAACCACCCTCAGACCAATGTGACGTTTTTGGCCTAAGATCTCCCCAGTGACTCTGAACAACCCTTTTTTGCATGAAAAAAACTAATTATGGCCATCCACAAACTGGTATCCACCACCTCATCCCATTTACACACACTCTAAGATAACTAGGCAGAGACAAAGTCAGGGATCTTGAGAGTTGCCTACAATTGTGCAAAAGCCAGATGACCGCAGCTTGCTTTAAGGTCAGATGAGCCAAAGCGAATATCAGGCATCTGGAAAAAAAACTGCCAGCCTACACCTTCCCCTAATGGTTGGAAGCTTCCCATGAGGTTTACCGCCTCAAAATCACCACCTAAGAACAACATGAAGCAAATTTCACATCATCATGTTATTACATACATTGGGAATGCCCCACCCGCTTCTTATACCAAAAAAATTACTCAAAAGCTCAAGAGATTGAAACCCTGAAAATGGGTAGAACATTAAACACAGACTAGGAGGAAATCACCACTAAAGTTATTGATACTACTCAACCCTGTTCCAGGCTTCCTGGGTGAACCCAGCAGATGTTTGTGATTTCATCAAATGGTCTCCAGCACCACTGATTGACCTCTCAGCGGATGAGTGTCACAGAAATGGCAAATAATATTGAAAATGACCTGCTAGTCAGGGTGTGTAAACACCAGAAAGAAACCCAGAATTCCAAGGGCATTGCTTCCAAATCACTTGATAGCGAGCAGAAAGAGAGGCAAATAGGGAGTGGTGACTAGCAGCCACCATAGACAACATTGACTAACCACCAGACTGTGACTTCTAGGGTGACAGCGGATTTCACTGCAGACAAATATTCTGGACCCATGGAGGGCCCAGAATGCACTGATGAGCTACCAGGTGGGGGACAAGAGGTAAGGTCGCAAAACCTCACCCAGCATGAAGATATACTCTATAATAACGATGGGAAAATTGGCACCAGAGGGTTTCCACAAGTGGGGTTATCCCCAAAAGGACAGTTTCTTGGTAACCCCATTTGATAAAAGGTGGTGGCAGTGTCATAATAATTTTCACTAGGGCCCAATCATTGCGCAACCCTGGGAACATAGTTTAGCAGCAGTGACAACCACAGGGGAAATTCTTAACTGGAAAGTTGAAACTGGCGAGGGGTTTTGTTTATTGCAAACAAAAAATAGAGGATTAACTGACAACTGTACCAGTGAGGGATGGTTGCCTTAAGGCCTAGAGGCTTGAAGAATAAGTAAGGATGCATAAACAAAGGAATCTTGATCTCAACTGATTTTTGGGGAATGAGATCCTGCAACTAATTTGACATCAAATCGACCTTCTGCTGACCATCTGACTCTTGCTCAAATTTCACTACTAAATTGTTCCTCCCACAGAAAGATTGCTTATTTAGCAATGCTTAATTCAGCAGGTGACCGGTAGCACCTATGGCAAGGCCACAGGGGCTTATCCCAATACTTATCAAATGAATTTATCACCCTCAATTACACTGGAGCAGTACCCATCAATTTATCCTGATTTTCGTCTTATTGGCGATACACAAAATTATTTCTAAATTTTTGACCCCCAATTGGTTGAGACTTTTGCTGCTTTGGAAGAGCCTGCCATCAGCACTGGGGATATGTGCTCACCATTGCCCTTCAGGTGGCAACCTTTTGCTTCCACCACTTCCATGCACACCCCCTAATCTGCTGTAGTAGTTCTGGTGTGGTCAGATAGGGGGAAAGAGGACCACTTTAAGGTGGTTTACCGGCACACACCTCTTGTCCACTACATGGGTTAAATTTCCCTTGGTGACGAGGGGTTATGGCTGCGTTCTTGGACCCCTTTTTGGTGCAAAATGTGAATATCTCATGATTGAGACACAAGGGACGCTCCCCTGGACTTACAATGAGGCTCTCCTTGCACCTCTCACACCACATGAAAGAACGAAATCTCCTTGCCACCCCACGTTTAAAGTCCCTGAACCCAGATGGTATCCTATTTGAAGTGTACCTAGTAGATCTCGCAACAGTCACAAAGTCCCTTCAGCCCATTTCTTTAATCATCCTGGCAGAAGTGGGACTTCTGAAAAACTTAATGACTCAATCATGACCCTTATCTATAAGAAAGTGGCCCGTGAGGACCTCTCAAACTGGCATCCAATATCATTTTTTACACTGACCATAAGATTTTCCCAAACTCCAAATGAACTGCATAATGAAGTGGTCAGTGCCCCGCCTCAACCCAGCTCAGCATTGGTATATCCAGGGGGATTGCTATGGAACAACTACAATGAGCTTCTCATGACTCTGTCCATTAACTATCCCCAAACCCACGGTTTTGTGGTGCTCCTTTTATTAAAAACCATATTATTATGTGAAATTGGCGTTACCTCAATACCTCCCTAATCCACCTATACATCCCACCTCAGGCTAAGAGATGTATTTTTAGCTCTCTAGGACCAGAACTAAACTAAAGTACTGACCCCAACAGGCTTTACAGCTGTGGTCATGTTCAAACAAGGTCTCATCAAGGGTCCCATTGAGCCCAATACTGTTTAGTATAGCCCTGAACCCAACCATAGCCCTACTCCACAATCAGCTTGTGGGTATCCAAGTTTCTGGAAAACCTCCCACCTGTACTATAGACTTTTCTGCCAATACCTTAGTGGTTTTTAAATGTATAAAGGACCTTGATTTAACTGTTAATGCTATAATTGTTATTCTTAAGCATCTAACAGTTAAAATACAAAACCTCAAAAGCCTGCTATAATAAAATTGAGTAAACCCTTCCCCAACACCCTTTTGGTCTAAAACCCATCTGCAACACCTTCCATCACTTAGGTGTCCTCACCATATATTAAGGGTCACAATCAAGGATAATGAGGATTGTATATTGAAAGCAATGAATTACCACATAGTTGCTGAAGCCACCGGCGTATCACACCTAGGGATGGTCCCTGTTGGTAAACGTATTTCTGCTATTGATAGTACAGTTCCTTACCTATGTCTGCCCCTTCATGGACAGCTTCTAAACACAGCTGAAATTGGTAATCTTTTGTTGTATATGAGGATCTAACCACCCGTTCTCTGCTCTGTCAACAAAATCTCTACTCTGAAGCAAAGGTACCCTAGGAATGTTTGACATGAGGAGCCACAACCATATACTCATTAGGTTCCTAAAGCCAGTAATCTGCTGGGATGTGACCCTATGCCACAGTGGGCTCCAGCCTAGCACCGGTCATTAGTAACCACTCTATTACTCCCTTGAACCTCACCTACAGCCATTAGAGAATGACTACCAAGCTACCTGGGCTACCACCTCAAACCATCCTTAAGCTTTTTTTGGAACCAGGCACTCCTAGTCCTCAAGCAGGTAGATGCATCTATGTATCATGACTTCTTTTACAAAAAAGTGGCCCTGGCCTCAGCCCCACTGCTACACTAGTACACAATAAAAGAATTGTCACCTCTTACCTCAACTCTTTGGACAGATTCCCAATTCATCCTCACCTCCTCAAACTTCTGCCCCCGCCATCAAATGTGATTTCAAGATGCTCTGATGGGACGTTAACTAAACCAAATTTTTGAAAAAATGTCAATAATGGTGTAGAAAACTCTCCACTGCTTTTACAGGACATGGGATTGAACTGCCTGTTGGGATGTGGGGGATCAAATCCTAACTGGTCCTAAGATGATTCAGGGCCCTGAAGCATTCAGTGGGTTAATAAGCCCTAAGGACAGAAAAACCTACAATAGAGCTTAGAGTATATGAGAAATAATATTTTATCTAGATCAAATTCAGGAGTATTTATAGTACTTCAAGGCTAAAAGTGGGATAGAGAGGATTTAGAATATGCAGAAGATAGATAAGCTAAAGACAAGGTAAGTTAAAAGCAGTATAGGAAGATAGGGAAATTACTAAGTGATAGATGCATATCTTAGAGCAAACTGTCAGCTTAGGTTGCCAATACAATAATTATAATGATTTTGTAATAAGATATATAATGGTTTGAGTATCCTCAGCTTAACTCGTTGGTAAATGCAGAACTTCAAAGTAATTATTGGGATCAGTCCCCAACAGATTTAGGCTAGTACTTCATTTAAAATACAAATACAATTATGGATGCTTTAATAATTTGAGATAGCAAACTTAAGTCAATGAGAGGCATATCTTGTTATTCATAATAAATAGATATTAATGAGTTGAAACCTCTAGTAAGAGGCTTCATCCATATTTGGGTTAAATTCTGACAGAGCCCCCTCTAAGCCTTGACTAGGGGTCAAGAGCCAAGGCATCTTTGTCCAATTAGGAAGAAAGGGGGTTCATCAGACTATCCAGGAATGGTTTGGTAGGGACACCAGAAGCAATTAAGATTTGGGTGCCCCTATTTCTGTAATAACAAAGGGAGAGATCCAAACGTAGCATGGGTGTATGGTCTAAGGTAGTTGGCATGGACATAATGAAAAGATCTGGTAAGAGATATCATCAGCAGTGGTTGGCAGCATTGATGAGGGGCCAGGGAAAGATCATCAGCAGAGTAGCCAATTTTGGAGATTGGGTCTGGAAAGATCATAGGCAGTGTTAGCCAGCATCAGGTATGAGACCCAGAAAGATCAAAGGCAGTGTGTGCTGGCATAGCGTTTTGGTTATCCTTGGCATTGAATCTCAAGTAACCCGTGAATCATCTCATCTCAAATGAATAGGTAACATGATTTGGAAGTATTTTATATAAAATTTTGTTGATCTATCCTTGCATTAGTTACCATTTGATAAGATACAGAAAATCATCAGGGGTGGATCTGGAAACTTAAATTATCTATTAGAGTTAGTAATAGAATTTTTTGATAAAAAGTCCTCATTAGTAGTTTGGACCAGCAGGGGACAACCCCCAATTAGCACAAACAGAATCAGATTAGCCAGTAAAAAGTTGACTGATCTTATGAAGGGATTGTAAATAAATTGTACTAGCTTAGAAAACACTCCAACTGGTACCAACAAAATAAGATCATATGGGGAAAAACTCTGACTGATCCTATAAAATCAGATTAAGTGGTGTCACTCCACCTGATCTACTATACTCATCCTAAGTTCTTGAGGCTCAGGGTATAGATCACTCCCCTCATTTCAGGGTTGTAGTTCAGATGGGGGGCTCATGGGCACCTGGCAGGGAACACCATTTTGGGATGTGGGAATAAAATCCTAACCAGTCCTAAGTTGATCAGGGCCATGAAGCACCCATTGGGTTAGAAATCTCTAAGGGCAAAAAATTTACAATAGAATTAAGCATATTTAAAAAAAATTATATTTAGATCAAACTCAGGAGTATTTATATTACTTTAAGGCTAAAAGTGGGATAGGAGAGAGGAAGCAGAATAGGTAGAAGGTGTATAAGCTAAAAGTAAGATAAGTAAAAAAGTATTAGAGGAAGATAGGGAAATTACTAGTTTATAAAAAACCTAGATTAGAGAAAACTGCCAGCTTATGTTGCTGATGCAATAACAATAATGACTTCATGAATATGAATAAATAATGTTTCAATCATTCTTGGCTTAAGTAGCCAGTAACTATAGACTTTAGAATACCTATTGGGTCTCCATAAAAGATTTTGACAAAAATCATTAAAAATACTAATACATATTTATTGAGTATGATTGTAATACTTTGAGATAACTTAACTCAAAGTTAATGAGAAGCATATCTTAGCATTCATCAATAATTAGATACTAATGAGTCAAAACTCCTAGTAAGAGGCTTCACCCATTAGATACAAATTCTGACACTGGCCTTACCTTCTAGCACTTGAGCTGCCACTGGTGCGCTGAGCCAATTAACACCTACCTTCACCAATTCTTCATCTGCCCTATATAAACCCTTTCAGATGAATATCCACAAACTCCTCTGAAAAGAACCCTGGCTTGGGCATCTGATTCAAGAATTATATTTGACCTCTCACTCCCCAACTGCCCCAATCTCTATGAATCCTGGCATTTAGCATAGCAATATGGACTATCCATAATTTGTACCTCCACACTGCTTTCAACTCTCAGCCATAGACATTGAATCACATGTTTAATCACATTAGGTGCACTTCAATAAAGCCCTGAAAATTTCCATCACATTGCCAACTGCCAGCAGATTTATCTGATCTGATGCTTGGCTCTGGAAGATTGCCTCCATCCATTTCTTAACTTATCCACCCATCCCCTTCTCTGCCTCAAGCTCTTAGGAGATCAGGTGTAATTTAATAAAATTCAGTGAATCCCCCTTGGGTTAAAACTACCTGTACTAAAAAAATTAAACATATACCTGCTAGGTTATAGCTCTAATTAAAAAATATGCAAAAACAGAGATAGCTAATTACTATTAGCATCCAGATACCCATGCTTCACTACAGTATGTAAAGCTTACCAGATGATTTGAATTATTATTTTAGATTTTTTATATATAGATAACCACCAATCACTTGGCTAACCCTATTGAACTTATTGATTTAACTAAATTCCACCAATCACTTAGCAAAAACTAAAAACCTTATTGAATCAACCAAAAACCACCAACCACTCATTTATAGTTAAAACCAACTAAAACTATTAAGGCAACCAAATAAAGTTGTTTTACTCAGCATTGCTCAGGTCTAAAAATAAATCATTTGAAATTAATTAAATTGGATTTCATATTATAGCTAGATAGTAATATTAACTGGCATTGCTCAGGTTTAATACACAAATGATTTAGATTGAGTATTTTAGATTTTATATCTGCCTATCTGCTTAATAAAATACATTCACTGATATACTGACATACTAACTGACTGACACCTGAAACCTTTGAGTCTGATTAGTTCAATATAGGTTAGACAAGTGGGTGAGAATTAGCAAATATTAGCTAGTAATTCACCAAATTGCTCACCCAAAGCTAAACAAAAATGATTCAAGTTTTATTTTATGGTAAAAAAAACTTAAGTGCATGATATATGCCTTATGGCTGAAGATTGTTAGAAACTTTTTTAACATTTTATCTACTGTTATAATAGGATACTATCATTTTGTTTTGTCATTTAACTTTTAAAAGAATAATACCTGAGATAGTTAAATTACTTAAGTAATGGTTGGATTAGCCTAACACTACTGTGTATGACAGCAGGCAAGTAGCTGGTAAATAAATTCAAATTTAATTAATTTATACTAAATTAGGTAGCATTTTAGTTGTAGCAATTTAGGAAATCATCTTATAAATCATTATAATTGCATGTTTATTTCAACACCTACTCCTAGACTATTTACCAATCTCAGATAAACTTGACACAAATATTTTATAAAATAAATATATAGTTGTTCAGGTAACTTGATTAGTCCAATTTTTAGGTATATGGTTGGCAGTTTTTACTATTTAAAGTAAATGAGGTGGGTCAACCTTGGGACAAATATACCATGCCAAGTTTTTTAGCCTGTGCTGGTTTCAAACCTGTGTCAATCAAAACCCAACCCAGAGTGGAGCAGGAACTACCCTGCTATGCTACCACTCCTCCGGTTTATACTTAATTAGTTTTTATTATTGGGTTAATTTTATCAATCAATTATATGGTCAACTTTAATATCTATCTATAATACCTCATTTTATTTTGTTGTTTATTTAATTGGCCAATCTATAGTAAATTTACTGATTGTCATCTACATTAATTCATTTTAGATCTAAGTGACTTAATTGGTCAATCTTTAGTAAATTTACTGATCGCCATCTACAATACTTCATTTTATGTCTAGTTGATTTTATTGGTCACTCTATGCATAAATGATCCACACCTATAATCATTTAAGCTCCTCATGCTATGATTTCATAATTGCCTGGATTTTGAACATACCCCCTAGCCATAGGATATATCATGTCAAAATCTTTTAGAGCTTTAAGCAGATTACTATGTAAATTCAGACTAACTAGCTCACCAGCCATGAGGGCAACAGTGAAGCTATCAATCCAAATGGCTCAAGAGTAGTGCTGGCACAGCCTTTAGGTGACAGTACAAGCTCATAAATAAACTCGAACAATGCCGGGTAACTCCACTTCTCATAGATAAACCATTAAACCGCTTAGCTAAACTATTAAATATATCAAATCAATCAATCACTAACTGCATGATAAAACCAAACCAAACTTATCAAAACAACCAAAGATCACCAACAACTTAATAAAACCAATTAACTTATTGAATCAACCAATCACTAACTGCTTACTAAACCTATCAAGCTTATAAATCAACTTATAATCACCAAACGCTTGGCAAAACCATTGAAACTATCGAATCAACCGAATATCAAACTGCTCAGCTATAACTATATATTGATTACCATTAAAACATATAAAAATTTTAATTTTTACATATAAAACTTTTTATTTTACTATTGTAAAATGGTTGTACTAATTCAGAAACCTTTGGGGGCATGCGCACAACTCACTGAAGTTTCATCGCAATTGGATGAATGATATAGGAACGCATACAGTACAAAGTAACCAATATTTATTTTTTTTAGTACTAGATGGTACCAATATTTATTTTTATATATACCTTTTTTACTTTAACTTCAACATTTTGCATTTTGATTTTAACATTTTACAAATCAATTTCAACATTTTGTACTTAACTTCAACATTTTACATTTTAATCTCAACACAATTTTTAGTGATATTTTTATTTTATTTTTTTTTAGTACTAGATGGTCCCAACCCAAGATATTTTTATTTTATTACTCCTGCTGAAATAGTGCAAGCATATTAATTCCCACTCATTTTTTATATTTAAAAAGTATTTGTAAATCATTTATATCATATTAGAATCTACCAAAAGAAAACACTGATGTGAGGAAATTAATGAGTCTGTAGTTATAACTAGATATGATATAATCACTAAAGCTAAAATATTAAAATTGAATTATAAAATATTAGTTTCAAATATAAAATATTGAAGTTGAAGTGTAAAATGTTGAAATTGAAGTGTAATATTGAAATTAAAATATAAAATGGTGAAATTGAAGTATAATATTGAAATTGAAGTACAAAATGTTGGAATTGATTTGTAAAATGTTGAAATCAAAATACAAAATGTTGAAATCAAAATGCAAAATATTGAAATTGAAATGCAAAATGTTGAAATTGAAGTAAAAAAGTATATATAGATGAATTGTGTTTTCAGGAGCACATGCAGTCCAAATAGATTGATTTACCAAAAGCAAGTAGATGGTAATACATTCGATTATTTTTATATACGCCCTTTAATTCATAAATTGGTGTAGCACAAAATGTAAAAATTTAATTCCTTAAGTAATATTCTACCAGTTAATGTAGAAATCCAAACGTTTATCCAAGGGATATTCCACCCCTACATTGGATTAACAAAATCATATGGAGCCAACTTGCTTATTTTATGGATAAGTAAGGAAAAGGTACTTAAAAACCATACTTTTGCTAGTGGATCACCCAAACCCCGTATACAAGTTTGATTTACAATTCTTGGAATGAAGCATTGTTTATTAAGCATGTGAGTTGGAAACAGTAAATTTGGTAGATTAAAGTTAGAATACAAGGATTCGATACTATAAAGAATACATTCAAATTATAGAGCGATAGAATTTAGATTAGTTGCCTGTATATAAAAGTCAACTTGATCTAATATCAAACCGATCTCAACTAAAGATTTATCCACAAAAGGAACTAAATAAAAGGTAAAAATTAATAATTGAGGAATATGAGCTGAAGGTAAACCTTCACGTTAGGTATATAAGCTTATTTCATGACTTTATGCTTCCTGAAATGAAGCCAATTAACCTGTCTTTGCGCTTTCTTGTGCTTTTACTCATCAGTCGCATCAAGTCCAAATATTATTTAGTTCGGCTGGCAGAGCCTCAAAAGGTGCACCAGATCAACCAATTTATCGACATTGGCGAAGAAGACTTTGACAAATTTATCCAAGGTGGAGTAGTGACGCCTAGAAAACACGGCGTTCTAGCTGGAGACCTCTTACGCAGTTTATTCTTATACCAGCTTCAGTGGCGAAACGTTGTAATAGTTAATGGAGCTATGGTTTATAACAATTGTCTTATATGTCACTGTGAGAGTTACTGCAAAACTAAAGGTCGAACCGTTAGTATCCCTGAATATGTCACAAACTCAGTCGTTTTGCCATTGCCTTTACTCAAAAAGATGTCAACTTTGTTTGCTTTAAATACAACCTTTGTTCGCAATAAGATCCACGTCAACCCAGGTCAGTTTATAAGAGTGGCTTTTACACCCAAACTAGTCAATATTACTGCTGATTTAATTTCTTATTATCCTGAAACTGGGTTCAAATGGCCTTGGCAAAAGCGTGCCTTAATGAAGAGTGCTTCTAGATTGGATTTAACCTTACCTTTATCCGTTGAAAAGAATGGCCATCTGTTTGCAGTTGGTTTAAAAACTAAGAGAAGATGCAACAAAAGAAATCTACATAAAGCTAAAAGTCTACTTTGTCTCAATTCTAAGGAGCTGTAAAGAATTTTTGCAAGCCTTTATTATTTAGTATATTTAGTATCTAAATATGAAACATTTTTTATCTGTATATATAAATGAATGTTTCTTTGTACCTTTGTAATGTATGCATTCCTATAACAATTATCCGATTGTGATAAAACTTTGGTGAGTTGTCGTGCACACACCTGCAATGATTTCTGAATTATTAAAACCATTTACAGTTATCAAAATAAAAAGTTTTATATATAAGGAATGAAACCCTTATATTTTTAATGATAATAATTATGTTGTTATGGCTGAGAAGTTTGATATTAAGTTGGTTTGGTAGTTTAAATGGCTTTGCCATGCAAAATGTCTTTCTCTCACTAATATCACTTTTAATTCAAAAATCTTGGAGTCCTGGCAGGTTTGTTGCTTGTTAGTGCTTTGTGCACAGGATTCTAACAATTTATCAGTGATAGGAGTTTTGAAACTTTCAGCTGCTTTTATACCATTTCTCTCTCAATTTCAACATTTTATTATTCAATTTCAACACTAATTAAAAAAGGTTTTTTCAATAATTTTTTGAAGATAAATATAAAAAGCTTAAAATTATTGTTCAATCAAATTTTATAAAATAATCTACCCACATGTCTTCCATCAGTGATTATGAAAATGAAAGCGAAGAAAACATTAATGTTGTAGAAAGGATGCATTATGACCAAGTTAATAATACTAAATGAAAAAGCCTAGTACATTTAGTCCACGAGCAAGGTAAGACCATAAAGGAAGGAGCAGAAATATTAGGGATCAACTATAATACCACCCAAACAATTTCTTCAGTGTAAAAAATGATGGCATTACTGATAAAAAAGCCAAAGGAGGAAGTGTGAGAAGTACTCTTACTGAAATTTGAGTGAACAAAATCAAAAGTCTGATTATTTATAATCCTCAGATTACATTAAAGCAGATTAAAGAGAAATTAGAAGCTGAAGAGTAAAATTTTATGATTTCAATCTCAAGTATTTATCGGCGCTTGCAAGAAATGCAAATAAATTTAAAACTAACTCATTGTGAATTAGATAGAGTTAACCTTCCCCACACTATTGCTGTAAGAAAAAAACATGTCCTATAGTTTAACAATTACTTTAATAGAAATTATTCAAAAGCAGTCTTTATTGATGAATCTTCCTTCAATTTGTATTTAAAGCAGATGTAAGGAAGATCAAGAATAGGAACGCACGCCATTATGACTGTTCCTGCCATTAGAAGAAGATCAGTGTCTTTATTAGCTAGTATGACAATTGATTGCCTTCAATATTATAAAACCATTGCTAATTCAACGATAAATGGTGATTTATTTGTGGAATACCTTAATGATCTTTGTTCTTATCTTTACAATGAAAAATGCTTGCAAGGAATGTGTCTCATACTAGATAATACTAGAATACACCGAAGAGCTGACATTGAAAGAATTGTTGCTATATTTAGTTATGACTTTAAATTCCTTTCTCCATATTCCTACATGCTAAATCCAATAGAAAATGCCTTTTCAAAAATAAAAAATGGCATTAGATTGAGACTGAGAGGCGGGGCATCTGGTCTTTTATCAGAGTTGATAATTGAAGAAACTGCAATTGTAACGGAGGAAGATAGCGCAGGTTATTTTGGACTGATTTTTAGAAATATTACTAATTGTGATGCAGAACTAATTTATGTACATCAATATATTTTTTTAAATGTTTAGTGCTTATTAACATTAAGATTGTGTCAATCTTTATCTGTCATAAATTTAATTAATTCTAAAATATTATCATGACTTTTATAATCATATAATTAATAAGAAAACTTTACAAGAAAATAAATGTGACTTCATCTTTTTATTTATAGATCATAAGTAAATCTAAAATTTATGTTGTGCCATGTCCTAAAATATATTGAAATTGAACATTAAAATGTTGAAATTGAATAATAAGATGTTGAAATTGAGAGAGAAATGGTATATAAAGGATAGGGGAACCTTATTACCACTTGAATTAAAATATGAAATTTAGTAATAAAAAAGATATGGTTTTATATATAAATTAATTAATAAAAAACTTTGGGGTCAAAAAGAGAACCCCTATTAAAATATTGCTGCTTAGTATATAAAGCAATTCAGGCTAGAAATGAGAAGGGTGGAAGAATTTAAAATAGTTGAGTGGCTTCCCATTTTGATTAAATGCTGATATAGCCTATCACTGCTCTGTAGAGGCTTATCACTTTGGTAGAGATTAGATTTTTAAATAGGATTTCAACTCCTTGAATGGCATAACCATGTGGCATCATTTTATTATAGTTGCACCAATCAGCCATCTGGAAAGGGTTAGGTTTCTTAGTGACTTGCACCATATTTGAGCTGGTGCTTGGGCGAGGTTACAAAGGGGTGTCCTATTCTGCTGCATGTTGGCGTAACCCTACTACCAACAATAGAGCTATTTGGCTGAGGAGTGGGGGTAGCATATTACCTTATTTGAAGGATTTTACCAAGGATCAACCATGGTTTACTGTGCAATATTGGACTTTTTTGACACCAAAACACTCTTTCACAATATTGACCATATAATTGTCCAACATTACACCCTTTAAAAGTGTTAGGGGAGAATAAGGGTACAAAAACTGGTTATGGACTCAGTTGACTTAACTCCAGAAGCAAAGGATTTGATAGATTACTCATCCCCTCTCTTATGAGTGACTACAAAAGGTCTTTCCCATATAGATCTGATCTTTTCAATTCTAGAAGTGAATAATTGTTGTAATACAGCACCAAGTATGATACTTAGAATTAAGGAAAATGGACTGAAGCTCATTAGCTGCTTGGCCTTCTTTAGTGACAGTCTTCACCAAATTGGTCAGAGCCTCTGATTGTAACTGGATGATGTGATGAACCAACTTTTTTATGGCTTGCTCAGGGTCAGTCCTATCTGAGAAAATATCTTTGGCTAATAAATCTGGCACCCCAGGCTCTCATCATACACATATGAAAAGAAGACATTTTAGGATGCAGCGGTAACTAATGCAGTAGTCCATGAGGGAAATGGTTAAGCATATATCCCAGTGAAGAGGGTCTGAATTGGCCATTTTTCATAATATAGAGACCAAGGTTCCATTAACTCTTTCTACAGCACATTTGTGGATGAGTTATAGGATGCCAAAAAGAGTTGTTGCACTATTATGGAGCTGGCAAGCATCTTCACCACTCTAAAAATAAATTTTTTTCCCATTGTCATAAAGTAGAACATGGGGCAACCATGCCAAGTGAAGATATACTGATGGAGGAAAGTGGCCATAATATTTTCAGTTTGAACAGGAAGAGTCACAGCTTCAACTTATTTGGTAAAGTAATCTATACCTACTAAGATATAAAAGTTTCTCCCAGTAGTATGGGGTAGAGGACCAACCATATCTAGACTTATCATGTGGAAGTGTTGTTGAGGAGTAGTAGGTTGGTACTGATACCAGGTCTTGAATCTGGATTGCTATTTACAGTTCAGACAGGGATCTAGGACTTCTGTTATGGTTTACATGCACCTTCCCAGTAGTAGCGCTCTTTAACCACTCATAGGTTTTAGTACCCACTATGCACTAGTATAATATGATACTCCAAAATTACGGGTACTAACTCTGATGGCCTGAGATAGGGCAACCAGTTTGCCCTTACTTTTTGTATAGCTTCCCGTTCTCCAACTTGATGTTGCAAGAGTGCTGAGCTAGCATCTTCTTTAAAGGTTCATCCTCATCAGCTCAAGGATCAGGAGTCATTAGGAGATCATGTAACCTCTCAGCTTTACTATTGTTTAATCGAGGAAGGTAGCCACAGCAAACCATCAGTGTTCATGTGGCAAGTTCCTGCCCAATGCCCAATTGTCATATTGTAATGCTGTATTTTAAAAGACTAGTGAGCCAACTGCACAGTAGGATCCTTTATCCTATGCAACCACTTTAAAGAGGCATGGTTGGTTACTACCTTGAATGAAGTTCCATATAAGAAGGGCAGTAATATCTAACAGCAAGCAAGACAGCAAGGCTCTCCTTCTTAGTGACACTGTAGTTGCGTTCATCTTTTGAAGACATCTTACTAAAGTAGGATATGAGATAATTGACCCCATGCTCATCCAATTGTCCCAAGCTAGCTCCAAAAAGCGTAGATCAAGGCATTAATGAAAACATGAAGGGCTTTTCATAGTCAGGGTGGCGGAGAATTGGCCTTTGTTGTAATAACTTCTTCAGGGTCTCAAACGCGGTTTTTTCTTCAGCACTCCAATGAAAAGGAATGATACTAGCCAAGAGGAAGATAAGAGGCTCACTGAGCCGGGAGACTTTGAGGTAAAATTGATGGTAATACCCCATCATGCCCATAAAAACCTGAATGTCGCAAAGGGTTTTAGGTGCAAGCTGTAAGTCTAAAGAAGCGTCTCCTCTGTTTGGACCAGGTGGCGTTCCTGTTTCCATCAAAAAGGGTCCAAAAAGGCCAGCTTCCCCTCTCATCACACAGGGAGACCTTGCCCATGTGGTGGACAAGTGATGGGTTACAGCCTACCCTTTAAGGATCCTGCCATCAGTCCTCATATTAAATTTTAATAGATTAGTACAATGAATCAAGGGAATTTTTTCTGAGCTTTCTGTTAGTTGACATCTTGGGATGTGAGATTTGAACAAAATTGAGGGCAACAAGCCTTTGGCATTAAAGCCTGAGAGCCCCAAACCCACGGCAACAAAGCCTGATGGGCATTCAATTTCAAATAATAAAGTATCAAGTATAGAATTTTCGTCAAAGCTTGCTGATGGCATTGAGCCATTTTAAAATGCAGTCCACAATTTGAAACTCACCCCAGACACACCAAAATCTTTGTTTAATAATTATCAGTTGGCCAAATGGATTCCAGAGCAACCAGGTGATGTGGATTGAGTATCATAAACCTGTTCCTGACCTCATGGGACCGCCTCTACATGGGTTGGCCATGGGAGGTTCTTGTGGCTCATCAGGTGAGACGCCATCAATCCAGTCATCAAAATTGAAGAGATTTGGCAACTCAGGCATCTATAGATGAATCAACTGTGACTTGGCCCACCACCAAAAAGTTTAATTTGTTTAAAAATAATTTGTTTTCCCCCTTGCCCAAAGTTTGCCAGATTAGGTCAAATCTCAAGGGCCCCAATCCCATGTTTTCCAAGTTATTCCTCAAATCAATTGTCTATTAAAACTGTTGCAACACACTGAGAAATTGATGGTCAGTTCTCATATATTAACTTTATTAAAAATCTTCCCAAACCCAAATTTATTTATTCAAGTTCAATTTTTCCTACCAAACCCCCGTGGTATCTATAATGAGGCCCCATGGGCTTTGCATCAACTGGATTGTCCCAGTCATATTAACTTTGGCCTTTTTCACAGTCATCTGGGCTTATCATGTCAAGGTTCCCACAAATTTTTTAAATCTTGCCATTACCTATGCCCAGTCCCATTGACCTTAGGGCTGCAATAGCTGAGCTCTTTACCCAATTTTTTAGTTTATTTGTGGTCTATTAGCAGACCCGTTTTCAGCCATTCCCAACCAACTTTAAAATCTTTTGCACAGCAATGCCACTGGCATTCTAGATTGCCCTTTGGGTGCCTTTGCATCCTAACTGGCAGGCCAGTATAACTTTATCAGCTGTTACCTGACACAGGCTGTCAGGGAGATTACAGAAAAAGTTGGACTGGCCTGCCAGCTGGAATGGAAAGCATCCAAAATGAAATTCAAAATGACAGGGGCATTGCTGCTCATATGATGTTATAATAAGCTGAGAGGTGAACGATAATTGAGTTCTGATGGGCCACAAATGTAAAAAACAACTTGGTGAAAAACCAGGCAGTTGTGACCCAGGGTTAATTGGGCCAGTGCATAGGGAGATGCGATTCCAGGGAAAATTAATAGAACTTGACACAATAGGCCTAAGTGACTATGGTGGTGATCTAAGCTAATAATATGACTGGGACAACTCAGTTGATATGCAGCCCGTGGGGCTTTATTGCAAATGTCACAGGGGTTTAGCAACAACAATCTGAATTTATAATAAATAAATTTTGATTTTGGTAATAATTTTTAATGAAATTTAAAATATGAAAATTGACTATCATTTTCTCAATATGTTACAACTGTTTAAATAGACAATCATTTTGGGAAATAGCTTGGTAAAATGTGGTATTGGGGCCTTCAAGATTCAACCTAACCCAGCAAACTTTAGGTGATGAGGAAAGAAAAAAAATTATTTTGAACTGACTTTGAAATTATTGGCGGTGGGCCAAGATACTGTCAGTTTGTCCATGGACCCCCAAGTTACAGATTTTCTGTGGTTCTGCTGACTGGAGTGATGGTGTCTTGCCTGATGGGCAGCAGGAACCTCCCAAGGCCATCCCACATAGGGGAGGTCCCAAGAGGTTGGTAACAGGTTTGGGGCGCCCAATCCACCCGCACCCAGTTGCTTCAGCGTCTGTTTGACTAAATGGTAAATATTGGATAAAGATTTTGATGTGTCCAGGGCATGTTTCGAACTGTTGGCTACATTTCCCATTGGCCCAATGCTATTGGCGAGCTTTGCCAAAGATTTAATACCAAATGCTTCATTTGCCAAAAGTACATGCCTGTTGGGCTTTGTTGCCAAAGGTTTGGGGCTCTTGGGCATTGATGCCAAAGGATCGTTGCCCTCAGATTTATTCAAAATTTTCACCCCATGAGATTGCCAACTCACTGATAGATCATCACAAACCCCATTAATTAATTTGAAGTTAATAATGAGATGGCTGGTGGGGTCCATAAAGGGTAAGATGTTACCATCGCTTGTCCACCACATGGGCTAGGTCACCATGGGAGACAAAATGGTCAGCTGGCTTTCTTAGACTTTTTATCAGAATGGGAATGTGACCCAGTCCAAGTAGAGAGGCGCTCCCCAGACTTACACAGTCATCTTGAATATGGCTTCCACCTTATCTTATAGAGGTTGAATCCCATCTTGAGAGATAATGTGCCCAATAAAATTCAGCTTCTTCTGGAAGAAAGTACATTTGGAGGGTTTCAGTTTAATGTTTAATGACCACAAGGAATGAAACACTTCCTTTGGGTGCATAAGGTGCTTGTTGAAGGTCTTGGAGAAAACTGTGATATCTTCATGATTGACAATCACAAAACTCAGTTTAAGATCCTGGAGAATGTGATCTATCACCCGCTGAAAAGTTGCAGGCACATTGCACAGTTACTGGGGTATCTAGGTGGGTTGGAACAGGCCTTTTCTGCAAATAAGAGTGCATTTCTCCTAGTCTTAGGAGAAAGGTCCATTTGCCAATAACCACTAGCCAAATCCATAGCGGAAAAAAACTTAAATCCAAAGAGTTGTGCCAGAGCGTCATCAATATGGGGGATATGGTATCTATCTTTTTTGGTGAGGCTGTTCAGTTTGCGGTAGTCCATAATTACCCAATGACCTCCATTTTTCTTCTTTATTAGTAGAAGAGGGGACGACCAAGGCTTTGGTAATGCACCAGCAACCCAGCTACTTTCAACTATTTGAGCTCCGTCTGCATATGTAACCCTTCAACTTTTGATTTGTAACAGGGTTTTTATCAGATTAGATGAGCATCCCCATCAATGGTATGAGTCCAAGCCTTCATGTGCCCATAGTCATTTTCAGATTTGAAGAATATGCCACTGTAGCCTTGAGCAGGGTGTGTACTTTGTCAAGCTCATCTGAGGTTAGTTCGTCAGAAATATGAAGAGTAGGCAAAGTACATAATGATTGGTTATCGGGTAAACCCATATCTAGCATAGACCCAATATAATGGACTTGGTGGATTTCCTCAACGGGAATTAGTAGACCTCTTAAAATCTCTTGATGCTTCTTGACAACCATGTCCTTCTTGGTGAGATTCCCCTAGCAGGAGATTGATAGGTCACTGATAAGCTGGATCTAGTACGACTGGCAATACTCTGGTCTCTAGAGGACTAACTCTGTCAATGCTGATTAGGTTCAATAGACAGTTGTGGGAGATTTGAAAGGTAATCTTAGTGTCAATCATATTTTGTTCACCCGCCTAAAAACCTCTTTGGAAGCATAGAAAGGAATACCCTCTAGGGCGTCTACTGATTTATGCAGCTTCTTTGTATTCCACTCCACCGTCATGTAGTGTGGGGATAAGGCTGAAAAGGGTACTTAACTGTGCAAGTATATTGTTTTTTTATTAAGCTCATTGTTGGTAAGTATCAGGGGAAATTTTTATTTAAGCAGGTAGAGATAGCCCTGCTTCAAATTGATGATCCCATGATACTCAAGCATAAAATGGGTACCAATGAGTAGATCATAGGTATTGTTAGCCAAGGCCACAGCTGGGGCTGACAAGATAAACTTCCCAAATCTGATGTACAGAGATGAGTATGCAAAAATAGCACAAGTGCCATTAGGACTAACAGTTTTAAACTCTTGGGTGTACTCGAGGTCAGGGGCCAGCTTAATATTTTTAGTACATTTTGATGACACAATTTTAACAGGGGATTAATGCCAAGGATAGCTGTGACCCGTGCTCAATTGACAACAACCTCCACCTTGGTTAAGGTTCCACCCAAGTTAGGGAAAAGAGCTAGGACATACTTTAGATGGAGAGTAGAAGCAAGTCTTTTGGCAGTTTCAGGGTAAATATCTTGAATAGTCTGCAGGATATGAACACACTGGGTATCAGATCAGTGTGGCAATGATCTGGTCAGTGTCACTGGCATTAAATTTTAAATTTACTGCGGGGAAGGCTGACCAGGGGATGGACACTTACAAATGTCGACCAAAAATAAAACGAAACTTAGTAACAGGGAAGGCACCCCAGAGAAGCGATGCTATCTCTTGTTGCCAGTGGGAACGCCACTATGGGGAGGGGGAGGGAACGTGTGAAGGGGCCATAACCACTGTTGAACACGTGTGGAGGAAAGGGTGTGATTTGATGAACCAAACTGGGAACCAGGAGGAGACCAGCTGATGGCGACGCGGTGGGAGGTACCCAAACATCCACGCCTGGAAGTGGTCCACCAAATGGGACCAGAATTTGTGGACAGCTTCTGGGAGGGTGGGGGTGGAGCCTGCGATGGCATCCAAGACAATAGTGTGAATAGTCCACATGGCGATTGCGACCACCAGAGCATGGAGGGAGGGTGGAAGAGGGGATACCATGGGTATAGCAAACATATCTCTTGACAGACTGAAGGGATGTGTTTGATCCTGGCCAAGCAGAAGTTGAACTTTGCGCCATATCACTTTAGAGGTAGGGCACTTCTCTAGGTGGTGGAAAAGCGTTTCATACTGGCCACACATGAGGCAGGATGAGTGTAAAGCGTTAGAGCGCTCAGCTGTATGATACACCCGCCTCAGGCAGCGCCACACATGGGAACAGATTTGAGGCTGCAACAGAGGGTGGTGTGCGTATTTCCAAATAGTCTTCTGGGTCTAAAGGGAATAAGGGTTGTCCATCATGTCCAGGTAGTCCACCCTGGATAGGACATGGGGCCGTGTGGGGATCAAGACATCTTAAATGGGTAACCCCTGTACCTCCTGTGTGAACCGAGGAGAGGGGCGGCCTCTCTGGGCTGTGTGTCCACTAATACGGATTCTCCGCTCAGTGCTCTGCATGAAGAGGAGGATTCGTTTGTAGTGGGTTTTTGTCCCATGAGGACCTGTGGCCGATGTGTGTGATGCGAGGTATTTCATCAAGGAGTGAGGATTTGATGGATTGTTAAGGCCCAGGGCGCAGGAGAAGTTGGAGTGGGCTGCGCGGGACCAGTGTTGGGTGGGGAGCATAGGGGCAGTGACGGCCGCAATCCAGGTGCCCAGGATCTTGGCATCATGGGCTTTAAAGTCAAGCAGGCCCATGCAACCATGACGACGAGGGCCAAACATGACCTCAAGCTGCACTGGCGGTGGGCGGCCTGACCATAGCCACCCTTGTAGAAGAGCATACATAGATTTGAAAAAACTGGGGAGAAGGCGATTGCGTGGGCTCCAAACCAGACTTTGAAGATGAGCATAGAGTTGGCTAAAACAACCCTGCCAGTAAGGGAAGTAGGGTGGGCTCTGAGGGAGGTGATGTGCTTCGTCACATTGTCTAGAATACGATTTTCCATTACTGCTGAAGCATACCCACCTGCCTCCACCCACACGCCCAGATGGCGGACAGGCCCTATGGTAGGGCGTGGCACAAAGGGGAGCACAAGTGGGGCGGTGTGGGGTGAGCAGGGAAGGCGAGCCTGTGTGCGACAGATGGGCTGGGCTGGGCACTGGTCGCTGGGGCTCAGCAGGTTTGATATCAACCAAGGAGGATGATTTCAGTTTTGGAAGCGTTCAGTGCAGCAATACTTATCCAGGAATACTCCTGGATGAGAGCTTCAAGCGCGCGTGCATCTTGATTATTAGACACCCTGACCACACAATCATCTGCAAACGCCATCATCTTCACTGGGGCTTGGCCTGGTGCATGGACCCCAGTGAGGCGGGCATTAACATTTCAAAGTAGTGGGTCAAGGCTGAAGTTATATAATAGTGGGCTATGGGGGTCCCCTTGGCGTAGGCCCCTTTGAGGGCGGACTACTTCCGTGAGGAAGCCAGGGCCACGCACTGCCATTGTTGCAGATTCTGTAAGCAGCATTACCCAGTTGATGAAGCGAGGGGGCAAGCGGAATTGGTGGAGGCAGTCCCTGAGGTATTCCCAGTTTACTCTATCATAGGCCTTTTGTTGGTCCAAGAATACAAGTGCCCCAGAGGCCGTGGACTGGCATGTATTAGCCACATAGTGTACGTTGTCCCAAATCGACCTTCTGGGTATGAAACTGAATTGTTCTGGGGAGATGGTGGCAGATGCTACAATCCCTAAACGGTTAGCCATGATTTTAGTTAAAATTTTTGTATCTGTGTTAGTTAAAGAAATGGGGCGCCAGTTGGCAAGGTCTAACTTATCCCCTTTCTTGAAGAGTGTGATGGTGAAGGCCTCTTGCCCTCCTGGTAGAAGGCGCGTATCCAGAAGGCTCTGGTTAAGGGAGGCAAGCAACAGTGGGTATATATATTTGAAGTACTTCTTATGGAACTCATACGGAATGCCATCAGGGCCTGGGCATTTCCAATTTGGTGCACCGCAGATGGCGGACCAGAGTTTGTTCAGAGTAATCAAATTCATTAATTCTGGGTATTGGGAAATGGTGCGGATTTGGGTGCTATTGACAAATTTTGCCAATTTGGCCAGCTGAATTGGATTGGATCGGTACAACTTGTAGTAATAATTTTGTATTTCAATTGCCACTTTGGCCAGCTTATCTGCTATGGAATTATCCAACCTCTGCACCTGTGTGCAGGCCACGCTCTGGCGTGGTGCAAAGAATTTTTTAGTAAATATGTGGAGCATGTGCCGCCCTCTGTAATGTGTTTGGCCCTGTACTGAACACAAACCTGATGTTTGTGTTGCCTTTCAAGCGCGTTGAGGTGGGCGGCTGCTTCTTCCTACTTCTGGCCCAAAGCAGGGTTGTAGCCTGTGGCTGGGATGTTGGACTCCAGGTGTGCCAACTCTGCCAGAGCGCGCGAGATGACGGCTGATGTAGCTCATGAGCATCGGGAGGAGAGGTGGCGAGTGTGCAGATGATATCCTCTTTGAAGGCTGACCGTGTGGAAATTGGGTCCACGCAAAATGGTGTAATAAACTCTTTTGCCAAAGTTGCTGATTCCACCCAAGTGGAAAATCCTGGTGATGTAAGTTTGGGTGGGCGAAGTTTGCACCAATGCGGAGCCCTAGCCACTGTGACAGGTAAGTGGTATGTTATTGAGACCAGCCAGTTGTTGGAGAAATTGATCTTTGATGTTTGGAAGTGGGAATTATGAGATCGAAATTTTACTAGCATGAGGATAAGGTCGATGTGGGTCATGGACCTTAATTGGCTGTTGTGGATGTGGGGGCGTGTCATGTTTTTGAGCAGCAGGGCTTGCCATGGCAGCGCGTCTAATAACCCAAGGGTGGCCTTTAGAACGTGAAGTTCTACATGATCTGGGGGGCGTGGGATGAGGAAGGCCAACGGTCCGTGGGTGTGTTTAGCCAACAGTTTGTGTTGCCAACTATGAAAGGGTCAGGGGGTAACGGAAGGGATTTGACCGATGAGAAAAATTCCTGACACTCTCATGCACAGGTTGGGGCATAAATGTTGATGATAACGTGCGCCACATCAGCTCATGAGAATGTAACAATTAGGACTCATCCATCAAGGAAGGATTCTGACAATAAAAATTTAAAAAAATTGTTTTTCTGAATAAGCACCCCACAGTGCTCTGACCAGAAAGATAGGGAAGGGAGGAGCATGGTTTTCAAAGCGTCCTCAGAACCTCGTGGACAGTGGGACTCCTGGATGGCCAGGATGTCCACGGGTAAATTTTTTGTAAAAAACTCGGTTTTCTATCCCAGGACAGTGAGGCCTTGAGTCTGGCAATATTCAACATCCCTAAATTGAAGGCTTCCCCCATCGCACCTTAGGTGCAAGGGGGTGGCGCCCAGGCCCACCAGTCTCCTCTGGATCCCCATGGGCCTTCATGGCAATGCGGGTGTTTGCAGAAAAACTATTGGTAGTTTTATTAGTTTTAGCAGACAGGGTTGCGTTGGCTTTTGCCTTTGCTTTTTGTTTCCCTATTGTTAGACGAATTTTTTGCGGTGCAGATAAGTTTGGTGCACCAACATTTGGGTCAAAAAAAATTTTCAGGTAGGTTTGAGACCAAGTCTTTTTCAATCAGGGCTTGGTTGCAAAGGTCAGGTGAGATCAAGTCGCCCATTGGATCCTCAGATTGGGTGGCCCAATCAGCTTGGGCTTCCCAATATGATTGGTTAAGGATTCCTGAGTTGCTTCCACCGCGAAGGTTTCAATGTCCTCCTGGCGTTGGGAGTGTGGGATAGCGGTGGCGACTTTGGCTGCTTCCTTGGCCATGGCCCTGCGGGCCTGTTTGGCCTTCTTTCGCTCTTGAGGGGAGATAGGCTTTACTAGTAAGTAGCAGCCTTGTGCTCCCCACGGGAAGGCCTCTTTGGTGCTGGTGGTTGGTTCATAGTGCGCCTCCCTGCCGGCCATGGCCACTGAGGGGTGCTCTTGGAATGTGATGCCCTCCTTGGTGGGGCATGCGTGTGCCTTATGGCCAAACATGTCACAGTGGGTGCAGATGGGGGTGCTCTATCTACAGTTACCCGAAAAGGGTGGGTGGTATGCCCTTCAATATTGATATAAGTGAAGTGCGGGATCTGGGTTAGGTCCTTCGCAATCTCCTCAGTTGGAGTCAGAACTGCAATGGCTTTGCTGGTGCACAGGTGTGGCATCAGCATAAAGCGTTGCATCTTGAAGGATTGTATTTCGTCATATATGGTGAGACCATCTTTCAGGTGCTGCTCCAGAGTGGCACGCTTGACTGTAGTGGGCAAAATGTTGAACGTGAGGAAAATTTGGTTGGATTTTGTCCATCTGGTGCGCTTGGTTTTGATGACCCACTGCCCTTTAGGGAGGTCAATCACAACGCGCACCGCAGCAGCTTCATCTGCTGCCTCCTTGTTTTTGCACCTGATGTCCAGCCAACCGCATGGCATGTAGTGAGGTGCGACATACACTGCTTTCAGGAAATAAGTGTGCACATCCCCACAAAATTTTTCCCATAAAGCTGTTTGTTGGATATCCAGGAACACCCAGACTCCATATTCCACTGACGAGATTGGTTGAGAGTGCAGCGTGTTGATGTACTGGTTACATTGCGCCTGCCAAGTGAGGATTTCTGGGGAAATAGTGTCCACCAGTTTTTTATTTTTCTTCTAATCCACCAGTTTCTTTGGGGAATTTTCAAACGTTAGAGGTCGCGGGCCTATCACCTGTGCCTCTTACCTTACTTGCCCAACTGCTCCCTGACATGGCGCAGACTAATCTCCTCTGTGAGATTATCAAACTAGATTCAGACTTGAATTGAATAAGTTGCAAAAGTGATAGCAACGAGAGAGAAAAGTTTTTGTTACTGGCATTATCAATAACTTAAAAGCCCCTCTGTACTTGCTGGAGATAAGTACGGTGGGGTAACTTAGCTGTATCTACTTTTTCCAGGTTCAAATTGTCAGGTATCCCACTTAAACTGGGGCTTCTAAGACATAATAGCTGAAATCATCACAACCCCCTTGAAATTCATCATTGGAGAATTTATTGATGCATGTCATGGAGTCCATAGGACAGGGGGTAGGTTTAGGGCTTCCCTTGTTGCAGAAGAGCCCTGAGGCTGCTCATTTATCCTATTGACATTTAGAAGGGCGTTGTTTTTGTCACGGCTCTACATTTGGTTTTTAAAGTAGCAGTTTTGTGCTGCCTCATGGCTACAGGTTTTGGACTAGGGATGGTTAGAGGAGAGTTCAAGGGAGATAGAGATAGAATCTTGGACAGACGTGATGATTGAACCACTTGGGAAGGCCGCTCTGAAGAAAGAGGGGAGCAGGAAAAGGGATGACTGACTTCAATGGCTGACCTTTTGGAGCTGAAGATGGAGGAGAGCACTACCCATCGCTGCAAGTATCCTCTGGCTATCCTCACATGGTGGAGGAGCATCTAATTGCCACAGCTCTTAGGGAGCAGGCTTCCAGAGGGAGATAGTCATAGAAGAGGCTAGAGGGGTCAGAGTGGATTCTTGCCTTAGCGTTCCTTATGTAGTGTCATATTCATAAAAGTCAGCCAGCGCTAGCAGAGCCTCCTAAATATTTTTTATATTTAGAAAGGAGCGCTTGCTACAGAGATATGCATTGCCAAAGAGGGTTGGGCCGCCAAGCCAGCCAGGATAGCAGTAATAACGTCTTCTAGAGGTAGCATCTTTTCAATCATTAAGGGATGGGCTTTACCATAGAATCGCTCAAAAAAAGAGTCAAGCAATCACCCTTTTGTAGGCTAAAGCACATAAAGGCCTGTTTTTTTTCAAACTCTGCGTGGAGCCAAATTCATCAATGAGGGCTTTCTTAACCTCCGCCCAGATGCTGAGGGTGGCCATATTTAGAATCATTGATTTCGTGAGCCACCCAATTTGGGCAAGGAAATATGTACTTAATTTTCTGATTTGCCAGTTGTTCCTTCTATAACCAATTCATAACCAAAGTGGAAGGAGCCAATATTGCCCTCATCTGTAATAAACTTGTCTCTAAAAGAGTTTTTTTAAATAATGGGAGTGGCCCCATGTAGGCCTTGAGAGTGGTGCTGCTCAAGCTTTTTGCGAGAGACAAAGCATTATTGAGCTGCTGTTCTAAAGAAGATATCCTTGTTTTAGGTTCAGAGAGGAGGTTGTGAGGGTTAGTTACCACAACGGCTTTATTTTTAGTAAATGTTTTGTGGTATACAGGCCCCCTGTAGTGAGCAACACAGGTTGGAATCCTGGCGAGTTTGTTGTTTGCTGGTACTTTATGCACAGGATTCTAACAATATAGAAGTAATAGGAGCTTTGATAATCTCATCTGCTTTTATAAAGGATAGGAACCTTATTACCACTTGGATTAAAATATGAAATATAGTAATAAAAGGAGATTTGGGTTTTATATATACTTTTACTAATGAAAGCTTTGGGGTCAAAAAGAGAACCCCTATTAAAATATCGCTGCTTAGTGTTTAAAGCAATTCAGGCTTGAAATGAGAAGGGCGTTGTAATTAAAATAGGTGAGGGTCTTCCCAATTTGGCTAAATGCCAATTTAGCCTATCACTGCTCTGGGGAGGCGTATTATCTTGGTAGAGCTTAGATTTCAGATGGAAGTTTGACTCCTGAATTGCATAACCATGTGGCAGCATTTAATATAGTTGTGCTAATCAGCCATCTGGTTAGGGTTAAGTTTCTTAGTGACTTACACCAAATTTGAGCTGGTTCTTGGGCTGGGTTCCAAAGGGGCTATCTTATTATGCCGCAAGTTTGGTGTAACCCTACTACCACTAATAGAGCTATTTGGCTGAGGAGTGGAAGTAGCAGTATTACCTCTCATATGAGAGATCCTATTGAGAATCAACTAGGGTTTTCTGTGCAAAATTTAAACTTATTTGACACCAAAACACTCTTTTCACAAACTGAACATGTAATTGTCCAACAATAAGTGACCAGAAAAAGACTAGAGAGAACATCCCACCTGTGAGTGTGTTACTACACTTATAGAGCAGTATGACATGGCCACCACCTTAGTGCAAGTAGAACCATCCACCTGTCAGTGCTAAGCACAAAGAAACGGACAGCCTTCTTACACTCCCCAGTCTTTAATAATAAGCAGTAAGAAACCCACGATGGTAAAGGAATACACTAGATGACTTTCTTTTAACTATGTCCACAGGGATATTGGCAATGGTGCCAGCTCATCTCAAAACTATTCAGAAACTACTTCTGCACCTAATCATAGCACAATTTTAAAGAGTAAGACCTTTTCAAAGCACACCAATATAAAAAGAGACTCCAACGGTTCACTCACTGCCGCTGACACCCATGGTGTTTTCAGTGATGATACCTGATCGCATCTTTGTGCTGATGCACCCACCTTCATGTGTAACGCTACTTATGTCTTTAATATGACGCCAATGGGGGTACAGACCCCAGCAACACAACAAGAAGCCCATCTGGGTCTTGAGGACTCCCTAATGGTAGAGTCCCCATCTGCTGCCCCTAGTAATCCCATTGGCTTTCCAAAGAAAGTTTTGGGGGTGCAGTAAAATCAGGTTATCTGGTCTCAGAGAAATTCCCAGCAAATAAAGCCTAGCAGTGCACCCAATTGCACAAAAAAGTGCAAGCCAAAAGTCCCAATAATGTTACTGTCAGATTGGGATCCAGCTCTGATACACTCTACACATAACGTTCAACTAATTTGTTGGGTCAAATCCACAATAAGTCTTTAGTCAAATTGGGGCTACTTCCCACCAAAAACAACCCAATCACCCACCCAAATCGTCAGGCAACATACCTGACAAAGTTCATTCAGCAGTGGGAACTCTCCCCACCAAAACGCATACTGCTCACACAACTAATTTATCAGTCTGTAACCCCAAAGGGGTAGCAGTAGTTTCAGGAATTGAGTCTGACGGATCAGGCCACCAGGCTAATTCATATAAAAACTAAAAACCTTACTGGACTGGTCAACAACAACCACTGTGGTCAAACTGTCATCCAGAGCCCTCATGAAATATACGCCAGTGCAAGATATATATGCTTTCACATTGCAGGGTGTCCTCCTATGAGATCAAACAGTGGGAGCTGCATCAGTTCCTGTCTCCACAGTGATTCAGTGGTTTATGAAAGCCATTACTCCTTCCATCGCTTCCATTTGGAAAGACCATAAGTTCTCCACTGGAGCTGCCAAAATGGTGGCTTAAAACCCAAATCAAACTAGATATGGTGTTTTTAAATCCTTGCGGGTTTGTACTAAAGATGCATTTGAATGGATAAAACTTTCACTCAATCACTCCACCATTGAGGCTGTCATGCGTGAGGATCTGAAGCCCATGGATGTGAAAGCCTGGATGGAAGATGGTATTGATCTCCACAACGTGATGAAGTTTACAAAGTCAGGAGTTTAGAAAAATTCGCCCAAGCTTTTAGGAGTTTGAGTATCCTAACAACAAAACTTACCACGTATATGAAGCGCTTTCCAAACGTTTCAACCACCCTCAAATGGTCCCACCATGCCCTTCCAGTTGAAATAGCACTAGAATGGTATAATATCACGTTCTTCCCCAGAAGGCTCTACCATGGATTGCAGCCATGTTCAAGGCTACCAGAGCCTTGCACTGGTCCTATACCCGCATTCCACTGCCAACTGCATCTGAACTGATGAAGGAAGGTTGGAAAAAGTAGAAGGACGTAGACTGGGGGCCCTTTTAATATTGGTTTCTGGAGGAGGCCATCAACTGGTGCGCCAATGGGTATACCATGTTGAAAATGAAATACTGGTTCCAGACAGGCACCAGTATTGACCAGGTTTGAGAGTGGCTGAGCTAGGGGTAACAAATCCAATCCATGAGACTCTTTGTGGCCGCACGTTCCCCAATTTGAAATGGAAAATTTGGTGAGACTTCACCACACTTTCCAAAGCGCTGACTGGGATGCTGCAGGATTCACCCCCAAATCTGCCCAACTGTGGATAGAACATGAAGTTTTCCCCAAGCAGCAGCAGCAATGAAGGGGGTCATGACTCTTGACCTCAGGCGCAAATGGCTCAAAGTGGGCATTTGCTTCAAAACTCTTTGTAACTGGACTTGATCATTCCCAGATCCATCTGTTGCCGCCCCTTACACTGCTGAAGGTTTTGCTCCCACAGAGGCTTTCCAGTGTTGCAAAGCAGGTGTGCCTGCCGCCATGGTGAGGATCTTCACTGATGGGGGCTGTAACAGCATCACAGTGAGGAACTGGTGCCAAAGTAACTCAATCATGCTGGATGCTCTGCAACAGTACCTGTATTCAACGTGTGGTCCTGAAGCAGCATCCACTGGTACTGCCTGAGTTTCTCACCACCCAAGGCCCTCAGCTGGAAAAATTTGGAGATCAAAGTGTTGATGGCCAAAAATATAACCCTCTGTGGTACTAACATCTTTCAGGTCAAAGCTTCCTTAAACTGGAGGTTTAGCCTCAATGAATTTCTCAATTGTATTATGAATGGTAAAACCCAAGTCAACGCACCAAAAACCACCCCAAAAACAAGTAATACAGTGCCTTGGCCGCCCAAACCAACGAATACTCACGGAATGAGGTGGTAGCCACATAGATTATATCCGCCAACTAATCAGAAGAGGCTTCACAGGCCGCCAGACATTTAAGTTATACCCTAGAGATGCCATCCAAGTCCACTTGCACCTAATGGAGGAGGAGGAGTGGTCCAACTTAATTATGTCTATTTACCATAAGCTTGAAGAGGTCTTGACTGGTTGAGACTTTGACCATCATTGGGCACCTGAACATGGCTACATCAAATAACATAATCCTGGGTGAGCTTGACTGCAAGAAACTCCTTGAGGTTGGGATAAAAAATAATGGGGAATACCTGTATACAGAACTGACCTGCTATGCAAACCAAACCGCCCAGTGGGTTATGTTTCAAAATCTGCTGATGGATCAGAGAGAGAATGGGTACACAAGGTGATCCAAACCGGCCTCTTGTTCTATGGGGAAGGTTGGGAATTTCAACAGGCTGGAAGTGAATGTATTGCTAAGTGTCTTCGCCCCATACCGTGGAGGCGCTTTATAAGCCAGCTACATGGATGAGGTCAGATAAAATCGCCCTCCCCAATTCATCCGCCTGCCTGGTCTCAGCTGGGTCATTTATGTGGAACAGGAAAACGCCAAACAGGTGTGCCAGTTCTGTTATCAGACTGGCCAAACAATGGCCCAATGTCACCACAAAAGGGTAAAACCCCCAAGGGTTTAACTATGGTTCAGTCAGCGGTGTCACCAAAGTTGGGAAGAAGACCTTCTTTCATCCCAAAGCCAAGGAATGGCTCTTATGTAACCTGAAAGAGGTCGCAGACATGAAGCACCAGCAACAGGAGCTGGACTTCGCCTATAAGGAAGCATGGGAAAGGGAGGCAGCTAAGCAACCTGAAGCAGATGATGAAACCTTCATGTACCCCAACCCCTGAGGTGTACACAATGGATGACAGGATGGTACCAGACCCGGTTGCTCCTCGCCCATTGCAAGCAGAGTGGACGTTCCAAGAGGAGGCACGCTGGCAGAAAGCTGGCCCCAAAAATCGTCAAAGTAGAGCCAATTAATGCTGGCTCCTACAAATTTGAAAAGCAATCCTGACAATAAAAAATGGGTAAAAAATCAGAACGCAAACCATCAGCAAAAAAAATCCTATGCTAAAGTTTAATCACCCTCTGAGGATGCCAAGGCGCCAGAGTTGATTGAACGCCTCTACAATAAACCCAGCCTCACTGAGAAATTCAAACGATGGTCTGGTAAGAAGTTGGCGAGTGTTTTCGCCACTTTTGTTCAAGATGGAGTGTCTGTAATGCTCCCAAAATTAGTGCTTAAACGTCACCGCTATCAATCAATTAGGAGACATGGATTGCTATATAATTCCAGTGCACAAAAAGCCCAGCAATAAAATCATCATGTCCTCCAGCTGCCCCCACAAAGCACCACCTGTCCCTCACTCTCCCTTAGTGACCACTGCCGCCAAAGCACCAACCTCCATCCATGATATAATTCATAACCTGACTAACCCACCAACCATCCTCATACACATGGGTTTGGTGAATGGGAATGATTATAGCAATCACAAATGCTTGGGGGATGGTGAGCTATAAATGAGAAGAAGGAAGCTTCATCATTTTAAGTCAAAAAACAATGTCAATATAAATTTAATTTAGGAGATGCAATCAGGAAGCCAAAAGGAAATGGCACCAAACTCAAACTGCAACGCAATGAGCCACCCACGGTCCCTCCAGATAGGGTGTCAAGCCCTTTGGATGGATCACATGGCCAACGTTGTGCTGAACAAAAAGATTGACCTGGTATTTGTGGAGTAACTTCATGCCAGATGCATCTTAGTGGCCACAGCCACTGATAGAGAAACTGACAAGAGCCTCCAATTGGTAGCAGTGTATGCCTCACTGAAACCCATGAGAACCAGAAGTTTTTGGAAGTATCTATAGAGGGTACCAACCTGTCAGGGTAAATCCTGACATTAGTGGAATTCCTGAAATTGAAGATATTGTCAGTCAGATCAATATGATATGTAATAAAGTTAGATCGAATAATTGCATATCAAATGAATGATTGCAGTGAAAATGTTCGATTAACATTTAAATTACTTCATTTGCATTAGTATTGAGTCAAACAATAGCACCAAAACGAATTTATGATGAGACTGAGATGATTACCACTGCCTTTCAAAATCACATGCAAGTTGCAATTCCATAAGCTCCAGAAAAGAATAGTGTACTGTTTAAAATCAATTAAGCTTAGGTAAGTTCAGGAAGTTGGATGGTATATAAAAACAAGGCATTTATTTGGTTAATCTTTGCGGTCAATAAAAATATATTTATAATGCAAACACTATTAAGTTTATTTACTAAAGTGTTATTAATACTGATCTACCACCCCAGCCTACAAGAAACTCCCTTCCAACTTTCCCTTTTTTAATCCATGTCTTTAAGCAACTCCCATACCAGCTTACCCACCATTCCTTATACCTGGACACCTCTAGTGTTCTTTTCATACTGGGCTAAACCCCTTGGTTATGCTAACTCATGGTTAGCTACCCCCAACCAGGTCATTAGTACACCAGTCCCTGACACAACCAAAGAGATGAAGGTTATAGCAGGAGACCTGAACTGTTGGATGAACTCGAGTTAGGATACATTCCTAATGCATGAGCGCCCCAACCATAAGGATAAGGATCTTTTAGAATAATTGGTCAAATTGGGATGTGCCTTTTAAATGACGATGTTGAGTATGACCCTGCTCACCTGAAAAGGTGGTTTTATAGTTCTAGCAGGACACCGCAGACAGGTTTACACCTGGACTACATTCTTGTATCATCCAATCTCAAGCCGCTGATATCAACCACTGAAGTCAGCATTAAATCTGAGAGCAACCATATGATCATCCCTATGGAGATTGACCTGGGTGAACCCCCAGAGACCAGAGATTGGCAGATTGCACCAGCTATTGCTGAGGGACTGAGAGTGGCGCCAAGCAGTCAAAACTGTCTTATATCAGCTTGTCTCTTATATGGGTCATCAACCAGTAATTGATCCACTGTAATGATGGGTTAAAATAAAGAAGAAAATAAAGCATTAAATCCAGAACTTTTAGAAAATGAGAACCTAAAAAATGAATGCCACCACAAAGCATCTGAAGGATGCCCTGAAGAGCCTGAAGCTTTCCTGGCAGGACAGCAAAGACTGATGAAGCGAGTACCAAATGACTCACAAGCGCTATTGGGCTTTAATGACCAAACAGGACTCAGAACTCCAGATGAAAGCTTTCTAACAATAGCAAAGCCTAGCTGGAACAATGACCAAGGGGGGCTAGCTTCCCCAAGGAAATCCGATCCAAAGCCAAAATTTCCAGGTGGAACCCCAGTCAGGCGTAGTATCCTCTGATCATGAAATAATAAAAGAGTGAGATAAAAAGTTTCTACAGGAAATTATTTTTTACTGCGAGAAAGTGATGCTGTAACTGAAGCCTTACCTGACCTGGCCAAGCTGGCGTTGGAACCTGCTCGCTGAATGATGCCTAAAGGGTAAATGCAAATTACAATCAAAGAAGTTAAGTGCGTGTTAAAGGAATTACAAAAGAGAAAATCCTAGGCCCAAAATATGTGCAGAAAGTTACAGCACTTTATGTGATTGCATAGTGAAGGAGCTCACCAACCTCTTCAATTTGTTCTTGCACACCAAACGCCAGATCCCTGAGGGCCAGTAGACCTGAATCATACTTCTGAACAAGAAGAGGCTCCAACAGCAACTTCAGAATTAGCGCCTGATCACTCTGTTTAATGCTGATTACAAGATTCTGATGCAAATTTTATCAAATAGGCTATTGGCAGCCACCCCACATACCTTTGGCCATTTGAGCCAAGTTGTTACTGTGGTGCTAAATGGAATGAGGTAGCAAAAACCAGGTTAACTAGTCCACCACTACCATGATAGAATCAACTTCTTGGAGAGGGGTAACTACACAATAATGTTCACTGAAAGTAAAGTCCAAAGCTCCTCTACCTTTGACTTTAATTAACAAGCTAGTAAGAGGCTAAAGACTTGGTTTCATTCTAATACAGACAAGGCACTGCTTATTATACTGAGCAATTTGTGCTTAATTTCCATTCAGTTATATGTTTGCAAGATAAACTACAGGGTTTTGCCTTCCCAGGGTGCCCCACGGTTATCACATCATTGTGTTAATTTAGTATTTTCTGATAAAAGGTTTGGCAGGAACCCATAAAAGTCCCTGGAGCCATACCATTTGTCTTTTATATGGTTCTTCCTCATTAAATCCTCCTGATTCAGTTTGCGTTTGTGAAAGCAATTATGTATACAATGGATAAAAATTGTGATAATTTGACCTTTCTAAACATACCATATTCTTATAGTTTATTCAAATAAACAATAAATCTATTGCAAAAGATATGTGAGGGTTGCTTAGACAAAAAATACAAGAGAGAATCATCAGGTGGTTGTTATGCAGCTCTACTTCCATGGGGGTCAGGAAAAGGCTGGGTTATGGCTTAAGTCATCAGCTAATCCGTTTTCCTTAACTTTTTTATTAAAATAGGTGAACAAAAACTGAGCAAGGGTCTCACGCCAGTGGGTTTGCCATGGGGTCAGGACATGGGGGTGCTTGGTAGTACAGTAAAGCCTAGAAATTGATACAAACATAGAACAGATGGGAGGAACCATGTAGGTGGTGACATCAATAATTAATCGCTTCCACTAATAATAACAGTTTTATCATAAACATTGCAATTTAACTCAGGTAAGTACATTCTTGAGAATCTGATATGACTGAACAATAAGCCCTAAGTAGCTACGGCGGATTGGATGAGATTGAATGAACTGAGGTAGCATAATATTAGTAAGATCGCCTTGAAATTAGGCAATAGGGCAATACCAAGTTTTGAATGAATATTAATTGGTTTTCTTAAAATCAGCCAATAAGGAGATGTTAGTGTACAAAGAATATTTAGATCGCCTCAAACTAATGCAATAGTGTATTTAGAAATAGTATCTATGCCAAACTTTTCTTTCTCGTTGCAATCACTATTGCAACCTATTCAATTCAAGAATGAATCTAGTTTGATAATTTCACAGAGGAGATTAGTCTGCGCCCATGTCAGGGAGCAGTTGGGCAAGCAAGGTAAGAGGAGCAGGTGGAAGGCCCGCGGCCTCCAACATTTGAAAACGCCCCAGAGAATCTGGTGGAATAGACAAAAATCTTTAAAACTGGCGGTCACGATTTCCCCAGAGATACTCGCATGGCACGCATGATGCAACCAGTACATCAACACGCCGCACTCCCAACCACTTTTGTCGGTGGAATTCAGAGTCCGCGTGTATCTGGACATCCAAAAATGGCCTTATGGGAAAAATTTTGTGAAGATGTGCACAAAATTTTCCCCAACTGCGGTATATGTTGCACCTCACTCCATGTCACACGGTTGGCTGGACCTAGGTTTCGAGAGCAAAAAGTAGCAGATGAGGGCTGCAGCGGTGCGCATAGTGGTTGACCTCCCCAAAGGGCAATGGGTCATCAAAACTTAATGCACCAGATGGACAAAATCAAACCCTTTCTCACGTTTGACTTTTACCCTACTATGGTAAAACGTGACATTTTGGAACAACACCTGAAAGATGGTCTCGCCATATATGGTGAAATACAATCTTTTGAAATGCAACGCTTCATGCTGATGCCGCACCTGTGCACCAGCAAAGCCATCGCAGTTCTGACCCCAACTGAGGATATCAAAAAGGACTTAACCCAGATCCTGCACTCCACTTTCATTGATATCGCAGGGCATACCACCCACCCATTCTGGGTGACCGTGGACAGCGCGCCCCCATTTGCACCCACTGTGATGCATTTGGCCACAAGGCGCATGCATGCCCCATCAAGGAGGGCGTCACATTCCAAGAGTACCCCTCAGCGGCCATGGCCAATGGAGAGGCGCACTACAAACCAACTGCAAGCACCAAGGAGGCTTTCCCGTGGGGAGCACAAGGTTGCTACATATTGCAAAGCCTATCTCCCCACAAGAACAGAAGAAGGCTAAGCAGGCCCATAGGGCTGTGGCCAAGGAAATGGCCAAGGACACCACCGCTATCCCATACTCACAACGCCAGGAGGACATGGAAACCTTCACAGTGGAAGCAACTCGGGACTCCATCAACCAATCAGATTGGGAAGCATATGCTGAGCAGGCCACTCAATCTGAGGATCTGATGGGAGACTCGATCTCACCCAATCGTTGCACCCAAGCTCCAGTTGAAACTGACTTGGGACCTATCCCAACTGAAAATTTTTTTGACCCACTCAACAGTGCACTGAACTCATCTGCACCGCAAAAATTTGTCCGATGTTGGGAAAACAAAAAGTGAAGGCCAAAGCCAACGGACTCTTTCCTCAAAAATCAACAAAAACTCTGATAGCGTTGCTGCTAACACCCACGCTGCTGTGAGATCCCGTGGGGACCTAGAAGAGGCTGGTGGGCCCGGGGGGCCCACCCCCTTGCACCTAAGGTGCAAATGGAGAAACCTTCACTTTAGGGACATTGAATATTGCCAGACTCAAGGCCTCCCTGTCCCAGGCTAGGAAACCGAGTTTTTTACAAACACAATTTACCCGTGGATATCCTGGCCATCCAGGAGTCCCACTGTCCATGAGGTTCCAAGGAAACTTGGAAAACAATGCTCCTCCCATCCCTATCCTTTTGGTCAAAGCACTGTGGGGTGCTAATTCAGAAAGAATAATTTTTAAATTATATCCTCAGAAACATTCTAAATGGCTGAGTGCTCGTCGTCACCTTCTTGTGGGCTGACATATCACATGCAATTGTCAACATCTATGCCCCAAACGGTGCACACGAGCGTCAGGAATCTTTCTCATTGGTCAAATCCCTCCCACTACCCCCGATTCTTTCCTAGTCTGCGACATGAACTGTTGGCTAACCTCACCAACGGACCGGTGGCCTCCCTCAACCACACGCCCCACAGGGTCACGTAGAACTACGCGTTCTAAAAGCCACCCTTGGGTTAATAGATGCGCTGCTGCGACATGCCCCACTGCTCGAAAACATGATGCATCCCCACGTCCACAATGGCCGATTAAGGTCCATGACCTGCATCGACCTTATTCTAATGCTGGTGAAATTCAAACCCCACATCTCCCACTTCAAAACAAAAATGGAATTCTCTGACCACCAACTGGTCTCAATAACATACCACCTACCTGTCACAGTTGCTAAGGCCCCACATTGGTGTAAAATCTGCCCCCCCAAGCTCGCATCGCCAGGATTTTCCATGTGGGTGGAAGAGGCAACTTTGGCAAAAGAGTTTGTTGCACCGTTTTGCGCAGACCCCATTTCCACATGGGCAACTTTCAAAGAGGACACCATCCGCCACTCTTGCCATCTCTCCTCCAGACGCTCACGAGCCACATCAGTGGTTATCTCGCATGCTCTGGCAAAATTGGCACACTTGGAGTCCAACATTCTAGCTACAGGATACAGCCCTGCATGGGTCCAGAAGTGGGCGGAGGCAGCCGCCCACCTCAACGCACTCGAAAGGCAACACAAACATCGGGTTTGTGTTCAATACAGGGCCACACACATCACTAAAGGTGACAAGTGCACCACATATTTCTTTAAGAAAATTTTTTGCACTATGCCAGAGCATGGCCTGCACACAGGTGCGAAGATAGGATAATTCTATTGTGGATACACTGGCTGAAGTGGCAATCGAAATGCAAAAATATTACTTTGAGTTGTACTGAGCTAAACCAATTCAGCTGGCTGAAGTGGCGGAATTTTTTGACTGAGCTTATATCTGCACCCTTTTTTGATACCCAGAAATAATGAATTTAATTACTCCAAACGAATTTTGACAGCCATTTGCGGTGCGCCAAACCAAAAATGCCCAGGCCCAGATGGCATTCCATATGAGTTCTACAAAAATATTTCAAATATATATACCCACTTCTGCTTGCCTCACTTAACCAAAGCCTGTTGGAAATGTGCCTCCTACCAGGAGGACATGAGGCCTTTACTGTCACACTCTTCAAGAAAGGGGATAAGCTTGACTTAGCCAACTGGCGCCCCATTTCTCTAACAAACACAGACACCAAAATTTTAACAAAAATTATGGCTAACCGGTTAGGGACTGTAGCATCTGCCACCATCTCCCCAGAACAATTCGGTTTCATCCCCAGAAGGTCGATTTGGGATAACGTGCACTCTGTGGCTAATGTATGTCAGTCCACAGCCTCTGGGGCACTTGTATTCTTGGACCAACAAAAGGCCTATGATAGAGTAAATTGGGAATACCTAAGGGCCTGCCTCCATCAATTCCGCCTACCTCCTCGCTTCATCAACTGGGTGATGCTGCTCAAGGAATCTGCAACAATGGCAGTGCGTGGCCCTGGCTTCCCTAATGGAAGTAGTCCGCCCTCAAAGGGGATTGCGACAAGGGGACCCCCTCAGCCCATTCTTATAAAACTTCAGCCTTGACCCACTACTGCGAAATGTGAATGCCCATCTCACTAGGGTCCATGTGCCAGGCCAAGCCCAGTCAAAATATTGGCATTCGCAGATGATTGTGTGGTTGGGGTGTCTAATAATCAAGATGCATGCGCGCTTGAAGCTCTCATCCAGGAATATTCCCGGGTAAGCAACGTGGCACTGAACGCCTCCAAAACCGAAATTATCCTCCTTGGTCGGTTTCAGAACTGCTGGGCCCCAGCAACTAGTTCTCAACCTGGCCCATCTGCTCGCCCACGTCCACGCCTTACTAACTCAAACACACCGCCCCACTGGTGCTCCCCTTGTGCCACGCCCTACCATAGGACCGGTGCGCCATCTGGGCGTGTGGATGGAGGCAGGCGGATATGCGTCAGCAGTAATGGAGTGCCATATTCTGGACAACGTGACGAAGCGAATTGCCTCTCTCAGAGCCCACCCTACTTCCTTTACTGGCAGGGTTGTTTTAGCCAACTCTATGCTCCTATCCAAAGTCTGGTTCAGAGCCCACGCCATCCCCTTCTCCCCAAGCTTCTTCAAATCCTTGTATGCCTTGCTGCAAGGATGGCTTTGGTCAGGCCGCCCTCCACCAGTGCAGCTAGAGGTCATGTTTGGCCCTCATCATCAAGGTGGCATGGGCCTGCTAGACTTCAAAGCCCATGCTGCCAAGATCCTGGGCACCTGGATCGCGGCTGTCACCGCTCCTACACTCCCATCCCAACTATGGTCCAGCGCAGCCCGCTCCAATTTCTCCCAAGCCTTAGGCCTCAACAATCTAAAAACCCCCACTCCCTGATGAAATACCTCGCATCAAACACATCGGCCACAGGTCCTCACGGAACTAAAACCCACTACAAACGAATCCTACTTTCCATGCGGAGCGCAGAATGGAGAATTCGTATCAGCAGACATACAACCCAAAGAAGCCGACCCTCTCCTCAGTTCACACAAGAGGTACAGGGGCTACCCATCCATGATGGCGTGATCCCCATTCGGCCCCATGTCCTATCCAGGGTGGACTACCTGGACATGATGGACATCCCTTATTCCATTGAGACCCAAAAAACAATCTGGAAATATGTACATCACCCTCTGTTGCAGCATCAAGTCCGCTCCCATGTGTGGCGCTGCCTGAGGTGGGTGTATCATACAGCTGAGCGCTCTAACGCTTTACACTCATCCTGTGTCGTGTGCGGCCAGTATGGAACGCTGTTCCACCGCCTGGAGAAGTGCCCCACCTCTAAAGCGATATGGCGCGAAGTTTAACGTCTGCTGGGCCAGGATCAAACGCATCCCTTCAGTCTGTCAATAGATATGTTTGCTCTATCAATGGCCTCCTCCCTTCCACTCTCCCTCCATGCTCTGGTGGTTGCAATCGCCATGTGGACCATCCCCACGATTGTCTTAGATGCCATCCCAGGCTCCACCCCCACCCTCCCAGAAACTGTCCACAGATTCTGGTCTCATTTGGTTGACCACTTTCAAGCGTGGATGTTTGGATACCTCCCACCGCGTCACTGACAGCTGGTCTCCTCCTGGTTCCCAGTCTGGTTCATCAAATCAGACCCCTTCCTTCACACGTGCTCAATAGTGGCTACACCCCTTCACACGTTTCCTCCCCTCCCCATAAGTTGCGTTCCCGCTGGCAACAAGAGATAGCATCGCTTCTCTGGGGTGCCTCCCCCAATACTAAGTTTATCTGTCCTGAGTCATATTCGGAAGTGTCCGTCCCATGGTCAGCCTTGCCCACAATAAATTTAAAATTATAGAAATAGTATCTATGCCAGAACTAATGAGATTATGGCGGAACTGAATAGTCTAAGAAAAAGGATCATTATCAACCAAAGTCGCTGATATATAAGCAAGATGAGAATATTGAAACATGAGGATTGTTGATAGGAAGAGAGCATGGAGCAAAAGGATTCTTCTATTTATATTAGATTAAATATGATAGTGTGGCTGAAGCTGTTGCTTCATATTTATTAAAAGTTCTCTTTTTTACTTTGTTTTGAGGATAGGCAATCTCCACATTTTCCATCCGTTGCTCAGTGGGATCAACTATGTTCAAAAACCTCATGGCTTATCTCTACAATATCACTGAAATTATAACATACATTTTGCGGGTAAATTATCCCACTGTATGCTCAACTTTAGCTTTGCCACTTGCAATAGAGCTGCAGCAATAGCAAAGCTTAAAGCATAGCTAAACACTAAAAACTACTTATCTTGAATCACATGAATTACTGACATAGAAAAATAGATGCACATTACATCATGGAAAGCATCCTCTGATGTAGGTGGCTACTGAAGGGCTTTAGCTCCATTAGCCTTATACAAGGCTGAGGCAACCTCTTAAAAAGTTGATAGTGAACTTCCTAAGTAAAGTTCATGTCCCCAAATAGCTTCTCAATTCCTTAACTAAAGTTAGTGTAGTCAATTAAAAAAAGTCTTACCCTTGTCTGGAGTATTCATATGAACTTTGTTACACTTGATGTTGCACAAGAAGGTGACTTGAGACAAAAAACTCGCACTCAATTATTTTCCACGTCAAGTTCGCTGCTCTTAAGTTTTCCACCACTTGCTGCATGTAAATTTAATGAGATGATAGATCTAAAGAAAAACCAATATATCATCCATGTAGGCCACAGCACACACTTAAAAGATCTCCTGATGGCACATCAATATGATTTTGAAAAAAAATTGCAGGTGCATTCTTAAGGCCAAAAGGTATGAACCAGAATTAGAAACTCCTTTCTAGTATGGTATGCAGCAATAAATTCCTGCTTTTTTAAATGAGGATCTGATTAAATGCGTTAAATTAATCCAACTTGGAGATGACTTTAGCTTTCTCCACATAAATAGTATATATTGTGACTCCATGGGAATAGGATGCAGATTTGTGTAGTTAAACTTTTCCACATTAACAAGATGTACACAAGGTTTAGAGTACCACCAGACTTTTCCACAATATATTAGTGAGTAACTAAGGAACTTTTAAGTAAATCTTTACCAAGTTGTTCAGTAACCCAAACATCTAGTGCTGTATCCTCCTAAAGGTAAAGGTTAGGTTGAGGTGGGATTGAAAACCAAATCCACTGTAAGGTTGGAATCACAATCATACTTAGAGTGGTCAGATAAAACGTTTGAAAAAGCTGCTTAGAAAGATGACTCTATATATTTTAAACGGGGAATTAGGGGGCTTTAAAAGTGGGCTTCATTAGAGGCGCAAAACTGAGATTTCTCACATTAGGTCATTATGTAAACTTCTAGAGTGTTCACTGCAGACATGGGTATTATTAACCATTTCAAAATCTAAGTGCTAAAGTCAAAGTATTGTTCATCAAATTGATTTATTATCAAATTCTGCCACCACACTACACACAAGATAATTGGGTACTAAAGTTTTTGATTACAATAAGGGGTCAACATGATGGTACTTACCAACTTTAAATAGACTAGATCATGAACATTCTATTCTTGAGCTAAGAGATGTGACAGGCATTGCCTTTAGGTGGTTGCTAAGCGTTGTTAGCTAATATGGCTACAGTAAGAGACCCCAAATACTATAGAGCGCCATAAATACAATCTTATGTCCATAAACTATACTGGCGTCTTTTGAGAACAGCACTAACAAAGAGATTTTTATGCAGAATAGAATCAGTTGTTTTTCATCCCTAGGGAGTGGCAGCATGTAAGTGCTTCACTTTTTTTAGTTCTGGGGTGTCCTTTCTGACGTCAATAGTTTAAGATTTCAGATTTTAAAAAATAAAGACAAATTTAAAAATTTTAGAATTAATGTTAGATTTTTATAAGTTTTATTGGTAATTATAAAGAAGTTGTTTTAAGCACATTTGCTTGCTAGTTTTTATATGGTATAAGGAATGGGAATCAAGAATTGCGCTTGGGGAAGTTCCTTCAGAATCCACAGACAGCTTGGTCCATGGGGAGCTTGTGCTAAACTTTAGACCACAAAATACTTGTCTAGACCCATTATCAACCATTAACGGGATCTGGACCGTTTTGAACTTTTTTTAATATTTTCATAATTTATTTGAGGTACGCCAACCAGGGGACGGACATTACTGAAATGGAATCATCAAAACTAACCAAACCAAAAAGAACTGACCTAATCGCTCTAAACGAGCAGCGAGACACAGATGAAAAGGAAGAACAACCAACCATGTGGCACAGCGGCGAACTGCTTATCCCACCATGGTGGAAGGGGAAGAGAGATCAGGGTTCATCCATAGTATTTGAATTGTACAAAGCGCGGGACAAGGTAGAGAGCAAGGGAGTGGATTTATCAGCAATGTGGGGGGTGATATTGCAGAGGAATGGTTGTTCATAGAAAACTTCATCGTCATAAATGGCGCTCAGGTAAGTGGACAAGCAATTTTCACTTGAATGTGGATGGCAAGAATTTGATAACCAAAGAAGTGTTAGATCAGGTTATTTTAGTTCTGAATTGTGAATCTACAACCAATTTCTTAATGGCATCTGCAGCATGTTTATATATCTGAAGAACGTTATTTTTTGTATGAGGGGGCTGGTCTGGGAAAGAATGGGAGGGAGAGACCTTTGGACAGTTTCATCACTGTTTGGGATATAATATTGCGAGGAATTTTTATTAGGTTGGGCGGCAGCTGCAACAGCAAAAATGTTGGGTGCAAACAAATCGCCATTCAGGTGTGGGACATAAAAGCGCTGAGGGATCTCAATGGGGGATTGTATAGGGATAAATTCCCTAATGTTGAATTTAAAGTCTTCAATCACATTACCTGGTTCATCAGTTTCATTCAATAAGGACCATGGGTTCAAGTCATACAAGTCCAATTTTTCCTCAATAGGGATTGCTGAGGCTGGCGATTGGGTTGGGGCTCAGGAGAGAATTGTTGTCCAAGCTGAACTCTGATTGGTGGGATCATTGGTGGCTCCAGAATTAGGATGGTTCTGATTGGCTGCTGTAGATGCAGCAGTGGCAGCAGGTTTTGGAAGAGGTGGGGTTAAAATTTCCCCCCATTCCAAGAGGGCTGTGAGGAGGCTGGCAGATGAGGACTTGGTGGCTGAGACTGTAGATGTGGCAGAGGCAATGAGGTGGGGCAACTACGCTTTGAGTGGTCCAAATTGAAAGTGGACAAATAGATGGTCTGCCCACCCTCAATGCGGGCCAACAATGGGTTAGGGGCAGAAGCAACGAAGGAGCGTGGGGGAATCTGGTCTGTTACATTTGTAAATTTAGAGCGGATTGTGGCAAAAGCCTGAGGCCCAGCGAGGCGTGTGGCTCCATTGGGGGCCACAAATTGAAGGATGGGGTCAGCACCATAGGCTGCCAAACCTGCCATCAGCTCCTGATGGAGCACTGCCAGGGGAAGGTGAGTTGGCAAACCAGTGAACTGAACAGCATTATGGAGTCAGTGGGGAGCTGGGTGCACGTTGTGTGAATTGGGATGCCCTGGAAAATCAGGGACACAGTTGCTGCAGCGGAAGCATCAGCTTTGCTTGTAAAACTGAGGTCAAAGTACCCCTTATAGGGACGAAAATCAATAAAGAGGTGGTTTGCATCTCCACCTGTGCTAATTTTATTATTGGTTTGTCTGCATATGGGAACAGCTCCCTATTTGACCTAAAGGCCTAAATGCATGCAAAGGTGGGGTAAGACATGAGAGCAATGAGGCACTGCTTGTATTGTGCAAGGTGAATGGCAAGATCCTTGGGTGGAACGAACTGACCTAAGGATTCGTTAGGACTAGATGAACCAGTCTAAAGCGCGTTTTCCCCCAAAAGGAAAACGCGGGGTGGGGTTTTGCTGTTGCCCCACTAGGAGCAACAGGCGGTGGGGCCATGGACATCAGTGGGTCAGTGTGACATCTAAATTGGCTAGCTTATTCAGATTTATAAGTTTAAATTTTCTTGAAAGTGGTCTGGAGTGGAAAGAAAAACTTTTATTTAAGATTTTTATTGAAATTAAATTAGCCTCCTTTCATTCACAGTAAAAATTAACAAACTTGACATAATTTTTTTACACCTAGATATTATATCTAATTTAAAAATTCAATTGATTTTTGTGAGTTAAGGCCCTTAAAAACCAACTGTTTGTCATTAGTATTTTCATAGGGGAAACTAAGGCTATGTATCAGTCAGGCATAGCCTTGACCGTCACATCACCCTCTTTTAGACCCAATCCCCAGCAATTGAAGTGGTTGAAGTGTTTATCTGCTTGTACCCTGTGGCATTCTCTTGAGGCTCATGAGCAGCCAACTAAGATGCCCTTGCTGAAGAAGATGTGGGTGCCTTTGGAAACATTTAGACATGTATATTCTTCTTAGCCTGCTGATGGATTTGGGTAACGACCCCACCATAGGGTTCAAATATTCTGGACATATAGCCAGATAGGCAACATGGGCTTCTGTCTGGTCATTACTAGGGGACAGGTAACATGGGGATGCAGGAATGGAGAATAAAGCGCAGTGACCGGGAGCTGAAATTATAACCCTTGGTGTTTTCAATGAGTGTTTTTGGGAGTGGGTAAGTCAGTGAGTTCAATATCAGGTAAGCTTAATTACGACAACCCTAGAATGAACTCAGTGGCATTCCTTAAATTTAAATTTATTGAGAACGATCCTAAAAAAATTTTACATCCGTTAAATTAAGAGCTCCATTAGTGTCAGGCCAACAGTATACAATTGTTAACACTTGCTTTTTACCTCATAGGCTAGTTATACTGAAAGTTTGTGTTGCGACTCCATATAATAAGTAGAATAATAACTTCACCTTGTGCTGATTAACCCACTTTGGAGACGTGTGCAAGCTAAACCCAACTAGGATGCCTGGCTCTGCCATTTCTCCCCCTCAAGGTTAATCCCCATCAGTCCCTCGGTGTGGTGGCCAGTTGGGTAAGTTCACGTGGGGCTTCCTTGTAGCTCCAAGTATTGGAGTTAAGTAGCGACCACTCCTTAGGCGCACCAATACAGCACCTAACCTTGGGGATCTTCCGTACTACCTCCACCAGTCAAGTGTCCAACTTACTTACAACTAATAAAAGTAGGAAAAAGAAAGATCTTTATGAGGAGGGAATTTGAAGCATTTATACTTAGGCGTTTTCCTAGCAATTCTCTGCCCGCCTACCAACAATTATTAGTACAAATATCAGGCAAACCAACCTTATCATCAGCATCCTCTGCTGGCAATCATTTTTTATAATCCTCTTAATCAAACGATGGATATAATTTTGATTCATCTATAGGATTGATCATCATTGAATCATAATAATTCATTTACTGTAAACAGTTGAACATCCTTGGACTGAAATTCCATGTAAGACTAACCCTAGCCTTTAAAATGGCAATTGGCTGACAATCCCTTGGAAATCTTGGCATCAAAACCGACAGTATGATTATACTTGGTGTAAGTCACCGGTCAATCCTAATCTCATATTATTGATTATCCGTGGCATTAGCTATCATTAAATCCTTGATTTGATTATCCTGGCATTAGTCGCCAGTAATTGTGAAAACTCAGGCGTCAAATGACAATCCTTTGGTCAAACTAGATAAAATTAAAAGCATAAACATGTTAATTATCATCAGCTAAAGTTGCTGGTAATCAATATAGTAATAAAAATGCTATCAGGGAATGTCCTATATACTCCTAGAGCTGGCTGATCCCTCAAAATAACTTGACCCAATTACTTGGGGAGCACAAATTAATATCTTTTTTATTTAACCAAGGTAAGCTGACCAGGAAACAGAAAATACCAAGCTCCAAGGAGTAAGACTTGTACTAAAAGAAATTTTAACAAACGGAAAGAGATGAGCATATCAATCAAACTGAGTCAAAAAATAGTGAAAAAAAACTAAAATGATCGAACCAGGTCAGATGCAGTAAACTGCTATGTGTCCATGGTGGGGGGTGAGTAGGGGCCGTGAAGCTCATTTTCCTCCTCTGTGTTGGATAGTGAAAGGTAGAGTGTGAGAGCGCAGGCATGGGTGAGTCCTCAAGATAGGGATCGAGGTAGCAGAGTGGGTAGCAGCTCAAATTTTGCTATGAGGAGGGTGGTGATAAATTTGGATAGTGCTTTATCAGACTTGAGGTAAACTTTGGGAAGTGTGGTGAAGATGGCGTTGAAGTTGCACGTAATGCAGGTCGTGAGGCAAAAATCTTATTAACATTGCAACTTTTTTTATTGCTTTGTTGGCAACTTAGTGAAATTAAAGAATTCTTTTTTAGAACTTGTTACATGGGGGGAAGGACAGGGGTGGGTGTCCCCTTGGCCAAGACTGTGACTGATTTTGCTACAGCCTTTTGGAGGGGGTGACAATCAGGGGAGGCAACAGCCTCTTTGGTGAGTTGGTTGTCACTTTGGAATTCATTGGCATCAGAGATTAGAGAATAATGCTAAGTTGAAAATTGAGCTTCATATTCTGTGTTTAGGTATATTTCAGGCCCTAGAGCCTCGAGTGTTTCATGGGTGGATTTCTCAAATCATCAACGTCCTCCAAAAAATCCCAAGGATTTTGGTTAAAATGATAGGTTGATCAGCATATGGGTGGATTGGGTTGGGTGACTAGGTGGGTTTCTTGAATTTATCGGGGTCCACGCTGGCTCCTGATTAGTTGGAGTGGGATTGGACGTTTTGAAATGTAGGTTCCTTATTGGCTGAATAGTAGAAGTTGCATTTACCATTTTGGGTGGAGGGATAGGGAGGATTGTGCCCCATTCAAAAAAAGTTTTTATGTCAGAAAGGGGATCATTGTGGAGGGAGTTGAGCATGTGGGCTCCAGCTCAGGCTATGGTGGGGAAGCTTTTGCTTCAATTGGTCCAGGTCAAAACAAATGAGGCATATCGTGCGCCGTTTTTTAACTCTGGCCCAGAAAGGGTGGTCAGGGTAGAGGGGACAACAGTGCAATGGGAATCAAAATGGCAATTTTAATTAATTTTGGGCGTACAGTTGCAAAGTTTTGAGGGCCCGCAAGTCTGTTGGCTTCATTGGGAACCAAAAAATGTAGAATGGGTCAGCGTCATATACTGATAACCCAGATATTAGTTTAATGTATAAAGTATCAGGGGGTGGGTGAGTAGGCTTTCAAATTGAACAAGATTGGTGTCATCAGGCAACTGGGTGGAGTGGTTGGGATGTGAGCTACTTGGAACACCAGGGGCATATTGACTGTGATTGCAGCAGTGACTTCACAGGTGAAGCTAAGGTAAAAGTACCCCTTGTAGGGGCGGAAGTCAATAAAGCCTGCAGGCTGCATAAGCGCCTAGGCTAATTCAATGATTTGTTTGTTTTAGGGAAAAAATTGTCATATTTGACACAAAGGCCAAATTGCATCTTGCTTTGAGGGAGCACAATGAGGCTATGAGACACCACTTGGGAACGTGCAAGGTGGAGGTTGAGATCTTTGGGGGGAACGTATTGACCTGAGGCATTGGGAGGTCTGGTTGACCTAATTCAAAAGTGTTTTCCCGCTGGGCATAAGATGCTAGGGGATTTCGCTGATACCTCATTTTTGAACAGTGGGCGATAAGGCCGAGGACATTGGGCTAGCTGTGTGTCAGTTTTTTGGATATATTTAGTTCTGCTGTAATTTTTAAATTCGCTCAAAAATGATATCAAACGGAAAGAAAAAGTGCCATGGATGGCATCTTTAAGGTCCTGAAAATGACATCGTCATGGTGTATTTATTAGATATCATCGTATTTTCCTAAATATAGCTTCCATCTCAATTACTTATGTCAAGTATTCAAATAAATTATGACCAGAAACTTTGAAATGAAACCATCAGTGAGCACCTTTTTAAAGCGAGGATTGGTGTTTTAGTTCATAAGGTAACAAATTAAGACATTCAACCACTTCCAGATAAAGTTAAGGCTATACACAAGATTACCCCAGAAAGGAGTCTAAGAGACATTTAGGTTTTTCTGAGTATAATGTGGTTTACTGACAATTTATTACAAATTTTGCCAAGCTTGTGGAGCCGCTGGTCTACTTATTACAGAAGAACGTGCCTTTCCATTGGGAGTTATCACAACAGTCCTTTAATGCCTTATGACTGGCAGTAACAAAATCTCTTGTAGTAATGCATCCCAAGTTGGATAAGTCTTTTCTCGTTATTTATCAATGCCAACAATGTTACCTTTAGTGCAATTCTGGAACAACATGATGTCAATCAGGTAGACCATCCAATAACAGATGTACATGACTTTCTCCAAAGCTCAACTGAACTATAGCACCACAGAGCATGAGTTTTTAAAAGTAATTCTAGCCATCAAGCATTTCTGTCTCTTTCTTTATGTGAAACAATTTACTGTAATAACTGATTATTGTTACCATTGACGGTTACAACTGATGCATGATCCTGATTACTGTTTATCCTGGTAAGCTTTATAATTATAAAACTATGATTTCTAAATTGTTCACTGACCAGGATCCATACACCAAAACACCGACAGTCTTTTAAAAAGTGAAAGCCTTGATTGTTTTTTCCATTAAAGAGGACTGCTTATATGATCTCATTTGTCGTTCTTATTTGTGGTCATTAGAAACTCATAAAATTCTGAGTGAGCTCAAATGGTTGGCAATCAATACTCAAATAACTGATGGAATGCTATATGAATTAGCAAAGAACAAGTGGATTCCTTATGTCCGCCCTTCTGATTGGAATGAGGTTGGTATGGAGAAACATACCATCACCAGATATTGGGAAGTGAAAAAACCACCAATGATTGAAATCTTGATACTTCTGGGATGAGATAAACAACTTGATCTAAGATGATTTTAATGCTTGTATTTCTTGTCACCATCATGATAGGCCCAACCCAAGGTTCCAAAATCAAGTAGCTTCTCCTTTGGCCCCTTTCCACATGGTAAGCACTGACGTTATAGGTCTTTTGCCTAAGGATTCCACCATCACCAATATGAAATTTGTCCATGGACCACCTCACAAAATGGATCAAATCTGTATCCATCCCATTAGCCACCACTTTAGCAGCTACTAAATTCCTGTAATGGCAACTCTTCACAAAGAATGGTAGCCTGAGAGTTCTTCTACCCAATAATGGCACAAATTCTCACCTCAGAGGTGATCTGAGATTTAACTGCCCTGTCAGACAATCTCCTTCTCAAATTATGAAAAAGAATGTTGGAGGTACGAGTGCCCCTGAATCTGCTACCATGATTGGCCCATCACCTGCCCAATCTTTGAATAATATTGTGGTTATCAATGATATGAGTACCCATGGCAAAAAGACCTTGGCGGACTCTCGGTGGAATCATAACTATCAGGAAATTATAGTTTATAACCAAAACTGGCTTAATAAAGGTAAGAAATGATAATAGGATTGCTCTGACTTCTTGGCTGAATTTGAGGTGTTCGATACCACACAGGTCTGATCACCTCTGAAGTGAAAGATTTTACTCGATGATGATAGGGTACAAATTAACAAATCATTATCACACAAGTCTGACCACCTCTGAGGTGAGAAGATTTTAATTGCTGGTGATTGGATACAATTTATCAAATCATTACTGCAAGGGTCAGTTTTGCCTCAAAATAATTATTTTCAATCTGATAGGCTGAAAGCCTATATTTCCTAATTTGGATGACTCAGTTTTATAATACTTTAGCCCCGAATACCCATGGTCCTGGGATTTGAACTAGTTTAAATAGGAAATACTAGTAACAAAAAAGGGACCTTTTCTTAATTTTCACCCACTTAAACAATAAAAAAACATAAAAAACACTAACAAAACATTATTTATTTAAATTTTAAATTTATTATGAGGAAGGCTGACCATGGGATGAACACTTCTGAACTTGACCCAAAACAAGCAAAACTTAGAATAGGGAAGGCACCCCAGAGAAGTGATGCTATCTCTTGTTGCCAGCGGGAACACCACTATGGGGAGGGGGAGGGAACGTGTGAAGGGGCCGTAGCCACAATTGAACATGTGTGGAGGAAAGGGTCTGATTTGATGAACTAAACTTGGAACCAGGAGGAGACCAGCTGTCAGCGACGCGGTGGGAGGTATCCAAACATCCACGCTTGAAAGTGGTCCACCAAATGAGACCAAAATCTGTGGACAGCTTCTGGAAGGGTGGGGGTGGAGCCTGCGATGGCATCCAAGACAATCGTGTGGATAGTCCAATTGGCGATTGCAACCACCAGAGCACGGAGGGAGGGTGGAAGGGGAGAGGCCATTGATAAAGCAAACATATCTCTTGACAGACTGAAGGGATGTGTTTGATCCTGGCCCAGCAGACGTTGAACTTCGCGCCATATCACTTTAGAGGTAGGACACTTCTCCAGGCGGTGGAACAGCGTTCCATACTGGCCACACACGACGCAGGATGAGTGTAAAGCATTAGAGCGCTCAGCCATATGGTACACCTGCCTCAGGCAGCGCCACACATGGGAACGGATTTTAGGCTGCAACAGAGGATGGTGAGCGTATTTCCAGATAGTTTTTTTGGGTCTCAATGGAGTAAGGGATGTCCATCATGTCCAGGTAGTCCACCCTGGATAGGACATGGGGCCGTGTGGGGATCACGCCACCTTGGATGGGTAGCCCCTGTACCTCTTTTGTGAACTGAGGAGAGTGGCGGCCTCTCTGGGTTATGTGTCCGCTAATACAAATTCTCCACTCAGCACTCCGCATGGAGAGGAGGATCCTTTTGTAGTGGGTTTTAGTCCCGTGAGGACCTGTGACCGATGGGTGTGAAGCCAGGTATTTCATCAAGGAGTGAGGTTTTGATGGATTGTTGAGGCCCAAGGCGCGGGAGAAGTTGGAGTGGGCCGCGCGGGACCAGTGTTGGGAGGAAAGCGTAGGGGTGGTGATGGCCGCAATACAGGTGCCCAGGATCTTGACAGCATGGGCTTTGAAGTCAAGCAGGCCCATGCTTCCATGATAATGAGGGCCAAACATACCTCTAGCCGTACTGGTGGAGGGCGTCCTGACCAAAGCCATCCTTGCAGCATGGCATACAAGGATTTGAAAAAGCTTGGGGAGAAGGGGATGGCGTGGGCTCCAAACCAAACTTTGGAGAGGAGCATAGAGTTGGCTAAAACAACCCTGCCAGTAAGGGAGGTAGGGTGGGCTCTGAGGGAGGCGATGCGCTTTGTCACATTGTCTAGAATACGACTCTCTGCATTACTGCTGATGCTTACCCGCCTGCCTACCCACACGCCCAGATGGCGGACTAACCCTATGGTGGGGCGTGGCATGAAGGGGAGCACCTGTGGGGCGGAGTGGGGTGAGCTGTGAGGGCGAGAACATGTGCGAGCAGATGGGCCGGGCTGGGCACTGGTTGCTGGGGCCCAGCAGGTTTGAGACCGACCAAGGAGGATGATTTTGGTTTTGGAAGCGTTAAGTGCAGCGTTAATTACCCGGGAATACTCCTGGATGAGAGTTTCAAGTGTGCGTGCATCTTTATTATAAGACACCCCAACCACACAATCATCTGAAAACGCCATCATCTTGACTGGGGCTTGGCCTGTTACATGGACCCCAGTGAGTTGGGCATTCACTTTTCAAAATAGTGGGTCAAGGCTGAAGTTGTACAAGAGTGGGCTAAGGGGGTCCCCTTGTCGCAAGCCCCTTTGAGGGTGGATAACTTCTGTTAGGAAGCCAGGGCCACATACTGCCATTGTTGCAGATTCCGTGAGCAGCATCACCCAGTTGATGAAGCGAGGGGGTAAGCGGAATTGATGGAGGCAGGCCCTTAGGTATTCCCAGTATACCCTATCATAGGCCTTCTGTTGGTCCTAAAATACAAGTGCTCCAGAGGCTGTGGACTGGCATGCGTTAGCCACAGAGTGCACGTTGTCCCAAATCGACCTTCTGGGTATGAAACTGAATTGTTCTGGGGAGATGGTGGCAGATGCTACAATCCCTAAACGGTTAGCCATGATTTATGTTAAAATTTTTGTATACTTGTTAGCTAAAGAAAAGGGCGCCATGTGGCTAAGTCCAGCTTGTCCCCTTTCTTGAAGAGTGTGACAGTGAAGGCCTCTTGTCCTCCTGGTATAAGGCGCGTTTCCAGAAGGCTCTGGTTAAGTGAGGCAAGCAGTAGTGGGGATATATATTTGAAGTACTTTCTATAGAAATCGTATGGAATGCCATCTGGGCCTGGGCATTTCCAGTTTGATGCACCGCGGATGGCTGTCCATAATTCGTTCTAAGTAATCAAATTCATTATTTATGGGTATCAGGAAACGGTGCAGATGTGGGCTCAGTCGAGAAATTCCGCCACTTCAGCCAGCTGAATTGGATCAGATTGGTATAACTCGGAGTAGTACTTTTTTTTAGTACTAGATGGTATCGGAGTAGTACTTTTGTGTTTTGATTGCCACTTTGGCTGTGTATCCATGATGGAATCATCCAATCTTTGCACCTGTGTGCAGGCCACGCCCTGGCATGGTGCGAAAATTTTTTTAAAAAATATGCGGTGCACTTGTCGCCCTCTATAATATGTTTGGCCCTGTACTGAACACAGACCTGATGTTTGTGTTGCCTTTTGAGCGCGTTGAGGTGGGTGGCTGCCTCTGCCCACTTCCGGCCCCATGCAGGGCTGTATCCTGTAGCTGGGAAGTTGGACTCCAGGTGTGCCAACTCTACCAGAGCACGCGAAATGACAGCTGACGTGGCTCGTGAGCATCTGTAGGAGAGGTGGCAAGAGTGGCAGATGGCATCCTCTTTTGAGGCTGCCCATGTGGAGATGGGGTCCGCGAAAACGGTGCAACAAACTCTTTTGCCAAAGTTGCTGATTTCACTCAAGTGGAAAATCCTGGTGACACAAGTTTGGGGGGGCGGAGTTTGCACCACTGTGGGGCCTTAGCCACTGTGACAGGTAGGTGGTAGGTTATTGAGACCAGTCAGTGGTTGGAGAATTTAATTTTTGTTGTTTTGAAGTGGGAAATGTGGGGTTGGAATTTTGTCAGTGTAAGGATAAGGGTGATGCACGACATGGACCTTAATTGGCTGTTGTGGATGTGGGGGCGCATCATGTTTTTGAGCAGCGGGGCTCACCGTGGCAGTGCATCCATTAACCCAAGGGTGGCCTTTAGAACGCGAAGTTCTATGTGACCCTGGGGGGCGTGGGAGGAGGAAGGCCAATGGTCCGTTGGTGTGTTTAGCCAACAGTTCATGTCGCTGACTATGAAAGGGTCTGGGGGTAATGGGAGGGATTTGACCAACAAGAAAAATTCCTGACGCTCTCATGCACAAGTTGGGGCATAGATGTTGATGATAGCATGCACCACATCAGCCCACGAGAAAGTGACAACGAGGACTTGGCCATTGAGGAAAGATTCCAATAATAAAAATTTGAAAAAATTGTTTCTCTGAACTAGCATCCCACAGTGCTCTGACCAAAAGGATAGGGATGGGAGGAGCATGGTTTTCCAAGCATCCTCAGAACCTCGTGGACAGTGGGACTCCTGGATGGCCAGGATATCCACGGGTAAATTTTGTTGTAAAAAACTCAGCTTCCTAGCCCGGGACAGTGAGGCCTTAAGTCCAGCAATAGTCAACGTCCCTAAAGTGAAGGTTTCCCCCCTCGCACCTTAGGTGTGAGGGGGTGGGCACCCAGGCCCACCAGCCTCCTCTAGATCCCCATGGGCCTTCACAGCAGCTTGGGTGTTTGCAGCAATGCTATCAGTAGTTTTGTTAATTTTAGCAGAAAGGTTTGCGTTGGCTTTTGCCTTCACTTTTGTTTACCTGACGGCGAACAAATTTTTTGCAGTGCGGATGAGTTTGGTGCACCAACGAGCGGGTTAAAAAAATTTCAGGTAGGTTGAAGGCCAAGTCAGTTTTGACCAGAGCTTGGTTGTAAAAGTCAGGTGAAATCGAGTCACCCATTGGATCCTCATATTGGGTGGCCCAATTGGCATGGGCCTCCCAATCTGATTGGTTGATGGATTCCTGAGTTGCTTCCGCTGCGAAGGTTTTGATGTCCTCCTGGCATTGGGAGTGTGGGATAGCAGTGGTGATTTTGGCCGCATCCTTGGCCGCGCCCTGCAGGCCTGCTTGGCCTTCTTCCGCTCTTGCAGGGAAATAGGTTTTAACAGTAGGTAGCAGCCTTGTGCTCCCCACGGGAAAGCCTCTTTGGTGCTTGCGGTTGGTTCATAGTGCGCCTCTCCACTGGCCATGGCCACCGAGGAGTGCTCTTGGAATGTGATGCCCTCCTTGGTGGGGCATGCATGTGCCTTATGGCCAAATGCACACAGTGGGTGCAGATGGGGGGGCGCTGTCCACGGTTACCCAGAAAGGGTGGGTGGTATGCCCTTCAATTTCGATATATTTGGAGTGTGGGATCTGGGTTAGGTCCTTTGCAATCTCCTCGGTTGGGGTCAGAACTGCGATGGCTTTGCTGGTGCACAGGTGTGGTATCAGCGTAAAGTGTTGCATCTCAAAAGATTGTATTTCGCCATAAACGGTGAGACCATCTTTCAGGTGTTGCTCCAAAATGGCACATTTTACCATAGTAGGCAAAAAGTCAAATGTGAGGAAAATTTGGTTGGATTTTGTCCATCTGGTGCGTTTGTTTTGATGACCCATTGCCCTTCAGGGAGGTCAATCACTATGTGCACCGAAGCAGCCTCATCTGCTGCCTCCTTGTTTTCAAAACCTAGGTCCAGCCAACCATGTGACATGGAGTGAGATGCAACGTACACCGCAGTTGGGGAAAAAGTGTGCACATCCCCACAAAATTTTTCCCATAAGGCTGTTTGTTGGATGTCCAGAAATATGCGGACTCTGCATTCCACCGATGAGAGTGGCTTGGAGTGTGGCGTGTTGATGTACTGGTTGCATCGTGCTTGCCAAGTGAGGATTTCTGGGGAAATAATGACCGCCAGTTTTTAAAAAAATTTTCTATTCCAACAGTTTCTCCGGGGCGTTTTTGAACATTTGAGGCCGCGGGCCTACCACCTGCTCCTCTTACCTTAATTGCCCAACTGCTCCCTGACTTGGGCGCAGACTAATCTCCTCTGTGAGATTATCAAACTAGATTCAGACTTGAATTGAATAGGTTGCAAAAGTGATTGCAATGAGTGAGAAAAGTTTAACAAAGCGTTATTTATTACTTTTATTAAAAAAGTAAATTTCTCACTCTAACAAAAAATTTTTGGCATCCGTCGGTGGATCCCACATGCCCTGTTAAATACTAGTCAAACATTTGTAGAGCCCTAAAATTCCTCCACAAATGGGGCTGTAGAGAAAGCTAACGGTACTTTTATCTTCATTCTGATAAAAATGGGCTGTTACTAACCTGTTACATGGAATCATTTTCTACAAGGTTCCCTACTTGCCAATTTGGATCAATAACCACAGATAAATAAAGATGTCCCCCTTTAAGATGAATTTATGGTATGGAACCCCTCTTAACAACTAATTTACAACTTATGATCATATCAACATCTTCCAACAGTTTTTATACCACTCTGTGATACTTAACCAATAAAGTTTTTGACTGCAGTCTCTGGAAATTTTATTTTGGCACAAAACACAACTAAGAATAATTGATAATGCAGATTTAAGATAACTTTCTTTGCTAATGTATCAACTAGAGGCTTATTAATGTTCTATCAAAGTTGCCACAGAGTAAGAACCTGTAAAATTTCTACTTCTTGGTCTGTCCCAAATAAGGTTCAGATAAACATTGATCAGTATATTCCAATGTCTGCATTAATAAAACATGGTCATCAATTATACATGAGCATTTCTCAGAGCTATTTTACCCCTCCAATGGGATGATGAGTGGGGCATTATCAGAACTAAAACTGCAGACAAAGACATATTTAATAAGAAAGACCAGATCTTCTCATCTACTCATATATCAATTCTAGACACTGATTTAATGTTGGCATCAACCTCTGTACTATCTGATAAAAGGAGAAAAGGTTTGAAATCATCTAGAACCAATTTAACAAAAAGTGCCACCATATTGATTTCAAAAGGCTACAATATCACAAAAAAGTCGTCTTGTTACGTGCCTCTTCCTGAAGCTCAAGGAGTTCCAATTTTTTATTTTAAATTGGGAAAGTTACATGTAAGGCATACCCATCACCTATGAAATATCTTAATCTTCAAATCAATTATTCATTGTGTACTCGCTTATATAATTTCTAAAACATTGTGTCCTATTTTTAAGGGTTTATTGAGGATATTCAGCAAACCTTTGTCATCCCAATAGTTCTGGTTCCTTGCTGAATTTTATGAAGATAACTACGTCCAACTCTTAGCATCTTCAAGGCCTATCCTTCACCTGGCCCTACTATCTACAGTCCAACAACGTACACAACCATGGAAGCTTTCAGGTAAAACATATGATCTATGGAACTATCAAGTTCATTGTATAAGTGATTGTTACATTTGTAAAGGGACTTGAGTTATCAGATTTTTGGAAATAGATAACCCTCCACCATTCTGCCTAAACTCTTATAAGAAATTGACAACCTGATGAACAACTAGTACCTTACAATTCTTAGAACATTTCAGTTTTTAAGTGGATATTTTGCTGGTAGTTGTGACAGTTTATAAAAAGTGGTATACCAATCTTGAACGCTATGGTTTTTCTGGCTCTATGTTTGCATAGGAACTATGCGTGACCCTGAATAATAACCTCAAAAGCTGGAAGGGTAATATAGTTTCCATTCTTTTATTTAACTGAGGCAAACTGACCAGTGATGGACAATACCAAGCTACGAGAAGCAGAACTTATATTAATCTAGAATTTAAATGAACAAAAAGAGACAAGTGTATCATTCAACTGAACTTACAATAAAAAAACTAAAATTAACTAACCAGGTCAGATGTGGTAAATTGCTATGCATCCATGGTGGGAGGTGAGTTATGATTGGGAGGATATCTTCCTCCTCTGTGTTGTACAGTGTATGGCAGAGCACTGAGAGCACGGGCAATGGTGCATCCTCTATGGGGGTCAAGTGGTGGAATTTATATGATCACATTATCCAGCTTTCGAATTATCAAAGCTTCAATTTATTTCAAGATAATTGGTTCATTTATTTAATTAAGCTTAGTAATTAAGTTTTAGACATTGATTGATCATTCCATCTCATCGGCAATAATCACTGATTAAATGGTTAATTGTAATTCACAGAGGATAAAATCTGATGAGAATTATAATTCCAATTTTGTCAGGGATTGTTACTGACAATTTCGAGATGAGTAAATTGACTCAAAATGAGTATTTACTCATGGGAAATCGTTGGGTTTGGTAGAAGACATGTGGCCTGATATGAATAGCAATTCAGTTATGCTATTCCCTGTGGATATCAGCTGTTATTTCCTAAAATTGAACCAATATCATCTTTCTGTCAGCTAGGCATGCTGAGATCATCATAGATATTCCTTTTCATCAGCTAGGCATGCCAAGACCTCATGGATATCCCTTTTCTGTCAGCTAGGCGTGCTGAGAATCTTTTGGTTACCACAAATACCCCTAACACATGTCCTTCATCATTTTACCCTATAAATATTCCCTCAATTTGAAAGTAAACACCTTAGTAATGTGAATACTTTATTAATTTCAATTGTAGATTGTTTACTTCAAAGTGAAGTTGTGAAGAAGTCTTCCTGTCTAATTGTCAACACCAGAGTGAGGCCAAAGTCACATAAATTATTACATATTGCCAGAGTGAGGCCAAAGTCACTTAAATCCTTATATATTGCCAGAGTGAGGCCAAAGTAACTTCAACTTATATTGCCAGAGTAGGGCCAAAGTTTATCAATTATCCAAACTCGACTAGGCTAATTTTCTTCATACAGTTAGTAAATTTGTGTTTATTCACAGAAGTCAGTTGTTAAGCAAAGCTGTGCACCAGTGAAAACCCCACGGTTTTACATGTGGTGCTCACTACAGGGGCTTAGTCAAGTTTACTAGAAAATATTAAACGCTGAATTATCTAACTAATATAGAACATCAAAGAAATAAAGAAACAGGATCATCAGCAGACCACTGGGGAAATATTTAATTATAGGCTGAAATGCTGGTAGATCCCCAATACATTATATATCAACGATTGGAGTAAATGAGAATTACACAACGATTTATGAACCACCTTTAGAGCGAATATGAGATAATATACCCATCATCAGCAATATCCTAATGAGAGGATTTGAAATTTTGCCGACTGATGCTTTAGACCAAAGCTGTGGATTATTCCGCCACACTGCCAATCAGGAAGAGCGAAGATGAAACTTCAAAAACTTCCTTATATGAACACTTCAACATTAATAGAATACTTGCGGAGCATTGGCAATATTGGCAATTATATTATCAAATATGTACAACCAACTACCCAAAACATGAGAGCCATCCAAGTATGGCAGTAGGGCGTGATTGCCAATCTTGTTTAGTATACCCAAAACAACAGCGTATAATAGCAGGTGCTAATGTGACAATTAGATGTCAGTTTTCAGCAAATTCGCGCTGGTTTGGTTTTTTACAGCACAGTGTGTCCAACAATCAAACACCCAAATCAAGAATCTGGTGGCCGAGCTGAATACAAAACTTTGGAGGATAGTTAAGGAGATCATCAACCAAATCAGTTTCAATTACTAATGGAAACATGATGTGAATAAGAATTGCCGATTAGCTGAATTGAATATTGCTGATTTAATTTGAGCTCAGGAGGCAGCAGTGTTAATGGCTGCAGCCAATACTGAAACTCACATGGTCTTGCTCGATTTAGTTAAAGGAAGACAGGAAATTAAGAGTACCATCAATGATATGGAAAGAAAATTTGAATGACTCAATGAAGAGATGAGAGCTGAAATTGATAAGCTTTGCACAGAAATAGAAATTATTAACAGGAATACTTTAGAATTAGCAACTTAATCCGGTTAGATTTATTGAAGCCAAAGTTATTAAATTAAATGATGAAATGTTCAGATAAATAAAAAGAGAAACATGAATTGTATGTGCATTTATTCCATGCCCAGCCCAAGAGGGAAAGCTGCAGAAAGAAGTTGAAACCCTGAAAGCAACTTTATAAAAAAAATTGATAAAAATTGTCAACTTTGGGAAAATGACTGAAAATGCTTGGCTTGGGAAGATAAAATCCTGAGATGATTGGATAACCTCAAAGACTCTAAGTGTACTTGTTCGCGGGATGAGTACCATGAGGAGAATTTATTTGAGGATGAATTGGCATCCAAAGAAGCAGAGAGTATTGCTGACAGCACCATCCAATATGTTTGGGAAATGCCCCCAACCATTGTGGCACTTCCTGAAGTAACACCTATAGCAACTCCAGTTTCTGGTTGAATCCCAATTAGAAGTGCTGGCCCAATTATTGTTTGAAATTTCAAGAGTACTCCAAAGCTGCCCATTTTCCATCAGGATAATGCACTTGCACTTATCTGGTTATTTGAAATGATGATGTATGGTTATAGTGACTGACAAAAAGCTGTCACTGTCATGAATTGTCTTGATAAATTCATGGCAAAACCTAGTTTTGCCTTACTTTTGTGGGGAGAACTGGAGTTACAAGGAGGCGAAGGAGGCGATTCTGATCAAATTCAGTAGTCCAGATAAGATGGCAGCTCGGAAACAAGAATTCATGGGCATTTAATCTAAGAAGGATGAAACAGTGAGTGCATTTGCTGACCATTTCTATGAGGAAGCTCAGATCCTCAATGTGGCCAACATGTTGACCAATTTTGATGGATGAATTTCAATGCAAAATGCGTTGCGCCCTCATCAAGAATTGCACCAAATGATGTCATCCACTTTGACCAGTAATTTACACCATTGCTAAAATGGTAGAACACCTAAGAGTTCTATCAGCAATGTTCGATGCACCAAATCAGACATACAAGCCAAATAACCAGTCAAACAATAATAAGTGAACAAGTGAATCCTCAACAAATCTAGAGAATTCAACAATTGTGGGAATCAAGATAAACAATATGAAGGAGCTAGACCATTCAAGCCTCAGTTAGCTTGCAATAAGTGTGGACAGCCTGGTCATTTTGCCAATAACTGTGGACAACGCAAAGCAAAGGATCAGGTTAACTTAGTCCAACATAAGGATAAACAAGAAAATTTTTACAGGCAGGGAAAAGACCATGAGGTCTAGACACAGAACAGTCTAGAACCGCAGGTAACCAAGTTCCCCCAGATAAATTAGATAGTTTGGACAAGTTGGATCTATTTGCGGATGAGCCTGAATTAGATCATCTTCATCAGATCATGTACCAATATGTAAACTTAATAACAAGATCAAAATCGAAGGAGATTGCCCCCAAAATTATATAGGAGGTAGCTCGCCCATATGCCTGACAGATAATAAAGAAGGTCCAAAATGCTGAAGGTAAGACGAAATTATTGAATACCAGGTTAGATGGAGTTAATGTTTCGATTCCAATTGGTACAATTTGAGAAATGTTCCCTGATATATCAGCGCAGTTATACATACCGTGGATTCATCCAACAAATCTGCTATACATGCAGTAAACAATAGCTTATCTTATTTTTCTGAGTGCATGTATATGGATATTTTGGTGAACTGAATCCCCATCAGAGCAATAATAGACAGTGGAGCGCAGATTGATATAGTTTTAGATAAATTAGGAAAGAAATTAAAGGCCAAACTGGATTTAGAGCACTGGAAGCAGTATGGGACAGCAGGCCCTGACTCTACAACTTCCTGTGGGGCTTATAGCGTTCTACCGCTACAGTTTGGATCCTTGGTTGTATCAGCGCCAGCGATTGTTCTAGAAACCAGAATTATGACATACTCATTGGCACTGACTTCATGCGGAAGTATGGGGTCAAATGTAACTTTGAAGAAGACACTTTGACAATTCTGGGGCAAACGTTGCCACTGGTCTATCAACGTGAGGGGAAAGCACCCCTCAGTAGATGGAACAATTTCATCAATTTAGTCTATAAGGATGGAATAATACCTATCAGTTACAAATTAGTTGGCATAGAATCCCAGAAATTGCCTAGATATGTAAATGAGAATCTTGGAATCACGATCTGTTCTAAAGAAGATGTCATAATTCAGCTGGGAATGCAGCAAATCATGGAGACTGGACTGACTTTGGAGATCTCAGAGCAGTTATATTCGGAAATTGAAGCTCCTTGGCAACAATTGTCAATAAAATCTTGGGTAGCCCCAGGAATTTTAATCCCTGGTCATGAGGAGATTCAGGTTCTTTTAGCCAATCTGGGAAAATCTCCAATAAATGTCAAATGACGCCAGGTGGTCTCATTTGCTCAACTAAAACTGGTATCAGAGATTCATTCCTTCCACAAATTCAGTGAATTGGATGAATTGAGACTTCCAAAAGAAAAAGATGGGAATATCCATATGCTAATCAAATGGGATCAGTTAGCTGGATTAATGGAGGACCAGAAAGACAAAGTTCTGGCCTTATTTTGAGAAATAACGAGTTATTTTTGCACAGGATGACCATGATCTTGGGTGCGTGAAGGATGTTTTACACCAAGTCAATACTGGGGATGATGGGCCAATTAGATTGAGGCCTATTTGATGGTTCAGGGTGGCAGAGTCAGTTGCTGATAAAGAAATTAGAAACTTTTAGAGCATGGAATCCTCGTACCATCATCCAGCCCACAGGTGAGTCCTATACAAATAGTTAAGAAGAAAGACGGTTCAAATTGAGTCATCATAGATTACTGATGGTTAAATAAAATCACAAAAAAGGACTCATATCCCCTGCCTAGAATCAATAACGTGCTAGATCGGTTAGGAGGAGCCATGTTTTTCTTTGTCATGGACTTAATCTCAGATATTGGCAGATAGACATGCCCCCAGAAGACCAAGAGAAGTGTGCTATTATCACAGCACAGGGGTTGTATCAGCCAACGAGGATGACTCAAGGCTTATGCAATGCCCCTGCAACATTTCAACAGGCTATGGACACAATTTTGTCATATTTGAAGCTGTTCTGCATCCTAGTCTATCTTGATGACATTAATGTATTCAGCCAAGCATTTACCAATCACTTACAACATCTTGAGGAAGTATTCAAGCAACTGGCTTAGGCGAATCTCAAAATCATGCCAATAAAATGCCATTTCTTTAAGGAGGAATTAGAATACTTAGGATTCATAATTATCGCTGAGGGACTTAAGCCCCAAGTCCAAAAGATAAAAGCAATTAATCAGATGTCAGTCCCCAAAAGCGTACTCAATATCTAAGTTTTCCTCAGAATGGTCAGCTACTATCACCGATTCATTAAGGATTTTGCAAAAATAGCTGAGCCACTTTTCCACCTATTGAAAGATATGAAGAAGGGATTCATCTGGAGATATGAGAGTCAACTCGCATTTGATGAACTAAGGAAATACTTGATGATGAGTCCAATTTTAAAATACCCAAATTTTAAGAAGCTGTTCATTATTCAATTGGATGCGTCGCTGATGGCAATAGGAGCTGTCCTTAGCCAAGTGGATGACAAGGGGGATGAACACCCCGTGGCGTATGTCAGCCAAACACTGTTGAAGGCCAAAAGAAACTATATGGCTATAGAGCGAGAATGTCTTGCAGTTATCTATTCATGCAAGCAGTTTTGAGTCTATATCCATGGAACCCACTTCAAGGTCGTGACTGACCACGCCTCTCTCTGATGGCTTCATAACCTTAAAGAACCAGAAGGGAGATTGGCGTGGTGGGCTTTGAAGTTACAGGCCTATGACTTTGAGATAGAACATTGGGAGGGAGATAAGAATCGAACGCTGATGGTCTGTTTAGTTTGCCAACCGTTCTTGCTGTGCAAGATCGTGCTGATGACCTATTTGAGTGAATGATTTGTTTGGAATTGAGAGAAGAGCCAATCAAAATTTAAAAGGCGGTTAAGGAAGGCAATGGAAAATACTGAGCTCATTAATGGGCAATTATTCAAAATAATGAATGAAAAGAGGCTATTATTTCCAAAACCATTGGAATGCACTGAGATAATTTGGGCTGCCCACAAGGTCATCGGACATGGTGGGTTAAAGAAGACTCTTAAATTTATCTGGCAATACTACTATTGGGAGTGACTGAGTTTCAACGTTACTGATTATATCACCTGTTGAATGGAATGTCAGATCCATAAGCCTTATAAGAACGTGATGAATTACTTATTTATTGAAGCCAGGGTTTTTGTGGCACACAGTTTCAATCAATGTTATGGGGCCACTAAGTGCAAGTACAGGCGGTGTACATTACATAATAGTAGCGATCTAACACCTTATGAGATGGGTAGAAACCTGAGCCTTGGGTCGAGCAGATGCCCTAAGTGCCACCAAATTCATCCTGGAGCAGATGGTATACTGACATGGGTGCCTTCAAGTGTTGCTGAGCAACAATGAGACTGATTTTACTTCATTTGTAATTCCATGCCTGAATGAACTAATTGGAATTAGGGTGGTGGTGTCTGCACCCTATCAGCCTGACATTAATGGAGTTGTGGAATGAGCAATGGGACACTTGCCGCTACACTAAGGAAGCTGATATTGGGTAAAGCGTCATCTCGGGTGTCTTATATGATTTTAGTAACTTTTGCATATAATATCAGTTTCCATTCAGCAACGTGAAAAATGCCATTTGAATTATTGTACTGGTTGTAGAGCAGCATTGCCGCCGATTCTCTATTCAGCAGTGGAGCTGACTTCAGGGATGAGCATGGATAAATATCTATATCAACTTGTGATCATAATAGTGGATCTCCAGTCTCAAGCCCATGTTACAACAATCAAGAGGAGGATTTAGGCCAAAAAAGCCAATGATAAGAGTCGATCCACTCTATTGGAATTTACTGTTGGAGATCAAGTAGCCTATTGTAATACCCATGGGTTTGGTCTCTGAAATAAGCTAGATGCATTATGGTCAGGACCATTTGAGGTTATTGCAAAAACAGCAAATGATGCCTACACAATCAAAAATATATCCGGTGGTCATGTGATTAATAGAGTACACAGCAAATTTCTTAAAAATGGTATTTAAATAAATATATATGTGAAAAAAGAGTTTAAAAATAATAAAAAATGGATAATAAAGAAAAAAAGAGTTATTTTTAATTTTTAATTTTTTTATTATATGCCTCAGGTTGCAAATTGTGAGCTCTTCTTTGACGCCTCTGGGGGAGGGAGGTTAGACAATGTTGTGAAAGAGATTGCTGAAGTCAATCTGAGATTGTATACTTGCAAGGGAAAGAGCAAGCTGAAACCAAGTTCTTTGAACTCGAGGAGGATTCTGTGAATATGCAATGATGGGAAGAGTAATGGGGACGTCCAGTTCAGCAAGTTGGGAAACCCCAGATCAGGGAGGAAAACAGAAATGCAGGAATATGCAATCTGCAAACAAGTCTGTGTAATCTTAATATGGCACAGGCGCTGAAGGCTGTGTCTGGAGTGCTTGATGATGGACTTCATCAAGAACATTTGTCATATGAGAGAACAACAAACAAGGGAAATGTGCAGGGGGCTGCCATACCATACCACTGGTTATTGCCATTAATAAAAGATATCACTGGATAGTTCCAGTCATGAAGTAATCGTGCAGGCAGTGAACAGCATCTTGAAGGTGGTGGCTGCGGGCCTCCTGAAACTGGAAGGGAAAGGAAAGGTGAAAATTTGGTGATGTGGGAGTGAAGTGGCCAACGTACAAAGTACTTACCCTGCGGTTCAGAGTGCAAAGGAGGCAGAATCCCAATCATGTAAACTATCAAGGTCATGAGGCGTGAAAGAGATATTAGTGCCTCAGTCAATTTACTCCAAAGTTCATGATATGGAAGTTTGATGTGCTTGTCATTACCAATTATCAATTAAGTAGACAAGATAGTCAGTTTGTAAAATTGGCCAATTTGGAAAAGGAACTCGGGAAGAAAATCTGTCTTTATCAGGAAAGATTGATCTAAGTCAGGAATAATTGCTTTGTTATGCTCAAGGGCAATTACTGGATTTAGCACAATGGGAGCCAAATCCAGTAATGCCTTGAAATTGAACTCTGTGTCAATAGAACAAGGGATGAAAAACGAGAATTCAATGATGAAACATCCAACCCTGTCCCCTCTTTGGAAATTGGCACCGTTGTAGGAAGAGCAGAAGAGGGGATTGCCAAATCAAGTTGACTTGGGGGTTGGATCTAGATGAACCAGAAAGGATACCTCTTTGAGCAGTTCATGACATCGCTTGAAAATGGGAAGCGTCCACTTCATTCAGACTAGATAAGATTCATTCATAGAAGGAATTATTTAAAGACATTTTTAGCTGATAATCTGGTCAAGTGGGGAGATGTGTGGGAATTTATATGACCACATTATACAGATTGCAAATTATCTAAGCTTCAATTCATTTATGATAATTGGTTCATTTATCTAATTTAGCTTAGTGATTAAGCTTTGAGATGTTGATTGATTATTCTGTCTCATTGGCAATAATCACTGATTAAATGGTTAATTGTAATTCACAGAGGATAGAATCTTATGAGAGTTATAATTCCAATTTTGTTGGGATTGTTGCTGACAATTTGGAGATGAGTATATTGACTCAAAATGTGTAATTACTAATGGGAAATCATCAGGTTTGGTAGCTGACATGTGGGCTGATACAAATAGCAATTTAATTATGCTATTCCTCGTGGATATCAGCTGGAATTTTTCCCAAAATTGAATCAATATCTTTTTTCTGTCAGCTAGGTATGCCAAGACCATCATAGATATTCCTTTTCATCGGCTAGGCATGCCAAGACCTCATGGATATCCCTTTTCTGTCAGCAAGGCGTGCTGAGAATCTCGTGGTTACCACAAATACCCCTAACACATATCCTTCATCATTTTACCCTATAAATATTCTCTCAATTTAAAAATAATAACACCTTAGTACTGTGAATAATTATTTTTTACAATTGTGGATTGTTTACTTCAAAGTGAAGTTGTGAAAAAGTCTTCCTGTCTAAGTGTCAACGCCAGAGTGGAGCCAAAGTCACTTCAAACCTTAGATTACCAGAGTAGGGCTTAAGCTATCTTATTTTACAAACTTGACTAGGCTAATTGCCTTCATACAATTAGCAAATTCGTGTTTATTCCCAGAAGTCAGTAGTTAAGCGAACCTGTGCACCAGTGAAAACCCCGCGGTTTTACATTGAGGTAGCATAGTAGCTCAGGAAATCAAATTTAGCTATTAGGAGGGTTGTGATGCATTCAGATAGGGCTTTTCCAGCCTTGAGGCGAACTTTGGGTAATGTGGTAAAGGTGGTGATGTTGTTGCTGGTAATGCTTGTCTAGGAGCCAAATTTTTGACCATCACAACTTTTTGCACTCCTTATTGTTAACTTGTTGGAATTGGAGAAATCTTTTTTTAAAATTTTGTTACATGGGGGGAAGGACAGGGGCGGGTACCCCCTTGGCCAAGACTGTGACTGATTTTGCTATGGCCTTTCAGAGGGATTGACAATCAGGATAAGTAAGAGCTTCTTTGGTGAAATGGTGGTCAATTCAGAACCCATCAGCATCTGAGCGTAAAGCATAGTGCTAAGTTGGGAATTGAGCTGCATATTCTGCGTTAAGGTATATTTTGAGGCCTGGGGCCTCTACTGAGTGGGGATGGGATTTCACAAATCATAAACTTCCTCCAAAAAATACCAGGGATTTTGGATGAAGACGATAGGTTGACTAGCATATGAGTAGGTTGGATTTGGTGGCTGGGTGCATTTTTTTTGAATTTACTGGGGTCCATGTTGGCTCCTGATTATTTGGAGTAAGGGTGGTGGTTTGGCATGTCAGGTCCTTATTGGTTGAATTTGTGTTGGTTGCATCTACCATTTTGGGTGGAGAGGAAGGGAGGATTGTGCCCCATTCCTAAAAGGTTTTTATGTCAGTTTTGGGAGCATCATGGGGGAGCTGAGAGTGTTGGCTCCATCTTGGGATATGGTTGGGCAGCGCCACTTTGAGTGGCCCAGGTTGAAACAAATGAGGCAGATCGTGCGCTCTCTCTATCTACTCTGGCCCAGAAAGGGTGGTTGGGGGCAGAGGGGACAATGGTACAAGGGGGAATCAAAATGGAAATTTAGTTTGATATTGCGCGTATGGTTGCAAAGGCATGAAGGCCTGTAAGTCAGTTGGTTCCGTTGGGAACCACAAATTGTAAAATGGGGTCAGCGCTTTAAACTGTCAACCTAGCTATAATCTTGTTGTGTAAAGTTTCAGATGGGAGGTGGGTGGGGAGGCCTGCAAATTGAACCACAAGAGTGGTGTCATCAGGCAACTGGGTGCTTTGATTGGGATGGGGGTTTCCTGGAACACCAGGGGAATTTTGGCTGCAATTGCAGCATCATTTTCACAAGTGAAGCTGAGGTCAAAGTACCAATGTAAGGGTGGAAGTCAATAAAGCCTGTAGGCTGCATAAGCACCTGGGCTAAATCTATTATTTGTTCGTTGTAGGGAAATAAGTTGCCATATTAGACCTAATGGCCAAATTGCATCTTGGTTTGGGGGAGCACTATGGGGCTATGAGGCACCGTTTGAGATTTGTATGGTGGAGGGTGAAATTCTTGGGGGGAATGTATTGACCCAGGATTTGGGGGGATGGTCAATCTGGTTTGAAAGAGTTTCCTTACTTGGTGAAAGACGCTAGGGGGTTTCACTGATGCCCTATTTTGGAGCAGCGGGTGGTTAGGCTGAGGACATTGGTGTTTTGCTGTTTGTCAATTTTTCAGTGTTGTTTAGTTCTTAATAAGGTTTCCATTTTACGTTTGGGATTAGAAAGAGGGCTTGAGTTGTTGTAATGTAGTTGGTAAACATAATTAGATTCATATCTCCTTGTAGGGCATGCGTCATTGCTTGAAAAGCTCAAGAACATTTTTGTTGGAGGCCATTGGTATTGAAGAGTTTTATATAATTTTCAAGACACCTAATAACATGTGGGCTTCCTGGGTGAAAAAGTATGCATCTTTGTGAGCGTTTTATTGCATTAAAACCTGAAAATGAGAATATTGCTTTTTGTTGAGCCATTTTCTCAGCCCCCAAAGAGCTTTAATATCATAATCTCAACCTCTTAAAGCATGGAGCATCCTCCAAGTAACAGTGTCATGGAAACTGCAGAAGAATTTTAGACCAGACTGCCAATTGGGGTGCGTAAGCAACCACAAAACAAGCCAGAATGCCAGAGGCATTGCTGACTGAGCAACATGATATGGAGCCGGGCATTGGAAAGGATGAATTGTTGGTGCAGCAACATGGTGAGAATGATCCCAATGATGAACCACACTGAACCTACTCCTGACCCAGGGGGTCTTGCTGCAGGCGGTGGAATCACTGAGATAGTCTCGATGAGATCCTTGGCATATGGAGCTATTTCAACCAGGATGGCAAGGAGACAGATTCTCTCTTGCAATTGGTGGACATAAGCCACAAGATTCCCATGTATTGCTACCAGAAGTTAGTGATCATGGGGTTGTAGAGCTAAAAATAACTGACTCGCTGAACCCAAATGATGATGGAGGGGGCCATAGTGACAAAGAGTACTGATAGAGCCCATCCAGTATATAGACTGACAAGCCACCAGGGAAATGCCATCAGGGATGCGGTCAGAAGAAATAATGAAAAAATTGTTTAGTTTTTTTGGTAAAATTTTATTGAAGGGAAGGGAAGAAAATCGACCAACACGTTCTCAGTGCCATGCAACTGATTAAATAGTGGTCTATTGGGGTAGTGACAAGCCAGGATTGGGTCCACAATTTTTGACCTAACTGGCGAATTGTTCAGGAATGGGCGGGTTTGTTCCTTGAGAACTGACATCTCAAAATTCGGCGGTGGGCTGAGTCGCTGTCAGTTTGGCCTCAAACGTCTGAACTGGGGTTTGACTACATTTCTGATGGTTGGTGCAACAGCATTTGGCCAGATGAGCAATGGGAATCTCCTTAAGGACACCCCACATAGAGGCGGGTCCATTTGGTTGGGAACAGGTTCAGGACGCACAACCCGCCCACGCTCAGTTGCTGACCCATCCATTTGGTCAATGGCATCACATCAGCCACAATGCCCAAATTGCCAACAGAGGGCATCAAACCCTCATAAATTGCACCCGATGTAAGTTCTATCAGCATATTGATCAAATTAGAATCGTTGGGCGTTCCAACCAAAAACTCAGTCTTCATGCCTTTCCAGCCATTTGAGATTCAGGCATCAGTTAGATTGCCACTTGAAAGAGATCCAACTGATTTCAATTTGACAATCTCGGCACAGATTTTGCTTATCTCCTGCAACAGTTCAGCCAAGGTGAGTGTGGGTACTGGGGGTGGGATCCAAAGCGCAAGAGCTGTTACCCATCGCTCATCTACTATGTGACTGAGATCACCCTGAGTAATGAGGGGTACCACCATCCTCTTCTGTATCTTTTTATTTGGGAATGGGAAGACGGCCTGATCAAGAGCCAGGGGATGTTTCCCGGGACTTACAGACAGCTGACTTGTCTGTTGCTATTGACATCAAATGTGTCAATTATAATGTCTGGCATTGTGCTGGTTTAACTCTCTTTTTATGACAAATTAAAACTTTTTTTTTAAAAAACCCATGTAACCAAATTTGATTAAAGGGGGAAGTCTGTCAATGGTATTACAATATGTTCTGATCAACCATGTGAAAAATCTGTTATCTAATTAATCTATATCTAACTAGTATCAGACAGAGGTTAATTTGATTAGCAACTAGGTCAATTTTTTTCAACTGTACCAGCTCATTGATTTTACTTTGTCAGTTTGAATTGAAAATGAAATTGTTACAATAAAAAGTATTGATAAAGCACACCAAATAAAAAGGTATTTTAAATAGGTTGATTGATCAATTTACTACGCGAATCTTAATCTACAGTACTAACTTATTAATTAGCTTTTAACGGACAAATTGCCAATGAGAATCTTACAATTATCATTATCGCAACCACTTCAAATAAAAAGGTTTATGGAAGATGTATTATATAAATCAACACCCCGCCAGTCTAAACCTCTAATCCAATACAAACATCAACTTACTTCAGCCCTGTGGCCTAGTAATACAAATAGCTCAAGCATTTAATAACTTTACTTTTCCCTCATGTATGCGTAATAATGTTGTAGCTAGGTTCTATTATTATCCTCAGGAAATTCAGCGTTTCAGCCCTGACAGGTTACATTACTATAAGTGTAAATTCCTCTTGTTAAGCCTTAGTTTCATTGGCTTTCCAAAACATATATGCTGACGTGTTAACATTTTAAAAAAAGCAGCTAAGTTAATATATAGCTGGCAATATTGAAACTTTGGAGTTTAGAAGCATATGAAGGGTTAGTCACTTGAAAGTTGATCTAGTTTTGATTTTCAGTGTACACCTGATAAAAATCTATATCTGGGAGCTTCCCCCACCCACTGTAAGTACTGAGAGACTAATGTGGCCTATTACTTATCTTTTAATATAATATGAACTTTTTTGATGCAAGTGCTAGGCTTTACTTTTTTTTAGGCAACTTTTTTCATACAGTTTATCTTTTTCATTAAGAAAAAACCTGCGCTAAGAGAAATCTGAAGTCTAACTTGCTGATATAAACATTTGGTGCTTACTACAGGATTCAATTCCTGTCACCTGTAAAACTCCATGACAACGATGACCCATCCAGATTCATATTGCCACACTAAAGTAATGCAATGATTTAATGCTGAAATGGCTAGCCCTGATGCCCAGAATTTTGACCTATCTGTTTGTCCTCTAAATAAAAAATGACTTGAATATTTGGGCATTTTACAAAGATTCTGTCAACATAAGATATATGAGCTCCAAATTTTGTGTTAATTTCTGACCTTATTCATATGTTGACTCCTGACACTTACTGGTTTACTCTAAGGAGTAATAAGAATTAAAGGTAAAAAATACACCTTTTGGTTTCCAATCAGAGTTTGGTTAGGGTGAACAACTGCTCTTTAATGAAAGCTTCGTTTTACTAATAAGTTAGTTCAATTATGTAAGTGCTTATGGACATTAATTTGTTGGCACTTGGCCCTGAAGGCAATGCAAAGCTTGTTGGAATTTTATCCATACTATGCTTTTAAAATATGTAAAAACTAACAATAAGTTAAAGATGCATGGTTACCAGACTATTTGACTAGTATTTATTATTTTATGCTTTAAATAAAAAGCTTTAACTTACTTCCATGTTGCTGGGAATAACCTTTATAGCAGAGCTATTTTAATTATCAGAATTTCAATAAGTATTAGAATAAAGCGGTAATAGCTTTTAATTTGACCAAATCTAAAGCGCAATTGCTACAATCTTTTGGAATTTTAATAGAAGTTTTGACTAAAAGCATAATTTATGCTATAAGTCAAGCACTAAATTTTTAACTGCTTTTTTTAGTACTAGATGGTAAAAATTTATAACTGCTTTTTGGCACCCAATGACAAATATGGTAATTGGATATTTAATTTTTTTACCAACTATATATCCTCATAATCCACTTTTTAGATATTGATTTAGTTTTAAGTAGTAGTTGTATTTTTACTATTCATAGTTTTAAGCAACGTTTGCTTGTGGTTTTTAACAAGTATTATATTACTAATGAACAATTTTTGTCTTAGTTTGCTTATTCCTACCTTCCATCAGGAAGCATCTATAAACAAATAATTATAAAATATCTTAATCTATGAGATATCCGCTTTTTTGATAAGTGTTTGTTCTTATAGGAGGGCATTTGTGTCGTATTTTTGTGTAATTTGGGGATACAAAAATGGTATGTATTTCATCTAAGACCAATGCTAATCTTAGACATTTGCAAACAAGAAAATTTTCTATAATAGATAAATTATTACTGCATTTGTATAGGCTTTTAATAATAAAGCCAATAAATTTGTCAACTTCATAGGGTGTTAGGAGAGATGTGCTATGAAAGCTAAAAGTTAAAATTTGAAAAACTAATATAAAAAATATAGAGAGAAAACTTCAAAAAGTTATCCACATTATAAAAAGGTATAAGCCCCTGCCGGAGAAATATAATGGAACTGGTTTATTAAACAGTTTATTATCTGCTAACATTAAATAATGATTGAACCATTAAAGCTCTTCAAAGTCCCAATTTAGAAAGATATAACAAAACAACATTATGGGAAGACAGCTGATTATCTTCAGAGGTTTATAATGCCTCAATTCAATTGAAAATACTAGCAAAGTTCCATTGCAATCAGAAGCTCATAAGCTCCAAAACAGCTTAAGTTCAAAAATAATCATGTTTCATCATATAAAAGACTTTTTAATGACTATGGTGGGATGCGGTGATTATTAGAAAGCAATAACTATAATAATTTTTATATATACAAGGAGCAAAAATCTTGCCCTACCTATATTAGTAGTTGTAATGGAATTAGTTTTATTTTACTGAGGCAAGCCAACCAGGGGACGGACAATACCAAAATTAATACTCCAAAACTAAACTGACTAAAAATTAAAACGTGAATTGACCGCCCTTTTTGGGCAGCAAAACACAAAAAGAAATAAAAAATAACCTACCAGGTGGCACAACGTTGAGCCGCTTATCCCATCATGGCAGAGGGGAGGGGGATCAGGCGGGTCATCATCATCATCAGGCTCAGAATCGAAGAGGCGGATCAATGCTGAGAGCAAGGGGGATGGGTCATCTGTGGAATGAGGGTCGAGGTGAAGAATATAGTCATTTTGATCAACAATTTGAGCCTGGATTAAAGCCTCTATGAGTTAGGCAACATGGTGTTCAGCCTGGATGCAGGCGTTGAGAAGTTTTTCCATTTTTGCAGTATTGTCTCTTATAATGCATGTGGATGCTGAAAATTATGCAAATTCTGCGACATACTTGACAGAGAGGGTGGCAGTTTCATATAGTTGTTGAATTTCCTTTTTTTCAGTAGGAGGAAAATCGGTGGGGACTGATGGGTGGTGCAGCCATTTTTTAAACTCTAAGACGGACTTTAAACACATTTTGTGAGTAAGGATTGATTTGTGATTGGCCACTGCGGCGGCAAGCTGGTGGTTACTTTAGAAAAAGGCTTTGAGTTTGTGGACATATTGGTTGGTTATGGCTGAGGCATAAAAGTCTGAATTCAGATAGGGTGTTAAATCAATTTGGTAACTCGGTTGTGGGACAATTTCACCCAATTTGGTACTACATCCAATAAATTTCAGGGACTTTGGTTGATTTGGAAGATTGGGTTGCAGGTGAATTTCGTTGGGTAGGTTTTGGTGCGGGAGATTTTCTAGATTGAACATAGGTCCAGTCCTGCACCTGATTGGTTGGCATGGATGTTCATTGGCTATCTTGGGCTTGAGGCGCTAGATTTTGTTTCTGATTCAAGCTCATGGCCTGTGGGTGTGGGGGCAGCCAAAATCCCCACTCAAACGCTGTTGGTGTGTCCTCATGGGTGGAGTTGGCCATGTTACAGGGTATGAATTATATTGTCATGCCTTTTTGGTGTGGTCCAATTCATAGCAAAGGGAGAAAATTTGCAACCGTTGTTGGTGAAGTCCCAAAAGAAGTGTTCAGGTGCCCATGGGATACAGGCACGTGGAGGGATATGCTGGGTTATGTTCAGCTGGGGGGGGGTAATGGTGACCATTGCCCAAGGTGCCGCGAGGTGTTCAGCACCACTTGGGACATTATTTTGGAGGATAGGGGTTTCACTGTATTTGGACAACCCTGACATTAACTCCTCATTAAGCTTTTGAGGAGGAAGGTGTGAGTTGAGGTTTTCAAAGGTTACCACAAATGTGGTGTCCTCTGAGAGGCATGTTTGGGTGGTGGTAATGGGGTTTTTTATGAATTAGTGGTGTAGCTGCTGCAGCGGCTGTGTCCTCTTTGGTGGGGAAGCCAATACCAAAATAGCCCTTGTAAAGGCGGAATTCATTAAAAACCCTGCTGGCGCAAAGATGGGCATTGCTAGCATAATTATCACTTTGTCAGTGTATGGGTAGAGGCTGTCAAACTCAACGTGGAGGCAAAAGCAAATATTGGATTTGGGTAGGGCTATGGGGTGGGGGTGGGTTGGGTGGGCTCATGTGAGGTGAAGTACTAAGTCACTTGGAGGGACATAACAGTCAGATGTATTTGACGGACTGGATGAGCCAGTCTTCACGCGTTTGCCTGCTGGTCAGATATAGTAGCAGGTGGAATTTAGATTTAAGGACATAAATTAGGAGATTGGTACAGTGAGGGGGTGGTGGAAATTCGACTTGTTTTTCTAAAACTTGCTCAAAATTGATGTTGAGCGAAAAGAAAATTAGATTTCTGCTAAAGGAATTAAAGAGATGCAAAAAATTCCATCAAAAGTAGCTTTAGCAGCCAAGAACGCATTGCAAACTGCAAGTAAGAGTTTGTGTGTATTCAGTTAAAAGTGATTAAAACATAGATGATTTTTCTAGAAGGTTCTGTAAATAAGCTCAAATTTCATGGGGCGGGAACGCTAGATGATTTATATGCACAAATTTCAACTAGTCAGAACTCCATCCTTATATAAAATTAAATCGGGTTAAGATTTCAGCAGAGATTATAAAAAAATCACAGATGGTTGAATTTTTATGAATATTTGTAAGAGCACTGATACACCTAATAATAGTTCCAAAATTGCAAATTACACGAAGATATTTCAGAATTTTTTTTATGTAATCAATAAAGAAAGCATGGCCACATTGTAAAGTCTTTCAGAGCAAAAAAATAAATAACAATGTAAACAAGGTTATACCTAATGACAACGTGAATCAAGTGAATCAACAGGGAAAAGAACAGGTGAATAGACAAGATGTCAGTCTGAAACCTATTCCTTAGTTCCACCTCTCTAACACGGGCAACTGAGCCTGTAACTAGAGAAGTGACAATACCCTTATATAGATGGCTCTTGATCAAAAATGAACCTGGATCTGATAGTCTAGCATTAGAAGCCATTATTATCAGTTTGGACAACTACTAATGAGGAGAAACACCAAATTCAAAAATAACTTCTACAATGAACTTAAATACAACACAAAGTTTCATATTATAAATGGAAAATAGATACCATACTCAGAATGTACAAATTCAGAAATTTTTGGTCAATAAAGCAAGAGTCTATAAAATCATTGACAGTGAGAAACCCTAACCAACTTGTCTCTGTAAAGTTGGTATAGAATTTAGATACTGACCAGATCTACACTATAATGAGGATTACAGGTTTATGGATTTACAAACCTACTGCTAAAAAGGGAGCCTACACTGCATTGCCTTTATAAATAGATAACGCATTGCCACAGCATCAGCAATAGTTTTTCTAAACCAGATTATGAGATAATTATTGGCACCAACTTAATACAGCAATATGGATTTGGTGTTATATAAAATATGAGATCAAAACTTTAGTACAAACTTTGCCACTGCTTTATGATTAGAATAGTGACCTTATAAAGCTGAAGAAAAAAAATTATATTAATTTTGTACATTCAAATGGAAATATCTCATAAAGATCATCATTTAATCAAAGCATCTAAATCCCATTTAAAAAAAATAGGACTGTTGCGGGGTTCTGTTGAGGTTTTAAAGTCTGATGATAGTTCATAAATAAAAAGCGGTACATCATGTAAACCAGAGTTACAATGAGATTTCCTATATTTCTGTATGCTGATCAATGCATCATGGAAGAAAGTCTTAACTATGCAATATGCTGCACCTGGGATCCTAAACCTTGGTCATGGTGAAAATCAGGTTATAGTTGCCAATTTATCAAAAAGGACAATATGTATAAAGTTATAATAGAGTAATCAGATGTATACTTGATTTGTAAACAAGGAACTTATAAATCTAATGACTATGGCTAACTAATTAAGATGGTTTACCAGATGACACACAATTTAAGGTAATTCTAGCCATATTTGATTGAGAAAAACTTGCCAAAATTCTGGAAAAACAGAAGGATTATGCCATGAAACTGGCATATAAAATTGAGACTGACCTGTCAGTCAGGGTGCGTGAGCACTCAGAAGACAAACCAGAATGCCAAGGACATTGCCATCTGAGCGACTTGTTAATAAGGTGGGAGGGAGGCAAACGGAGAACAATGGCTGGTGACCGCCATAACCATCAACCTGAAAATCAACCAAAAAATGGCCTATGAGGGGGCAGAAGATTTGGGCATGGGGGAGTCTTTGGGCACAACGGAGGGCCAGGATTCTCTTCAGGATCACTAGTATAAGATCAGGTGGCAAAGTCATGAAAACTCGCCCAACAGGGAAATAGGATCTCCAACATCATTGGTACATCTTGACGCCAGAGAGCACCAGCTTTATGGGGATATCCAACAAGTCACACATTCAATACCCCCATTTGATAAAGGTGGGGAGCAGCATGGTGCAAATGGCTAATACGGCCCAATTGGAATGCAACCTAAGTAACATGGTTTAGGGTTGCAGAGGCGGCGAGTGCTAAAAAATAAAATTTAAAATAAATTTATTAATTAGAAAAGGGTTGTTTATTAAAATCAAAAGAAAATAGTTTCCAACAATCATACCCTAGATTGATTATTGTTTTAAATATGGGAAAGCTTGGAGAATAGTGGAGAGCTTCAACTAAATGAATGAATTTTGATTTGAGCCAAATTTGGAAGAACTGGATTAAACTGCTGAAACCAACGTAAAATTGGCCTTCCGCTGGCCTCTTGACTTCAATTTAAGTTTGCTCACCTGGTTTCCTCCTCTGCAACAATTTTATCCAGCCAAATGGCAACATTTTTCTTTATGGATGGCAGATAGCACCCAGAGACAACCCACATAGGAGTGGTCCCTTTTTGTTGCAAAGGGGCTTTGACCCTCTGTATTTCACCAGAGCCATACTCTTTAACAAACTGGCATTTCTCCTATTAACGACAGGAGTTGGCAATGTTGTTGGAAGAAAGGTTTTGATCTTCCTCGCCTTTCCAGTGGAACTTGATCCTGGCACTGTAGGGGAATGTCTTTTAATTTCCCATTGTCGACCTCTTTCCACTGCACCTTCTGCACAAAATTCCCATATTGCTAAATTAGCTCCTTGTAATTAAGTAGGGAGGAGAAAGAGGAACCTTCAAAGGGTAGGCTGACACCTACTATTCATTCAACACATGGGCGAGATCACCTTGGGTGATGAGGTGGACAACTGCATGTTTCAAGCCATTTTTTGTGCAAAACGGAAACAACTCACGGTCAAAGCGCAGGGGGTGCTCCTTCAGACTTAAAGAAATGAGGGATGAGAGGAGCATATAAGAAGAAAACTACCACACTGAGGAGATATATCTTGATAGCCGGTGGTAAAGCCTACCACTAGAAGAATACTAATCCAAGAAAAGTCCCAAAGCCATTGTTAGTAGTCAATAATATAGTGAACTTAATCTTTGAGTTCTAATAAAGCCTAATTGTTCCAAATAATGTTTTTCCATTGTGTCTTACAAGGAAGCTGTCTTTATATAGTGCCTTGTTTTGTGTTAGTTAACCTGTGCACTCAGAATCTAGTGCACCAGCATCTTCTTCAACATTTGGCGCTCACTAAAGGGAGCAGCACATCATTATCATATTTTGACTTATTAAATGAATAATAGTATAGATATTTTGTTGGCTACTCTAGCGTGACATTTGGATGCTAAAGCAGCCACTCCTGAGACCCAGTTTAATTCTTGGAATCTACTTGTCACCATTGCGATGAAACATATAGCCATCATGGCCAATTTTTAGATAAAATATCCTTGTGATAGACAAGTTTCCGCTTTAGTTTTTCATTCTGATGATTTCCAACGCCTCCTTGACGGGCTTAAGTAAACTTTAATTAGTACTATTTTCTTAATCTTCAATCATGAGAGGGAGATTGTCTCTTTGCATAAATTATCCCACTTTCAAAGACAATAGATCAAGGAGTTAAAGACTCATTTTAGCTACCAGAAAGAGACTCAAACTGATTATACACAAGTTTATGGATGAAAACTGCCATTTCTCTGGGTTAATAAAATCAACTTTTTTTCAAGATAACATTTAAAAGTGAGTTCCTGGCTTAATTCTATTTTTGCAATTAGTGCCAAGAGTGATATAGCATTGTTTGCGCCTTCAAACCTATAAACTTAACCACGTTACAATATCAGCTATTTATAAGACCAACAATATTCTGGTAGTTGCCGCTAGTAAATTATTTTTGCTGCCATCTTCCCTCACAATAATGGCTCGCATGGCAGCCTTTTCTTACCCTATGTTGACCTCCACTCCATCCATTTCATCAGTTCAAAGTCATTTTACTATCACTCCTCAATCAGATAATCATGAGGTTCAATAAGAACCTTCCGGCCTTTGTGCCCCTGTGCAACAGGATACCATGTATCTTTTATCCAAAATTAATTTACTAAATTTGAAAAAAGGAGTGTAAAAAATTTACTGCCCTATTTGAACTAAGCATGGGGGTGCCTCTGTGGCCATAAAGTTGGCCAAATTAATATTTCTCTAAACTCTATAAGTCAGGAATTGGTAATGCCTAAAATTACAAGGAGTTTTTATGACTTACTGCAAATCTAAAGAACTCATATTGAAAGAGTATGGTTGGTTAAAATAAATGATAACGCGAAGAAATACTGTTCCTTGATTTTTAAAATACAATTCATGCACAGCTTTTTGAATGTATTTATTAAGAGGCTTAAGTATTATATAGAGTCAAGGTGGTTTATAGCTTTGACGCTCAGACTGCACTCCGCCATGCCTGCAAAACCTAAATAGAGCTATACCAAGTCATAGTTACATTGTTTAAAAAAGATTGTAATATTACCCAGATGGTTAATTATCTCTGCCAATGGACCATAACTTTTAAAGCGCTTAATCCAAGTCAGCAGAGTCTGTTTTTATATAATCAATGGGGCTCACTTTAAAAAGTAAGACTTCAACCTACCTCACTGGCCATGCTTAATAAAAGTATGGCAGTAAGTTTAATTGTTGGCTATTTAATCAGTTTGGTCACTATGCCTGTCAGACAATTGCCGACCCAACTTTGGCAAAAGAATGTCTTGGGTAAGAATAGTCCCAATTTACTGAATACTATTTATCAATTACAAGTCCAATCTCGTAATAATAATAATTTGGATGAAAATAAAGATAATGGTGGCCAAAAGACCCTGGTCAATTTTCAGTGGAACCCTTCAAATCAGGGTAACACTTTTACAAATACCACATGGGCATTTAGCTTGAGATTGGGCAGTCGGATTTCTCCAACCAGGTGGCATAATCTGGGGCGTCCATTGGAGGGTCCTCCCATCCCTGTCTAGTTCTATCAAACACTAATTGGGGACCACCCCCTTTTATAGACTTGGCGGGGGTCCCACAAGGTGCAATTATTTTATCTAATAGTGATTGGTTGAATATATCAATTCATTACCACATGGGTACATTCTGGCTAAAAATAACTTCACATCAGTCATATTGCCGAATTAAACCAAATTTCTAAGCTGTGATAGGTCAAATTTCCATATTCCCTAATTCAGACGTAACTAAGCTATTCTGAACATTAAAATTTAATCCTTTGACCCTCTTACTCAATAAAGTACAAATATTGAGCAATAGCGTCAAGAAGACTCACTTTTTGTTTCTTATCCCGCGCTCAATAAAAAACTTTAGAACCCCAAACTCTACTTATATTCAAAAAAGTAATATTTCGTTTAATTGTTTCTTAGTGGAAATCCAGCTGTTATCAGCACCAGCAGACCTAAAACTTGCTGTATTCCCACAATGCCAGTCATCTCTTGGCTGTGAGTGCTAATCCCTCAAGTTATGTGCCAACCAGAAAATGACTACAAGCTGGGAAAGTGCGATTTGGAATAGAAGATAAATATTACTTCTACCACCTCTGCTTTTATCCCTAGTTTTAACGGAATCAACATATTTTACACTTTTGATTAGCCATTGGAAACCCATGTCACTTCGTCACCAGTTTCCCTTCCAATATTTGCTAAAAAAGGTAGTTGCTATTGTTTTATCATTATTGGAATGCGATGATGTATTTGCTATATAGTACAAATAAAGCCTAATGTCCAACAACTGGAACAGCAAGATCTTTTTTTCTGTTAAATTTCCCTATCTAAATGGTGCTCATGTGGACATACTCTATTGCATTTTAAAGAAAGCAATCCCACTTTTAAGTGAATACCTACAATCTTATTTAGGTCAAGAGAACATCTGTTGATATTATGATATGACTGGATGATAAGCCCTGTATATCTATACCGATTAGATATAATCTGATGAGCATGATTAATAGCTATGAATATTTAAGAGCCTTAGGATGAGGTGATATTGGGTCAAAAAGGATAATTTTTGGATTGCCTCCAAATAAGGTGATAATTTGATGTCAACATATAATAAATATTTAGTAGATCGCCATGAACTAAGGCAATAGGGAAATTAAGAATACCATACTCTTCTGGAGCCAATGAGAATATGGTGGAAACAAATAGTCTAAGATAGAGGAGCAGTATCAACTAAAGTTGCTGATATATAAGCATGAAAGGACAATTGAAGGAGGAGTATATATATAGGAAATATCGAGAGACTAACAGATCAGGAGGCACATGATCCATATATTGCCTCGGATTAGGTGGCGTTTGATCTGAACATTTATTAAACAAAAAAGGCCTCAAACTCAAGGAAGTTGGAGCTAGTGAGATTCGACATCCTGAAAACTAAAGTGCATCTGATAAAATATGACGTCAGGCTTATGCACGGCATGGATGATGATCCAGTGGGATGTGGAGTATTTGTAAGCTATGTGCTGGATGGTGTTTGAGAGAACCTAGCTGTAAAAATTTACTCTAGGTTGATTATCAGCTGGCAGCCCAGTAACCTTTTTACTGCACAGGTATAATCTCCTCATAAAATTTTGTCACTTTGTATAGAAATGCATTATTAATTGATAATAGTATGGAGATTATTATCCATAGTTAGATTGAACTATAATTCATCCCAACTCTCAGCCAGTAATTCCGATTAAATACCTATGAAGTCATACTCATAGGGATTCTTTCACTTCCTCTTGTCCACCCAAATTTTGGTAAAATACCCTGGCGACAGTCTCTCTCAGCCCAACACACAGTCAGCAGCTATCCCTGATTGTGGTTGCTTCATCTCTAGATCCCCGCTCAGATCTTTACTATTCACTCTGAGAGTTTTCCAATTATTGACTTATGCAAAAATATCCTTAAGATAGAACAACACAATAGAAGCTGATGGTCTAACTATATACTGAATCAATAATATTACTATAAAGTACTTGTTATCTAAAAGCTGGGTTTTTTTATTATAGTAAATCCTAGGGAATTATATAGTGGGGGATTCAGCTGTCTAACCCTTGGTTGACACCTTTGATGAAACAGCAGCTGCTGCAATTGAATCGCCCATTCTCATCTTGGCAGCGATAGTCTTCCCCATCCTGGCTAAGATTCCATCATTGGACATCATCAAGGCCTCAAATGGAAAGAGTTAGAAAAAGTGTCCCTAATGTTTTCCTTTTGATCCAAGCAAACCAACCATAATTGGCTAGCGACCTGCTTAGGTTTTGGGAATTATTACCCATTATGGCAGGTCACTCACCAACCAATCAATTTGCTAGTTGCAGGCGGCTTCACTCACCTCACAACTTACTATTCATTCCCAATCAGTCGGTGATGAAACCTGGATGATCCCAATTGGTACACCTGATAGTTAATCACTATTAGATGCCCCTATCTTATCAGCAACTCCACTCGATGAGATCTTAAGTATTTATCCAGATTGATCCCCAATGGTTATGTTCAGGCAAATATCCCAAAATCCCTGAACGCAGTTCCTCTGAAACTCAAGCCAATTGATTTCTGATTCACTTTGCCTTAGGGAATTCTCCCCAAGCGATACCAGGTAATCTAGCAGGCTGAGAATATGGACAAAAATCCCAACACATCCCCCCTCTTGCCTAGATTTCCAGCGAGAAAAGGACTGGGGCATGAGAACACTGCTTTGTACACCTGGTCAAATACTTCATTGGTTCAAGTGGAGTACACTCGTCAATACTCAACGCTGCTCAGGATGACCTTCAGCATATGGCGTTCTACCTCTTCCTCCTCACTACCGCCTTCTCAGAGCGTGGTTCCCATGACCTGTCATTCCAGGATGATCAATTTACTTGTGACAATATTAGTCCTGTGATCTGGTTTTCCCCCCATCAGGGTATATAACCCGCTGTCTATACAGGATTCTTGGTCTGGCGTCCTTGATTTCCTGATTTTCTTCTCATCCTAGACAGGAGACTCTTGCCATCGATGTTCATTTCATGGCTTAATTAAGAATACTTATTTCTTATTCACCCTTGTTAATTCACTTAATAACCTCTTGGCATAAGTCATTCTTAATTCTTCCCTTGGAGAGCTGATCTCATTAATTTTGAAGTTAATTTCTCGGAAATTGGAACTCAATGGATTATAGAGTGCATAATGTCAACTTCTATATAAGTCTGAAATCCTCCCTCTCATCCAGCTCATATGTCAAATTCTGAGTCTTGCTACCAGCAGCTCCTCAATAGTTTGTCTGATCCAGAACTCTGTCTCTTCCAGCAGATGAGTCAGGATTCTTGATGGAACCTCTTTTATGGTCCTTCCAGGACTTATACGCCTAGTCTGGTGCAGGAGGCTAGTCCTTCTGTCGAATTACCTGAAATGGTAACTAATTACTCTGAAACTAGGCAGGGTATTGTTTTGAACAACTCTCGACTGACTCTTCCTCTGCCATCAACTTTAGAGCTAAACTTCTAACTCTCCTGGATTCAGTTCCTTTTGCTGATGCTCCATACATCATCATATATGCTCTGGAGATTATGCCAGTTGCTCTGGATCGTTTGTTTTTGGCTGGGTCAGACCTGCTCCCTGAGTTCCTCTTCTGACTCAGTCAATTTTACAAACCCGCTGTTCTAATCTCCGAGCTCTCAATTGGTAACAGCATTCACTTTGAGATCCCTTATGCTGAACTCCGGGCCCAAGTCACCGAGGCTTTGACTTTAGTGCTGAATCCCTCTGATCTTGATAACCTTCTGGATTGGGATACTACCGCTTATGCTCTTCACTTTGCTGGCCAAGTTCTTCGAAGTTGGTCCACTAAGCTTCCAGCCTCACCTGGGTTCCACTGTTCATTCAGCTTTAGCTTCTGAGAAGCCCATAGTCGCTGCTTGCATGAAGCAATCTGCTCTCTGCATGACTATCTCTTCTCTGGAGCTTCCCATTGGTATCTTCCACTGATGGCGTTGATAGGGGGCATGATTTGGCAACCCCCATCAAGCATTGCTTCTTTGTTGCTGGCCCACATGTCTGGTGTCCTTAATGAAGCCCATCGGCAGGCACTCAAGACTAATCTTCCAGCTCTGGTGCCATGTCAGGATTACTAGGGGTTATTTGCCGATTGCTCTTTTTATACTGTTGCTTTCCTCCCCACTCCAGGGTTTCATGATTGGCTTCCTCTGACATCTCAATTTCCCTTCCCCTAATCACTTTTTCTCAGGGCTTGGCGTCCGTTCAATGAACATGGTTTTGTGTGGGTCTCGCCCTCACTAGCGTCTAATCACATATTGACTTTGATGGGCTATTCATTCCTACTGCAATCCATCCTCACTCCCCCAAGAGGCGACATAGCTGGAAACATCCCTGTATCAAGGATGATCAATAAAAACAAAAATTATAAAAATATATCAGCTTTTTTATCTATGCGATTATAATTCTTTTCCAATATTTTTTATCAAATTTTTTATTTTTATTCTTCTTTTTTACTTTGTGACTTGACCTAGTTTTGGTTCAGCGGTCCATCTTTTCCCCCAAACTGGATCCTGGGTACTTAAACCTAACAGTTTTCCATGGTTCAGAGGTCCTTTTTTGAAAAAACCTAATCATCAGGACATGATTAACTTAATGATTCATTGGTCCTTTGGGAACTCTTTTATTTTTTCCTCAATCCAACACTACAGATACTTAGTGTGGACTCAATTTACAACTCTTCCATCCAAGAGATTCTTGATAAATTAAGCATCAGTTGCCATCTTAGCAATTACTTCAAACGGACCCAATCACACTTGCATTTAGTTTGTTTCTTCTTCTGAAAATATGCGCATCGCAATAGGCTGCTCTTTTGCCTATTCAATATTCAGCTAAGGCGGTCAATTCTTGTCATCCATCGATTTTACTCATATACTTTTCTTCAAGGTTGTATTGAATGCTTGTGATTGCATATCAATCAGGATACTTGTCAGTCTGTTCAGGTATTGGTCAGTACTCATCCCCAATGTAGGTTCCACCACCGGATATAAAATCAGCAGCAATGTGGCCTTTTTTCCATATAACAAAATATACAGCGTCTTTCCTGTCACCGTATGATGACTATTGTTGTAAGCGAACATCACCAAACTCATTTATGTTCCCCACGCAGAAGTTCTCCCTGTGACTTAGCTTCCTCAGCGTCATGACCATCATTCCATTGACCCATTCTACCAGTCCGTTCATCTCCAGCTGGTATGGTACTGACATGACTCCTTGGATCCCCATTGTTTTGTTTAACCTCAGGATCACATGAGATGTGAAGTTGGTCCCATTGTCACTCAGTAGGACTTTTGGACATCTATGCTGGTATACCACTTGATCCAGAATGAACCTCGCAGTACTGGTCATATCTACTCTGGTTAGGGCCTTCATCTTGACCCATCTCATCTGATGGTTGATGGCAACTATGTGTACTTGATCCCCCTGTGCTTATCATCAGCGGCCCTATCACATCAATGGACACTGTGTGCCAGGCAAATCCAGGGTGGACCAGTCAGCATCCAGTTGTATACCTGTGTGGTTTGTGCAGCTGGCACTCCATGCAACAAGCCAGATAATCCGCGAAATCATAGTTAATTGATTCCCAGTAATAAAGTGGCAAATATGGTCAGTTGTTCTCCTCAGGCCTCCATGCCCGACAACCTTATGAGCTACTTGTACTATCGCTGCTCTTTATAACAGTTTCAGGAATAACAGCCGCTTCCCATTGATTATCTTAAATACATGTCCATCCATAGTCTTAGGTGTTTTCCATCGCTTTCCAAAGTGTACCTTGGATTTCTTAGGCTCAACCCAAATGTTTCCTTCAACCATTATTTGGAATAGCTCATCCGCCTGCTAGTATACCAACTGGACCATTGGCAACCACAATAAGCCATCTGTGTTCTGATGAGAAGCCCCCGCTCAGTGGACTATCTCATAATCATAAGCCTGAAGCTTAAGTGCCATTGGGCCAGTCATCCTTCCAGTTCTCTTAGATTGTGCAGCAAATGCAGCAAAGAGTGGCCTGTTACCACCTTAAAGTGCATTCCATGGACATACAACTAGAACTTCTTGCATGTGTAAATGACCACAAGGCATTCCCGCTAAGTCATGGTGTAGTTCCTCTCAGTGGCTGAGAGTGTCCAGCTCACATATGCCACCGAATGTTCATCCCCAAGTTCGTCTAGTTGGCTCAGTATGACGCCGATCACATCAACAAAGCATCAGTTTAAATTTTAAACTACTAATCGAAATTTGGATATTTCAGGATCATTGAATCAATCAAATACTAATGTAACTCATCGAAGGAGTCCTGGGCCTCTTCATTCCATACAAATCCTTTTTTTGGATCCCTTAATAAATGGAGTAATGGTTCAGCTATTTGGGCGCAGTTCTAAATAAATCTTCTAAAAGTTTAATTCTCTCAGCAACTCATGATGGCAATCTCTTTTCGCCCTGATTAGCTGATTTTCCCCGGTATCAACTTTGTGGATCAGCTCTCTCATGTATCCAACTCGTTGTCATTTTTTGGGTGAATATTCCCAATACAATTTGAATAATTTGAGCACCTCCTCTTGCTGGCCTTCTGACAGATCAGCGAGCTGCTCTCAATCAACCAATAGGTTGATGCTCTCAGTTACCCCGGCCAATAATTTCATCTCTTTGAGAGTAGAATTTCCTCCATTTGGCTGTCAGGATTTCTCATCATTACTTAGGTCAAAACACGAAGACCATAAAATTGATATATTAATTTTTTATATATTTTTTTATTTTTCTTTTGCAATGAGACTTACAACCTACAAAAAGGTTCAGAGGTCCTTCTTTTCCCCTTCATCCAAACTTGGTCCTAAATACTTAGACCTACCAGTTATCATGGTTCAAAATCTTATCTCCTTAAGAATTAACCAACCATTTGGTTCAGTGGTCCCATTCTGGGACTTGACCAAAATCTCAGGACATAACCATTTAATGGTTCATAGGTCCGATGGGAACATTGCAATTATTTTCTCTTAGGTTAAATACTTCCAATTAGTATTGCTCTTCACTATACAACAGCAGCACTGTTTCCTCATGTATAGGCTACTCTTGCCAACTTTTTGCCAATTCTCTTGAATATTAGGCCTTTAACCCCAAATGGTTATTCGTCCAACATTTCCTAAATTTAATCTCTTATTTCAGCAACTAATGCTTTGAATTCTCATATCTCATTAGCTATCAGTTTCATCTGATTGTATAGATCGTTTTTCTCCTGAAAACGATTTTCCGCCTTTGTGGCTATCCTTAATTACACAGGTCGTTCTGGCCTCGTTAGCTTCATCCAATTTCTGCTGAATTGATGAACTCGTCTCCAGTAACTTCTGATCAGTGATTGAGTGTTATTGGTATAAATGATTTTCTCCACTGTCTTGGATTAGTCATTTCCTTTTTGCCTTCATCTCTTCATTGGTATGGCAATCCAATTCTCCAGATTGTTTGCTTCCTATTTCTTCCAATGCCTCATTTAAACACTCTCTCCTCAGGACTATTTAAAGCGGACCCAATTTCAATCTGAGTTGATCCTGCTTTCCTCAGGACTATTTCCAGCAGGCCCAATTTCAACCTGAGTCGGCCCTGCTGATTCTGCTGTTCCTTGGAACTATTTCCAGCAGGCCCAATTCCAACCCAAGGTGGCCCTTCTGATACTCTTAATCTCAAGTAGATGTCAGGTGGAACTGGTTTCCTTGCAGCTCTAGATAGTTCCATATCTAGGCTTCAAGTACTTTTCCCTGAACTTGAGTATCTTCGATTTGCTTCACTTGTAGCTCCACTGCTGAGCTGGGTGAACGCCATCGAATGTGATCTTCTTCACGTTCTATCTTCGTTACTTCCTTCAGTAACTTATTTCCAAAATTGGAAACATCTTCATAGGACATCATATTTCTATATTCTTCAACTCAAATACCCCTGTAGTGAGCACCAACTTGTAAAAATTTACTCTAAGTTGATTATTGGATGGCAAACTAGTAACCTTTTTACTGCACAGGTTTATTTCCTCATGCACTTCGTTGCGTTGTATAGAATGTATTATTAATTGATAATAGTATGGAGACTAATAACTTATAGTTGAGATTGAACTATAATTCGGACCAACGCTCAGCCAGTATTTCTGATTAAATACTCCTGAAGCTGTACTAGTAGGGGTATATTCCCTTCCTCTTGTCCACCCAATCTTTATTAAGATACCTCAGTGACAGTCTCTCTCAGCCCAACACAAAGTCAGCAGCTATCCCTGATTGTGGTTGCTTCATCACTAGATCCCCGCTCAGATCTTTACTATTCTCTCTGAGAGTCTTCCAATTATTGCCTTCTGCAATAATATCCTTAATATAGAACAACACAATAGAAGCCAATAGTCTAATTATACACCAAATCGATAATATTACTATAAAGTACTTGTTATCTTCAAGCTGGGTCTTTTATTATAGTAAATCCTAGGGAATTATATAGTGGTGGATTCGCCTATCAACCCTTGGTTGACACCTCTTCAATAAAACGCAGCCATTGCCATTGATCACCCATCCTCTTCTCTGCAGCAATGGTTTTCCCTATCCTTGCTAGAATTTCGTCATTAGACATCCTCAAGACCTCAAACAGAAAGAGTTAGAAAACATGTCCCTAACTTTTCCTCTCAATCCAAGCGAACCAGTCATACTTGGCTAACGACCTGCTTAGGTAATAGGACTTATTACCTATTATGGCAGGTCACTCACCAACCAAGCAATTTGCTAGTTGCAGGTGGCATCACTCGCCTCACAACTCACTATTCATTCCAATCAGTTAATGATGAAACCTGACCAATCTCAATTGGTACACCTGATAGTTAATCACTATCAATTGCCCCATTTCATTGGCAGCTCCCCTGATAAGATCTTAAGTATTCATCCGAATTGATCCCTGATGAATATGACCAGGCAAATATCCCAAAATCCCCCAAATGTAAATTCTCTGAAACTCGGGCCAACTGATTTCTGATTCACTTCGGCTAAAGGAATTTTTCCCTAGCGATATCAGGTAATCTAGCAGCTGGGAATATGGGCAAAAATTCTAAAACTAACATAGGAGGGAGCATACTCAATATTTGCAGAACTCTATTTATTGGAGGATGTTGTGGCCCTGAATGGCCAATTGCATCTTCTACAAAAAAAACCAGAAACTATAATAAAATCGCTTGCTATCAGAAAACATTTTCTTATTTAAATATAATATCTGATCAAAGTATGAGCTCAACTAGTTAGCTTGGCATGGCATTGGCGTTGTTCCTGGACCTTTCTTTGACCCAGACCCTGCTGTTGGTGTGCAGCGTCGTGGGGAAATTGGTGCAAGAATACATGGCAATGATGAGGCATGGCGAAAAGGTTTGGGGATGAGCTTCAGCAGGCCTGTACCTAGTATGGTCACCAATGTTGATTGTACTTCCCAATTCCTTTGTGTCATATTGGTGCAAACCTGCCTGTTATATTAGACACAACTCAAATACATCTTTGTCAGTCTTGTGGGGCATCAAGAAGAGGTGGTAGCCCTGGGAGGGGAGGAATGGTATCGCCATGTGTTGACAGTGGTGATGGTGATTTTCTCACTAACATTTGTAATGAGAGAAGTGTTTCGAGTATGTGGCACAAGTCCCATGAAGGTGGATGAAAGCCATGGAGGATCTACATCTCTAAAAGGTTAGGCGGCATTGCCCATGGAAGCTTTGGAGAAGATTCACCAAGTGGTGTTGTGGGTTCGTTTTCAAGTGCAGTTGTCTCAAGCAAAAGGAGGGGATACCCCTTTCTCACTGCAGATTGCGCAAATTGTGGAGGCACTACCCTTGGACCTGGCGGGGTGGGTGTAGGAGCTGATTGAGGAGCAAGGTCACCTCCCAGGATCCATGGATGAGTGTGTTGATTGGATCGACTGGGCTGCCTGTCTGGATAAGGCGCAGGACGAGGCATGTTTGGCTTTGCTGACAATGAGTCAGGGGCGAGGATCTGTTGAAGAATATGGTCAGAATTTCCGACCTTTGGCAAAAGCAGAACAAGTCTCAGATCCAAAATCATCACAAATAATTTTACAAGGGTCTGCAAAGTATATGTTGGATGCTATTGTGGCTTCTAAAGTTCATAGTACATTGGCTGAAGAAATTGCGTTGGCAATACAGGTTGAGAAACAATTGCCTTGTTGTGAAACCGGTGGGAGGATTCTATGTCTCTGGTAAGGGGCCACTCGCCCGCAGTGGCTCATAGAGGTCAAGGAGGTTGGCAGGGATCACCCAGTAAACTGGAAATATCCATGGAGGGTTCTGCCAGGGAAACGTTGAGGAATCAGGGAGAACAGGAGGTCAGGGACCCAGGAAGAGTAATAATCCTTGACCTACCTTACCTGAAAATATGCAATCTGAAAATGCTTTAAATATTAAATCTACTTCTTCTCTTTATCATAAGTTATTTATTGCAGTGGAGTTATATTTGCAAGGTTAGACGGAGAAGGTGTTGGCCCTGGTGGATACAGGGGCTGAGGTAAACTATGTGGAATTCACCCTGGCAGAATGTTGGAGTTGAAAATGAAGAAGAGTCCTGAGGTGGTGTTTGCCATCATGTCGAGGAGAGCTCCCTCATGGCTATTAGTGCCTCAAGTTGTTTAACTGAACCAGTTTGGGTTCAGAGAGGGCTCTTGTGCAATCAGAAATTTGTCCCATCCTGTGGTATTTGGATGTGATGGTGACATCATTTCAGCCCCAGGTTGATCTGCCACTTAATACAATTACTTTAAATCCGCTGATGGGGCCTCAGATGTGATGGGAGATGGATGTTGGAAGCAATGTTCCGAGTGGACGCAGAAATCTGGGTGGAATGCAGGAGGTAGAGACTGGCCAAATATCATGACTTTGCGGGTGTATTTGGTCCTATTGGGAACTCGCCTTTTTCCCCTATTGGTTCTTTTGTATACTCATTCCAGTTTAAGAAAGGTTCAGAGCTTCCCCGAGGATGTCTGGTATACCCACCTAACCAATGAGCAAAAGAAGAGTTGGAGAGCCATTTGAAATTAATGTTGGACAAAGGTTAATTGAGCCTTCTATGTCACCGGTTGTGTCTCCTGTATTACTGGTGCCAAAAGCAAGTGGCAAATTACGCCCATGTGTGGATTTCCAGAGTTTGAACATGTTCACTGAGCTTGATCCATATCCAATGACTTTGTTGGAGGATATTCTCACAATGGTTACTGATGCTCCATATTTACAAAGCTTGACTTCGCAGATGCATTTAATCTGGTACTGGTGAGACCAGAACATCAAAGATACACCACCTTTAAGTGTCACTTAGGGGTGTTTCAGTATTGCGTGATGCCGTTTGGTTTTAGGAATGCTCCAGCGATGTTCCAGTAGATGATCGGCCATGTCCTTGGAGGATTAATTGGCCAATGCTGTGCCGCCTATATGGATGATATCTTAGTGTTTTTGCGGTCCTGAGAGGATCATATCTGATATGTCTGGAAAGATCTGGGGGCAATTGGCTGGATACGTCTGAGATTAAAACCTTCCAAGTGTGATTTCTATCAAAGCTCAGTGATATTTCTAGGCAAAGTGGTTTTCTAGAATAAATTGGGGGTATGTCCGGATAAACTGCGCGCGGTGTGAGCATGGAGGGCCCTTACTGATCAAATGGGGTGTGGAGTTCTTTAGTAACATTAAACTTCCTATGTTGGTTTGTGAAGAATCTATCCAAAATGGCCTTACCTCTCACGCGTCTAATGCAGGACGTTACATTCATGTGGGCAATAAAAGAGGAGCAGGCATTCAAATTACTAAAGAATAAGTTACTTACGACGCCTGTATTGGCCCATCCAGATCCTGGGAGTAAATTTGTGGTAGAAATTGATGCCTCGAATTATGCTCTAAGTGCGGTGTTACTTCAGGAGGGTGAAGACGGGCTTGAACACCCCATGTGTTACTTTAGCCACAAAATGCTCTTCGCTGAAATGAATTATCCAATATATGATAAGGAAATGCTGGTGGTGATGGCAGCACCACCTGCTCTATGCCTGACACCCTTTTGTTATTTGAACATACCTTAAAGCATTGTTATATTATCATGAACCCAGGAAGATGAACCCCGGCAAGCCAGATGGCATGTAAAGCTAGTCTAATAAAACTTCCAGGTAGAATACAGGACAGGATCGCCAAATGTCCTAGCAGGCTGGTTGAGTCAAGAGGAGGGCTTAGCATATAAGAAAGAAATTGGAGGAGTTTAATACAACCACAATGTTTTGGCAAGACCAATTCACAATGATTGAGGGAGAGGGAAGTGAGTTTAGGGAGGAAGTCCTCCAGAAACAAGTAAGGTCGGAATTTGGGCTGAAGATTGAAGGCTGAGATGAAAGAGGGCTGGCTGCATGAGCGCCATAGGGCCTTCATGAAGAGGCGTGGGGTATTATACCAAAATTCTCGCATATGGGTGCCCAACCCATCATCACTATAGGAGGTAATTTGGGTCTCTCATGATCATCCATTGTTAGGTCATCCAGGAGCAGAGAAGATGGTGGAGTTGGTGCTATGGGACTGTTCATGGCCAAGCCTGCATAGGGATGTCAAGAAGTACATGAGTGAGTGTTTGGTATGTGCAAGATTAAAACCTTCAAGGGAACCTCCATTGGGTAAGTTAAACTCTCTGAAGATACCACGTGCACCATGGTGTTCAAATAGCATTGTTTTCATAATGAGTCTTCTGAAGGTGCAGGGGAAGAATGCGGTTATAATGGTCGTGGATTGACTGACCAAATACACTGAATTTTCCCATCCACAGGGAGTTTTTTGGAAAAGGACGCATTAAGTATCTCATTGATGAAGTGTTCTCCAGGCGTTGATTACCTGAGGAAATTATTTTGGACCATGGTCCACAATTTTTTTCAAAATTTTGGTTGAGTTTGCTGGGAAATTTGGAAATCAGGCCTTGTCAGTCCTCGGCGTTTCATCCCCAATCTGATGGACAGACAGAGATGGTGAATCAGATACTTGAGCAGTATTTCTGGTGTTATGTTTCCAATTGGCAGGATGATTGGGTTCCATGTGTCCAGATGGCCCAATTCGCTTATATCAATCATTGTCAATCTTCAATGGGAATGACTTTATTCTTTGCAAATCATGGTCTCAATACCAGATCAAATGGGGGATCCATGGGCGGAGTGTGTCAGGGGGTGAATTAGATGGTGCATACCATGGTGGATATCAGGAAGATGCTACAAGAAAATTTGGAGCGGGTGGTGGCTCAGCAGAAGCAACAGGCAGATTGATGAAGAGCGCCAGATCCAGCGTTTGAGCTTGTGGACTGGGTATTGGTGGTGGCTAAGAACTATGCTGTTTCAGCTAAGAGTCGTAAGCTGGGACCAAAGATTCTGGGCCCATACCAGATCATCTGAGCCATTAATTGGGTTGCTTTTGAATTAAGTTTGCCAATAGGTTCCAAGGACCATCCTGCGATTCACGCTTTCCAGTTATGGGCTTACAAGGAAATAGGTCCAGATTGACTAGGACCACTAGACCCTAGGGAAGGGAATTTTCCGGAATATTAGGTGGAACAGATATTAGATTTGAGATGGGTGAGGGGCCAGCAGCAACTGCTGGTGAAGTGGAAAGGCTGTCCAGTGGAGGAGGCAATGTGGCAGACAAAGGAAGACTGTGCGCGATGCCTGGGGAAGGTCCAGGAGTTTTGGACTTCACAGGGGGGTGATGTAATGGAAAGGAGGCACCTGATCCATATATTGCCTCAGATTGGGTGCTGTTTAATCCAAATATTGCTTTAATCCAAAGGGCCTCAAAATTGAGGAATTCGGAGCTAGTGAGATTTGACATCTCAAAACTAAAATGCATCTATGAAAATATGACATTGGGCTTATGCAAAGTGTGGATGATAATCTGGTGGGATGTGGAGTCTTCATGAGCAATGTGCTGGACAGTGTTTGAGAGAGCCTAGTGTAGGAGGGAGCTTACTCAAAATTTGCGGAATGCTATTTATTGGAGGATTTTCTGGCCCTGAATGGCCGGTTGCATCTTCTACAAAAAACCAAATATTATATTATAAAATCGCTTGCTATCAAAAAACATTACCTTATTAAAATATAATATTAGATTGAATTATGAGCTCAACTAGTGAGCTTGGCGTGGCGTTGGCGTTGTTATTGGCCCTTATTTGAACCCAGACCCTGCTGTTGGTGTGCAGCGTTGTGGGGAAAGTGGTGTGGGAATACGAGGCAATGATGAGGCATGGTGGAAGGGTTCAGGGATGGGCTTCAACAGGCTGGTCCCTAGTATGGTCAGCAACCTGGCTCATACTTTCCAATTCCTTTGTGGCATATTGACATGAACTCGCCCGTTACAGAGAGGAGCAAAAGGAATCTCCTAGTATAGAAATAAATAACGAATTGTGGTTGGATCTAATTGCTTCGAATTTTATTAAATCTTTAAGCTGTTTTGAGGACCAACGATCCTCACATCATCTTTCCTTTGTTCAGTGGGTTTGATCCTGTATGACCCTTATGGCGTGTCCCAACAATATCGCCCAAAGTTAAAACAATGGCGCTCACTACATGGAGCCCATTGATCAACCACTATAAAAAATAAAAATTCTGTAGTCATCATACATATTACATCAGTCCTCCATTGATGGGAAATTCTCATGACACACTACGCCAGCTAAATATGTAAAACTTAAACATTTTTTAGACGCAGTGCTCAACAAGCAGGATGAGCTCCTTTGGGAGCAGGACAACGTAATAAACCACTTTAATTACACATTCATTCAAATGCGGATTGTTATATGACAAAACAGGCAACTAACTAATCTCCTAGATGACACTTCAGAATGACTGCAATGTGAAGAGTGGAAGTTGGACGTTACTCCCTCAGCCCCTCATTGGGAAGTGGATGAGCGCCAAGGGGCTGCACGGGAAGATTTTTTATGGGGATTATGACACTGGATACCAAGTAGAGGAGCTTTTTGCTGAAACCACAGGCAGCATAAGCTACTCCACCCAGGACTACAGCTCCAGAGATGGTTATGTATCAGAGAACCAATTCCTCAAGTGATGATGTACTGCCCACTGAAGGGACCCACATTACCGCTGAATCCGTGGATAAACCATCCACCGCTGGGCCTACTGGACAGCTCCTTATTGAGATACTGCTTAAGGGTCTCAACCCTTTCCTCAGTATGCTCCAAAAAGTTCAAAACTATGATTGTGAGGAGGAGGTTTGCGTTGATAAGCTTCCTTCATTTGATCACAATAATTATAACCATGTCTTATTTAAACAATTTGAGTTTGCAGAGGAAGCAGCCTCAGATCGGCATAAAGCTAAATTTTTAATATCCGCATTAGATGTTAAGAGTGCTGACCAAGTCACCTGCTATCTCCCAAGCAGTACTGTTTATTGAAAAATCAGTATGGCTTGACAATAATCCTAAATACCCACTAGCGGATCATTGGTTATCCATCAAGATTAGGCCTATATAAGTATTTTTTATTAATTCAAGATAAGTTCACGCTAAGCTAGTATACCTTGGCAGATAGTAGAGATTCTGCCAGAGCTTCAATGATGAGGCAAAAACTCAAAGAAGTAGTAATTAAGGAGTGACTAAGTTTAAGGGTCAAAACTGACCAGAAACAATGAATATATGAGTGAGAGGTGGAGAAGGAGGGGGTTAGTTGATTAAGAAAATGAGAGTGAGTACTAGGGAGAGTAGAATTAGCAGTAGGAACTGCATATTATATTATAAGTAATTAAAGTGTTGTCACCAAAGCAATTGCTTTATGTTATATTACAATTGTTAAGCTTATCTTGTGACCAACAATCTCTATATTGTTTGTCCGTTGCTCAGTGGGATTGACCCTGTATAACCCCTTTGCCGTATCTCTGTTATATTACCAAAATTATACAACAGATACACAACAAGAAGTGAAAGATACTGTGCTGCGGCTGTTCAGAGTATTGCAAAGATGTCCAGCAAGAGGCTGGTTTCTTGACCATTGGGTTCCAACGTAATGAGATTCTACTGCATTTGCTGACCATTTTATGGCGGAAGCCCATGTGCTAATCGGGGCAGGGAATTTATCTGAATCAGATGTGTGCATCACAATGACCTTCGCATTGAAGCCATACCATGAGCTTTACAAAGTCATGACTCTGATTTTGGAGGATGACGAACCCCTGCTTAAAATTGTTCAGTTTTTGCGCAATCTACCCGCTACCTTCCCTCCGCCCAATACAGAGAATAGACATACTGCCATCATCTCTAGACTTTCTTATTCAGGAGAATTCTAAGTCCTGTTCAGATTCCGCCTAGTAACCCCCAGCTGTATTAAAATCACGCACCTCACCCTCAGCTGAGTTACCCCAAGCAATTTGACTTCTTATATGGCCCTGCTTATGAAAATCGTCAGCAACTTAAATACTGAACTGAAACCAATTACGTGATTGTCATCAATCACCCTATTGACCTGGCCCTGGTTACACCTATCATCAACAATCAAACTATCGCCTGGCCCTTTTTGTGAGAACCAGGGACACGGACCCTACAGGGTTAATTGTTTTGAATGTGGTCGCCATGGACACCCTGCACAGAGTTGCCCTAATCGTCAAGTTCACTACTCGCAACAGGATCAATACTACCAGAGAAAAGATAGAGCGGAGTCGAGATAGGACTCTTTACCTCTGCTATCTCAACCCCAAATGTCCCACCTGAACCTACTGTAGTATATTCAGCGGAAGTCCCTAAATACAATGACAGTCTTTTATACCAGCAACTGTATGGAGGAGTGAATGTACTGACATGGGTGCAAGCCAACGCCGCAGGGATGAAGGACCTCAGGAGCAACCAAAGCCATATGCCTGTCAAATATTTAACCAAACTTCTCTAGAAAAACGGGATTCAGCTCAGATGCACCTTCCTTGAAAAGTGTGAACGACACCTTCCTGGTAGACGCTTATCCCAAAGAATACCCCAAAGTTAGCGAGAGGATTATGAGCTTCCATGGGAAATGAGATCCATTAAATGTCCACGTATTAAACAGTCAAGACTCTTTTTATTCTGAAAGTACATAAGTTACATTTTTGTAGCAAAAATAGAGTTTGCGCTATATTGGATATGGGCGCCCCAGTCAACATAGAGTTCACTAAGTTGGTGGCGAGGTTGACGTTAAATCCTGATGTAGAACATTGAATGGTGTATGGGACCACTGGTTTGTAAAGCACGGTCTTTGAGGGAGCGTACAGTGTGCTACCTTTACGGTTTGTGTCAATTGACATTGTAGCCCCAGTGGTAGTGCTACTGAACAATAATTATGGCCTGTGTTTTAAATTTACTTTCATGTGAAACTTTAGGGTATCATTAATATGACAGCGGAGACTTTCAAAATTATGGTGATTTGGATCCCAATCTACTTTACCTCCAGTGGAGTGCCAAAGGATAAGGTGCACATGTGTCATATCAACCTTGCATACAGTGATGGATTGATTCCAGTTTGATACCATCAGCTAAAAAGAAGGACATGAGCCTTTCCCAAGAAGATATATGAATAACAAGGGCTCCCTGAAAAGAGCTGCTGGTCCTATATCCATCCCTTCTTGTCATAAAATAATTTTACACTGAGTTAGAGGTGGAATTTCCATCTGGGCTCTATGGGGAGGTCATTGGGCCCTATTAGCAAACACAGCTTGAGCCTCATGTGGCTTCAGGTATTATACTCCCAGGCTATGAGGAGATCATAAAAGCTAGTGAATCAAAAGAATGAACTATTGCAAATCCGTCAGCATTACTAGTGGCGGATTCACGCTTGACCCCAGTTGAGGAGTTCCTTTGGGTTCATCAGTTCATGTCGCTATATGAATTTGGTCTACCCATTGAGCCACAGCCCAGTGTAATAATGGTAGTATCACAGGAGAATTTAATAAGGTTATTGGAAGAACAAAAGACCAAGTGATAGTTTTATTTTCATAGTTATAAGGGAGATTTTCACCGTTGACAACTATGATTTAGGGTGCACTTGGAGAGTGGTCCATTAACTAGACACAGGAGATCATCCTTATATAAAGGTTTTGCCAATATCTTGATCAAGGGCAGCTGAAGAAGTTGTCACCAAGAACTTTGATAAGCTGCTGATCAAGGGATGTTCAAACCGTCCAAGAGTTCGTGGGCTTCACCCGTTCTGATTGTAAAAAGGGACAGTACCAACCAGTTGGTGATAGACTACTGGAAGCTCAACAGTATTACTAAGAAGGACTCATATCCCTTGCCTTGGATTTATGATGCTTTGGATCGGTTAGGAGCTTGCTTTTTCTTGTAAATGGGTCTGATATTGGGTTACTGGCAAATTAAGTTGCCCTGGCGGGACAGGAGAAATGGCTGTAATTATATCCAAGGGGCTTTTCCAACTGAAATGTATGCCTCAAGGCTATATAACGCCCCGGCTACCTTCCAGAGGGCCATAGACACTATCCTTGATGACCTGAAGCTGTTATGCATCCTTGTGTACCTCATGACTTCAATGTTTTCTCCCACACTTTTCCTAAGCACCTTGACCATCTAGAAGAGGTATTTCGTCAGCTAACTGAGGCAAACATTAAGATTAAGCCTTATATATGTCACTTCTTCAATGACCAGTTGGAGTACCTAGGGTTTGTGGTAGACTCAAAGGGGCTGAAACTGTTGGATTTTGAGTTATTTTTGTGCTCGCTGGTGCTTTTTCACCTAAATTACAACAATATTACCTCAGGAGAAGTGGTACTCTCTACTGCCAGAATAATTGCTTCAGAGGGGGTTTGCTTACCACTTATAATAAAAAATATACTAAAGCCTAATAAACTAAATGTGTGGATTTTTATGTGTTTTTATTAAATGCAGCAAAGCGGGACAAAAGCAAACACTCTCAATAAAGGGATGCTTAATATTTAAAGTGTCTCAAGGCTCAAAGTGAGTTGGACAAAAAAATCTGTTAAAAGATATGTGCATCTGAATTAGTTAATATGGGCTGTTGACCTATATGTTCATTTGAAACTCTCCTTGCTTTAATGCGAGGGCAGATGGTTAATTGATAGCTGGGAAGATGAATCCGTGAGGCAGGGTTTTTATATATTAGACCAATTAGAAGACAGAAAAAAATTTCGCCTTGCTGGACCCCTTCCAACCCTATAAAAAGGTCCAGTTTCCATGGTGTTGGTTGTGCTAGTTTAGCTGTAAGAAGGGGAGGGACCTCAGAACGGCTCTCCTTATTCAGCCAACAATTTTGTGCAATCCAACTGCCCAAACTTGTGCTATTTGCCCAAGAATTAATAGGAGTGATACCGTGATTTGAGGGGTTCCACCAGGAATTGACCAGGGATTTTTGGCTGATGTTCTCAAAATCACCTCTGAACCAATCTTAGTAATACATAGAATTGTAATTGTCCAATATTAGCCCTTCAAGAGTGTTAGGGGGTGAATAAAGATGCAAGAACCGGCCATGAACCCAGTTGATGGTAACTCCAGAAGCAAGGGTTTTGATGGAGTATTCATCTCTTGCTTATATGTGACAATGAAGGATCTTTCCCAGATAGACCCGAGTTTCTCACTCCTGAGGGTAATCCAATAGTGGTATTACCGTACCAAGTCATATACCTGGAAGGAAGAGGGCCCAGATCTCATTAGCAGCTTAATCTTCTTTAGTGACAGTCTTAGCCAAGTTAGTCATAGCCTCTGATTGTAGTTGGATGATGTGCCGGGCGAATTTATTCCTGGCTTGCTCTGGGTTAGTTTTATCAGAGAAAGTTTTTGGCTAGTAGATGGTACTACAGGTTCTAGTCCATGCAACAAATGGAAAAGGTATCTTGATAATGCAATGGTAGCTTATCCAATAGGCCATGAGCGCGCTGAGTAGGTAGAGATCCCAATGAAGAGGGTCTGAATTGGCCATTTTTCGGAATATAGAGACCAGTGTTCTATTTAGTCTTTCTACGGCCCCATCTGTGGATGGATTGTAGGGGGCCAAGAAGAGTTGTTGTGTTCCCATAGAAGTGGCGAGGAGATTTACCACTCTGGAGGTAAAGTTTTTCCCATTGTCATAAAAGAGGACTGGGGGCAGCCATGCGCTTGAAGATATAAAAATGTAAAAAGGTAGAGGTGGCTTTGGCAGACTGAGCTGGGAGAGAAACATCTTCAACCCAATTAATGAAATAATCAATTCTTACCAAGATATAATGATTGCCCCCAGTGGTCTGAGGTAGAGGCCCTATCACGTCTAATATGGTGTGGAAGGGTTGTTGGGGCGTAGCCAGTTGATAAAGATACCAGGTATTAGAGCTAGATTGCTTTTTATAGGTCAGACAGACATCTAGGACTTCGGCTATGGTCTTTATGATGCCTTCCCAATATTATTGCTCTTTTACCCACTCATAGGTTTTGCGTACCCTGACATGCCCAATAATAGGGTGAGGCTCCAAGATGACAGGTACTCGCTCCGATGACCGGAGATAAGGCAACATGTATAGATCTGTTTTATATACCTCCCACTCTCCACCTTTGTGTTGTGGGAGTTCCATGCTAGCATTTTCTGTACTGGTTCATCTTTATCAGCCCACGCGTCAGGAGTCATTATGAGGTCATGCAACCTCTCTGCTTCGCTATTGTCAAGATGGAAGACAGGCAGCTGCGTGAACCCATCAACGTTCATATGGCATGTTCCAGCTCGATGCTCAATGGTCATTTTGTAGTTCTGGTGCTTAAGAGCCCAGCGAGCCAACCGTTCTGTGAGGCCACCATATTCTACAGCCATTTCAGGGAGGCGTGGTCTGTGATAACTTTGAAGGAAGTCTTATATAGGAATGGGTGGTAGTATTTTAAAGCAAGCAGGGAAGCAATGCACAACTCTTCAGTGACGCTGAAGTTGCGCTCAGCTTTTGACAGCATTTTGCTAAATTAGGACATGGGGTGATTGACCCCATGCTCATACAATTGAGCTAAGGTGCTCCAACAGCGTATTCAGAGGCATCCATGAACAACATGAAAATCTTGCTGTTGTTAGGGTGGCGGAGTATTTAGATTTTTTAAAATTTCTCCTTAAGGGTCTCAAACGCGGCCTTTCTGTTCAGCACTCCAATGAAAGGGGGTGTTCTTACAAAAGACGGACAAAGGGCTCGCTGAGCTGGGCGAATTTTGTAATAAACGATGGTAATACCCTATCATGCCCAAGAATACCTGTATATCACAAAGGGTTTTTGGTGCTGGAACCTTGGATATTGTTTCAACCTTATCTTAGTAGGGGTTGAATCCCATCTTGTGATATGGCGTGCCTGAGAAAATCCAACAATTTTTAATAAAAAGTACACTTGGAGGACGTTAGTTTGATTTTAGATGCCTGAAAGCATTGAAACACTTCCTTTAGGTGTGTGAGATGCTCGTTGAAATCTAAGAGAAGACTGGTATATCATTGAGGTAGATGATCACAGATCTCAGCTTAAGGTACTTGGGAATTTGATCCATCGCCACTGAAAAGTAGCAGGCGCATTAAACAACCTTGAGGTAGCCGAGTGGGTTTGAACAAACCCTCGCTTCAGATATGGGCGCACTTCTCCTGATCCAGTGGAGAAAGGTCCATCTGTCAATACCCACTTTCCAAGTACATGGCGGATAAGAATTTAAACCCAGAGAGTTGGTTCAGAGCTCATCAATGCGGGGGGTAGGGTAACTATCATTCTTAATGAGGTTGTTCAGTTTGTGGTAGTCCATCACTACCTGATGACCTCCGTTTTTCTTATTAATCAGTAGAAGAGGGATGACCAAGGGCTTTGAGAAGGCACTAGCAACCCATCATCCAGCAGCTGATTGAGTTCCGTCCACATCTGTATCTCCTCAACTTTTGAATTTAGATAGGGTTTGGAGCGGATGGGTGAGCCTTCCCAAGATCAATTGTATGAGTCCAACCCTTCATGTGCCCATAACTAGTGTTGTATTTGGAGAAAATGTCGCTGTAGGCCTTGATCAGGGAGTGGACTTTATCCAGATCAGCTGGGGTTAGTTCAACGGAGATATGAATGGAAGGTAGGGTACATAATGACTGGTTGGCGGGTAAGCACATATCTGCCATAGACCTAATACAGTGCACTTGCTTTATTTCATCAAGGGGTTTCGGACATTCTCCTTCTTGACTTTTGAAAAAGAATGTTGGAGGTAAATATGCCCCTGAATCCACTACTATGATCGGCCAATTACATGTCCAATCTTCTAATAATACTATGGTTAATAAGGATATGAGTATCATCGGCCAAAAGACCCTGGCGGATTTTTGGTAGAGCCCTAACCCTCGGGAAAACTTATGTTATAATCAAAATCAGCATATTAAGGTAAAAACTGGTAGTTGGATTGCTCCAACTCCTTGGCCTAATTTGGGGTGTCCACCACATGGTTCCCCCTTGGCTGCATCCCGTTTCATACCACTTCCTAATTGGGGACCCCCCTTTTTAGGCGTGGCAGAGGTTTCCTGAGGTGTGAAGATTTTACCCACCGGTGATTGGGTGCAATTTATCAAATCATTACCTCACAGATTTGTTCTACCCCAGAATATTTTCCCTCATTCTGATAGGCCAAAGCCTATACTATTATTGTGGATGACTTAGCTTTTTAACACTATGGCCTCAAGATTTAAACTAGTATAAATATGAAATACTATTATTGAATAGTAGAGCTTTTTCTGGATTGCCCCGCATAAATAATAAATTTTTCTTAAAATAGCGTTTATTATTACTTTTGTTTTAGAAGTAAGTTTCATATATATTTAGAAATATTCGTGGCGTCCATTGGCGGATCCCATAAACTGGTTCTCACTACAGGGGTTCACCCTGTATACTTCAATAAAGTATTAAAGCAATGGAGAGTGGCACCTAATGGGTGCAAAATGGAGAAGGAGCTGAAGATGATGATCGGATGGACAGCCCTACCATTTTGACGTTTGGAGAAGAACAATTTGAGCGCATATTAATACCTAAGTCTTGCCGCATCACCTGGCCAGCCACCAAAGCCGTAAGAGACCTTACCCATGGTACCCTTAACCCTGGAGATATTGCATCCCGCAAACAAGCGTTGTTGGTAGAGTAATGCCACTTGTTTCTCTATGAGACTATTGTCCTCCCGGAGACCTACAGCCAGCTCACAAATTTAACCACCTCCATATGCAAGTTTGCTCACCCCACCTTGGTCCACATGATGCATCTCTTAGCCGATCATCACAAAGAGTTACATTGACACCTAGATACCCATGCAGCTCTGAATTTAGCCTATGATAAGTTGTATTAACTGACCTCCAAACACCTTGGAGCAGTCAGATCTGGTGTGGAAGCTAATTGCAACTTCATCATTCAGCTGCATGACCAACTTGCTACCATGGATACTGGGATCGCAAAGTATGTCAAATAGCTATGAAGATCTTTAGGGATGAACTGAATGCTTCCACCGCTAGCACTCGCTCGTTGCTGGAGGAGTTTGCTAAAGAACTTGAAAAGCACAATGAGCAAACACACCGGGACTTTTTAGCCCCCGTCTCCGCCCCTAAAGTTGAATATGAACAGCGTGTGGCTGTGGTGGAGCGACAGTTAACCCAGGCCTTTTCACGTGTTGATGAGCTTGAACGCCATCTGCTGCTTGAACCATCTAGTGCCACCTCCACCCTTGCAGCCAAGGTTGTTCAGCTATAAAAGGAGCTAGCTCTCAAAGCTTCATTTGAAAATACCAAATATTTGGCGCGTCGCCTGAATGAATGTGAAACCAAAGCAAAAGTGATAAAAGCTTCACTAGAAAACCCTGTGCTGTTGAAGGAGGTATTTAGTTAATTAACGCAGGTTGAGCGGAAGTATGAGCAGATCAAGGATGGAGTACAAGGCCCAAGCTCGCACCTTTGTGATGATGAAGGGTGTAAACAATTGAAAGAAGAGCTGAAGAAACGCGTGGAAGCCGTGGAAGCTGCTCAAATAGCCCTAAGCTTGCTTGTGTCACAACTCCACTTCCAAGTCAATGCTTTGGAGAGCAGAGTGGAAGATCTTGAAACTTACAAACTGGGGTTCGAAGCTCGCCTGAGACTATGTGAATCTGGGTCCCAAGAAGCCCTCTCCAAAAATGAAAACCCAGCTCGAAGCCATGCAAGACCAGTTCAATCGCCTTTCATGCACCTTTGACCAGTTAAACTATCGCTCTGAAACCCCAGAAACAGAAAGCCCCAGCTATTCATACCCTTACCGGGAATGACTTTAGTTCATTCAAACTGACATTCAAAGACAAGTTTATCCCTGGCGAGGGCAGCATTTCTTCATTTTTAGACGTTTATGAAGTGGCTATGGAAGGGGCGACTGATTGTCAGAAGGCCAAACATATTCTTTCCTGTTTGGGCCGCATGGCACAGGAGGTGATGGTCCCACATATGGATGCCCTTAGCACTTGGTCCAAGGTTAAAGAGGCTCTCATAAACACGTTCGGCTCAAAACAGGCTTTAAGCATGAAAAAGCAAGCCTTTATGCATATGAGTATCTGAAAAGGGGAGCCAGTGGTCGCCTTTGCAGAACGATTTTTTATGGAAGCACAGACGTTGTTAACTTCAAAGAAGTTGACCTTGGATTACTCTGTAGCCGCTGTTTTGACTGGAGTGGCATCTCACCCTCCTTTGGCGATGTACATCACCTCAGTTAAACGCTATTTCCATACCATTCATGATAACAAGGAGGCGTTACTAAATGTCGCTGACTTCCATAAGCCCAAAGTTCCTCGTGGAGCAGTATCCCACTCTCGCGTTTTAGCATTAAATATCCAAAGCCCAAGCCTTGGGTCCTGGCTATTGAAGACAAGAAGGAGCCCCTTCAGATAATGGGCCCTGAGGAGCAAAAACCCAAAGCAAAACGTCCTGAACGCCCTCAGTTTGAATACTGCTACAAGTTTGGACACAAGGAGGCTGTGTGCTGGAAAAGAAAGCTGACGCGGAGGAACAGGTGCAGGAAAAGAAATGTTGGTGTAGGGAGAGGCACACCTATTGCCGATGAATCTCATATGCTTGACTAATTTAAACAACTTATGTCAATACCTCGTGTTACCAATACCCCTGAGGATGATTCTGAGGGAGGTACAGATGAGGTTGGCTATTTCGTCGTAGGAGTATTCACCGACGTGGAAGAACCCAATCGCTTGAGCGCTGGAGGAGTTTATGAGGCCACCATACCTGAAGAGACATATCTCCGCCAAGTTCTAGGGGAGCTGGCTGTTATTAACACTAACAGTGATGCGGATGAGGTCTTGGCTAACCTTATTCGCCCTCTCCAGCATGTCCATACCATGCAGTCTATCCTGGAAAATTACCCCAAGACCGCGCACAAATTAACCTCCACTTTTCATCTCAAGGAGGTCTTAGCGCTATTGCCCAATTTTGGGGGGATACTTACAAAGGTCAAAGTGGTTATCCAAAAAGTTTGGGTGAAGGCCATCTTAGATACAGGCTCCCCAGTGAACGTAATCTCCTCCAAGTTGATGAAAAAGATCAAACTTGCGCCTGACTTGGAGTAAAACCAAGAATTTGGAACCACCGGTCCCAACAACACCTGCACAGTTGGCGCTTACTCGTCCCTTCCCATTCGTATTGGGAAGCTTATTCTATCAGCCCCCGCAGTGGCTTTGGATAACAACACCTATGATATGCTCATAGGTACTCAGTTTATGATTAAATATGAAGGTATTATCAATATATAGCAGGGGTTCCTGTTGTTGCTCAATTATGAAGTCCCCTTAGTTCTATCCAATAAAGAACCCAGAAAGAATGAATACTCTTGCATGGTTGAGTACCCTCTTTATGCTTTACCTTTACATTATACCACCTCTGGGCGAAATACAAAGAAATTGCCTGATTCAGTGTATGCTATTGAATGTATTCCATTTTATGCGGCTGATGAGGTGGTGATTAAGCTGGGTGAACAACGAGTGATAGACACAAAAACCACTCTCAAAATCCCTCGCCACTGTTTACTACACCTCTTAAGCATTGAGGTTGTTAGCCCTTTTGAGCCTCGGGTATTGCCTGGCATTTTAGACCTAGCCTACCAGAGGCCTATTACTCTACTGTTAGGAAACCTTACTGAAAAGGACATAATTGTAAAGAAGCACCAGGAGGTGGGCCGAGGGTTTTTACTCCCTTGTGGAGGAAGTTGAACAAATCCACTCCATTGGCTCAATGGCAGATTTAGGCTTGCCTGCAGATAACCTGGTATGTACCTTACTGAACGTCCATATCTCAGATGAGCTGACCTCAGACGAGGTGGAGAAAGTGCATACTCTCCTGGATGAGTATAGTGATTTATTCTCAAAGTCTGACAATGATTATGGCCACATCAAGGGCTGGTGCAACTCCATTGATGTGGGTGATGCTCATCCCATTAGGTCAAAACCTTACCGCAAGTCAAAGGTGGAGGAACAGCAGATGAGGATGGAACTCGCGCAGTTATTAGACGCGGGGTTATTAGTTCCTTTGCAAAGCCCTTGGTCCTCTCCCCTTTTGCTAATTATGAAAAAAATGGAGGTCACCGGATAGTTATGGACTATTGCAGGTTATATAATCTTTACAAAAAAGGATAGCTATCCTATCCCACGCATTGATGACGCCCTGGCCCAGCTTTCAGGCACAAACTTTTTCTCCGCCGTGGACTTGGCTAGTGGCTATTGGCAAATGGATCTTTCTCCCCAAGACCAGGAGAAATGCGCTTTGATATGCAGTGAAGGTCTTTTCCAACCCACGCGATTACCCCAAGGGTTGTGCAACGCACCTGCCTCTTTCCAGCGTGCGATGGATCACATTTTTCAGGATCTTAAGTTAACCTGCGTTATCATCTACCTTGATGAAATTACCGTATTCTTGAAGTACTTTAATGAAAACCTTGATCTTTTGAAGGAGGTATTCCAATGCTTACAATGCTCAACTATCAAATTAAAACCTTCAAAGTGTACTTTTTTCCAAAAAAATTAAACTTCCTAGGACATACCATTTCTTGAGAGGGTATCCAGCCCATACAAGATAAGGTTGAAGTGATTACCAGAATGCCTCCCCAAAAAAATCTATGGGATATACAGGTATTTCTAGGGATGATGGGGTATTACAATCAGTTCATCCTTAAGTTTTCCCAACTCAGCAAGCCCCTTGTTCACTTACTGAAGAAGAATATCCCTTTTCAATGGGGCTCTGAACAGAAGGCTGCTTTTGTAGCAATTAAGCTGCTGCTACAGAAACGGCCTATCCTAAGGCATCCTGTTTATGGAAACCGTTTTTTTGTTTACAATTGCCTATGACTATGCCGTTGGGGCTATCCTAGCCCAATTGGATGAAAAGGGGTAGATCATCCTGTCTCACATCTCAGTAAAATGCTATCAAAGGCGGAACGCAACTATAGTGTTACTGAGAAGGAGTGTCTTGCCATTCTACTAGCAGTGAAGCATTACCGCCCTTTTTTGTATGGGACTTCTTTCACTGTGATTATGGACCACGCATCTTTAAAATGGTTGCAAAACATGAAGGACCCTATGGGGCGGTTAGCTCGCTGGGCTCTAAAGCTCCAGAATTATGACATGAAGATCAAACACCGCGCTGGAACCTGTCACATGAATGTTGATGGGTAACTCGGCTGCCCATCCTCCACTTAGATAACAGTGAAGCGGAGTGGCTGTATGATCTTTTAATGACCCCAAATGACTGGGAGGATGAGGATGAGCCCGTACAGAGGATGTTGGCCTGGCACTCTCATAACACTAAAGTAGAAAACGGGAAGTTGTATAAACAAGTAGGGGCGAAGTAGTTGCCTTACCTACGGCCCTCAGAATGCGTACCTATTATCCTGGAAGCTCATTCAACCTTAGGTCATGGAGGAGCAAAGAAAACCTATGAGTGGATCAAGGATCAGTATTTTGGGGAGGAAACATGGAAGCCATAGTTGAAGTCTTGGATGCTTGCCTTACATGTAAGAAGTAATCACAGTTCAGGATAGATACCATTATCAGCCAACTACCCCGCAACAGCCATTCCATACCATAAGCTTGGATTTAGTAGGGCCGCTTCCTCAGACCACAGGTGAAAACAGATATATCTTGGTAGGTATTGACCACTTCATGAAGTGGGTTGAAGCTGTGGCGCTTCTAGCTAAACTGCTAAGGTCACTGCCACCTTTCTCCATCAAAATATTTTCACTCGTCATGGGTGCCCTCAAGTACTACTCTGCAACAATGGAAAAAGCTTCACCTCCAGAGTAGTCAAAATCTTGGCTACCTCCATGGGAGCTCAGCAACTATTCTCAGCTCCACAAAACTCATCAAACAATGGTATGGTGGAGCGAGCAAATGGCAATTTGGTTTCCATCTTATGGAAAATGGCCTCGTATGATCCCCTTCATTGGGATCATTATCTCCCTAGTGCTCTTATGGCTTACCAAATTAGCTATCACCGGATTTTGAAAATGTCCCCTTTCCAAGTTTTGTATGGCAGGGAACCAGGCATACCTGTCCATCTAGCTAAGGATGTCTTCTCTAGTGGAGAGGAGCCTGAGAAAGCCATGCAAAGGTTAGCTAACCACATCATTCAGCTTCAATCAGAGGCTATGACCAACCTAGCCAAAACTGTCACTAAAGAAGGCCAAGCTGCCAATGAGCTTCGGGCTTCCTTACCTTCATTCCAAGTGTCAGACATGGTCTTATATTACCACAATTGCATAACTCCTCGAAGTGGCAAATTTGGATCAATCTGGGAGGGGCCATTTACCATCACGTATAAGAGAGGGAATGAGTATTCTATCAAGTCTTTGGCTGCAGGAGTTACAATAAACTGGGTACATGGCCACTTCCTACGGCCCTACACTCCCCCCAACATTATTGAGGGGGGCAATGTCAGACATTCTCCTTCTTGACTTTTTTAAAAGAACGTTGGAGGTAAATATGCCCCCAAATCCACTACTATGATCGGCCAATTACATGTCAATTTTCTAACAATACTATGATTAATAAGGATATGAGTACCATTGCCAAAAACTCCAGCGGATTCTTGGTGGAACCCTATCATTGGGAAAACATGTTTTATAATCAAAATCAGTATATTAAGGTAAAAACTGGTAGTTGGATTGCTCCAACTCCTCAGCTGAATTTAGGTGTCCACCACATAAATCCCCCTTGGCTGCATCCTGTTTCGTACCACTTCCTAATTGGGGACCCCCTTTTTGTAGGCGTGGCAGAGGTCTCCCGAGGTGTGAAGATTTTACCCGCTGGTGATTGGGTGCAATTTATCAAATCATTACCTCACAGGTTTGTTCTACCCCAGAATATTTTCCCTCGTTCTGATAGGCCAAAGCCTATCTTGCCTAATTTGGATGACTAAGCTTTTTGACACTATGGCCCCAAGATTTGAACTAGTTTAAATATGAAATACTTGTATTGAATAAAAGAGCTTTTTCTAGATTTCCTCGCATAAATAATAAAATAATAAAAAAAACTTTAAAAAGCGTTTATTATTACTTTTATTTTAAAAGTAAGTTTCATATATTTTGAGAAATATTTGTGGCGTCCGTCAGCAAGTCCCACAAGGGGGATCAGCATGCCTTTCCCAATCTCCTGATGATTTTTTACAACCATATTCTTCCTGGTAAGAATCTCTAGTAGGATGTTAATAGGTCGTTGTTAGGTGGGGTCTATCACGCCAAGCAAAACTCTGGGTTCTAAAGAACTAACTCTGTCAATTCTAATTAGGTTCAATAGGCAGTTATTAGGTTTGAATGGTAATCTTCGTGTCAACTACCCTTTGTTCACCTGACTTGATTACTACCTCTTCATACGCATAGAAAGGGATACCCTCTAGAGCATCCACTGATGGAGGCAACATTTTGTGCTGTGTCCTGCCGTTGTGTAGTATAGGGATTGGCAGAGAAGGTTTAATCAACAGTGCGAGAGTATTATTTTTTATTGATCTCTTCATTGGTCAGAATCAGAGGAACATCATATTTAAGCATGGAGAGATAGCTTTGGTTCAAGTTAATAACACCTTCATATTCGAGCATAATTGGGTCCCAATGAGTAGATTATAGGTATTATTAGACAGGGCCACCGCTGGAGCTGAAAAGATTAGCTTCCCAAAACGGATGGGCAGAGAAGAGTACGCCCCAATGGCGCAGGTGTTTATCTGGGACAGCAGTTCTAAATTCTAGATTGTAGTTGAGGTTGAGTGCCAGTTTAATTTTTTTTTTGAGTTTTGACGACACAACGTTCACTGGGGACCCAGTGTCAAGGATAGCCCTAACCCACACTCCATTTATTACGATCTCCACCTTGGTTAATGTTCCACCCAAGTTGGGGGAAGAGCTAGACATCCTTTAAATGGAGATAGAGGAAAATCTTTTAGCAGTCTCAGGGTATTTCTCATGTTTTAAATGCAGGGTGTGCACACTCTGGGTGGATCAGATTAGTGAGGTGATGAGCTTTTGGCGTCACTAGCAGTGTTAATAACCTCCATACCCCTTTGTAATTGATGAAGGTAAGTTTAGCGGGGTATCCTCGCCATATTCCACTCTCTCAGGGTTCAACCTGTCGGGTACCTCCACCTCACCTGGAGCCCCTAAAACTTAATAAACCACATCTTCACAAACCCCTCAAGATTCTTTATCAGAGAGGTTATTAATGCATTTCAAGGAGTCCATAGGGTGTGAGGCAGATTCAGGGCTTATATTAGGGCAAGATAGGTTGTGAGGTTGCTCCTACACTGTATTAACTTTTGGGTGAGGTGTTGAAATTTTAATGGCCTTGACTTGGGCCTAGGAAGAGACAGGCTTGGGCTGCCCCATGGCCATAGGTTTTGGGCAAGGTAAATCTGGAGGAGATGCCAATGGGGATAGAGGTAGCACCTTAGCGGGATGCGACACTTCAGACACTTTGGAAGACTTCTCTGAAAAGGAGGGACCTAGGCAAAGTGATAGCTAACTTCAACGGCTGAGCTTTTGAAGAGGAAGATGATGGGGAGCGCTTCTTTATCAATGCTAGTATCCTTTGCCTCTCCTCATATGGGGGAGGAGCACCTCATGGTGGCAGCTTCTCTGGAGTAGATTTTAAGGGGGAAATAGCCATAGAAGAGGCTGGAGGGATTATAGGAGATTCATGTGTCAGAGCTCCTTGCACTTTATCATGTCCATAGTTTCAACCACTGCTAGTAGAGCCTCCTTGATATCTTGAATATTCTTGAAGGAACGCTTGAAGGAAAGATATACATCGCCAAAGAGGGATGAGGAGACAATCCAACTAAAACAGCATTTATAGCTTCATTGAGTGGGAGCATTTTTGCAAATAGCAGAGGTTGGGCTTCATTATAGAACCAATCAACAAAAGTATCAAGAAATTCTCCTTTTTGTAGGCTAAGGCACATAAAGGCCTGTTTTTGCTTTTTTTTAGACTCTGTATGGACCCAAAATCTTTTTATGAGGGCTTCATTCAGCTCTTTTCAGTTGTTGAGGGTGACCATTTGTGAAATAATTATTTCCTGCACCACACGGCTCAGAAGGGAAGGATGTGTTAAAATTTTTTGCTGGTCAGTTGCCACTTCCATAACTGATTAATAAACGAAAAGGAAGGAGGCAATACTGCCCATGCCCGGGGTAAACTTTTCTCTGATAGGGGGTTTTATATAACTGGGCATGTCCATAAGGGCGTTGAGATGAGTGCTGTTCGAGCCTTTTAAGGCGAGACAAAGCACTGGCTAGCTGTTATTCCTTAATAGCTAGCCTAGAGTCAATTTCATTGGGGAGGCTAAAAGCGTTGACCCCCCAACATCTTCCATTTTTGAAAGTTTGTGGTGTAGAGGCTAGCCCTGTAGTGAGCACCAAATGTTGGATTTTAGGTTATTTTGTGCTCATTGGTGCATTTTCACCTAAAATCCAACAATATTACCACAGCAGGAGTAGTACTCTCTACTGCCGGAATAATTGCTTCAGAGGGTTTTTGCTTACCACTTATATTAAAAATAAAAAGCCTAATAAACTAAAAGTTGGATTTTATGTGTTTTTTATTAATATGCGGCGAGGGGGACAAAAGCAAACCCTCTTAATATTGGGATACTTAGTATTTAAATTGTCTCGAGGCTTTAAGTGAGTTGGATGAGACACTAATTTTAAGCTATGTTCATAAAAATGGGTAATATGGGCTATTAACCTATTGGATCATTAAAGACTCGCATTACTTCAATTGAAGGGCAGATGGTGAAGTGACAGCCAAGAAGATGAATTTGTGAGACATAAATTTTATATATTTAGAACAATCATAAGGTGGAAAAAACCTTTTAACTCTTGCTGGACCCCTCAACCCTATAAAAGGTTCCAGTTTCCATTATGTTGGTTGTGCTAGTTTAACTGTAAGAAGGGGAGTTACCTAGAATGGCTCCACTGATTAACTGACAGTTTGGTACAATGCAAATGGCCAAACTTGTGCTATTTTGCCCAAGTATTAATAGAAGTGTTGCCATAATTTGAGGGGTTCCACCAGGAATTGTCCAGTGTCCTTTGGCCGATGTTTTCTTTAATTAGCTCCAAACCAGTTTTAGGAATACATCAGGCTTATAATTGTCCTACAGAAACCACAGCTGGCTAAGGTGGAGGCCATCCAAAAAATGACTACGCCAACCAGTAAGCGTGACATACAGGTATTTTTGGGAATGGTCAGCACTACTGGCGCTTCATCCTTAACTCTAGCTGCATTGAGGGCCCGCTACTTGAGTTTTAAAAAGGAATACACGTTCATTATGATGGAACGCAATCAATGCTTCTTTGACAAACTTTATATGTCGCTGATCAATGCGCTGATGCTACGCTATATGAACTTTGATAAAGATTTCATCGTCCAGACATATGCGTCTCTTTCCACTGTAGGGGCGGTCCTATCCCAAAAAGACGATGTGGGCGAGTAGCTCCCAATGGCGTATTACAGTTGGATCCTGAATTGCAATAAACGTAATTATACTGTGACTGAGTGAGTCGTGAATAGCGGTGATCTATGTGTATAAGCAATTTAGGGTGTATTTGCATGGGGAGAAGTTTATAGTTGTAACGGATCATGGTTTTTATGCTGTTGCAGAAACTCAAGGAGCCTGAAGGGCCCTAGCCAATGGGCCCTCAAACTGCAAGCTTATGACTTTGAGATCCTCCAATGACCTGGAGCATAACACCTGAACACCAATTGCTTGTTGAGATTACCAACGGTTGCCTTGATGGCAGATCTGAGCAATGTGTTGTAAAATAAAATGCTCACCGGAAAATATGACAATGAGCCGCCAAGTCATAAAGGGATTAAATGAGATGCGAGCCAATACCTTCTGATGGAATGGGGAGCTGTACAAACGGTTTGGAGGTTCTACAGTGAACTCTCCACGACCCTCAGCATGGCTAGTATTATTATGTGCGCACATAAGGTAGTCAGACATGGGGGAGTGCGCAAGATGTTGGAATTGTTGCAGCCTCAGTATTACAGGGAATGCATGAACTTCAAAGTGCTTGGAACAATCTCCTGCTACCACCTGTGACAAATGGAAAAGCTGTTCTGCCAGAAGACCTCGTACTGGTTAGTGAAACTGCATATTACTTGGCATAAGGTTTCCATTAAATTCGTTGGGCCCCTTCCAACAGGAGCTAGCCAGTACAAATACATTCTGGTAACAATCAACCACTTGAACTGGTGGGTTGAAGCGTGGGCTATATATGGGATTTGTAGGAGGTCACAGTGGCTAAGTTCGTGATGGATGTAATATCCAGTGACATGGCTGCCCTCAGTTCATTCTTACCAATAACAGACCAACTTCACCTTGCACATCCTTCCAAAGTTGAACGAGCTAAATGCATCCGCGGGGTTTTGTTGACCCCATATCACCCCAAGTCTAATGGGATGGTTGAGCGAGTTAATGGGACTTTAGTGAACATATTCCATATATTGATACCGGATGACCTTCATATTGAAGCTCCCTCCTTTCCACTGCTGTCTTCACTTATACATTAGCTAATATTTTGCCATATGGAAGAGTACTTTTAATTACTATATGGACAACACCCTGCTTTTCCAGCGCTGCTATATGCTTTCATAGAAGATAAAATCAAAATGAATCACCTACATTACTTGACTAACTAGTGGATATGTTAATCAATTGCAAACTGAAGAGTACTCTTTCAGTATGGCTAAAAAGATAAGGAATCAGGCCGCCAATTGGGAATAGCATAGAGGGCTAACTCAGTTCAAAGATGGAGAGCTGGTTCTATTCCATGACAAGTATGGATTCAGTCAATAGCATAAATTGGCCAGTATCTAATTTGGTTCATTTAAAATTATTGAGAAAACAGGTGTCAACGCCTATAGAATAAGAACCTCATGAGTGGTCAGATCATTAACCAAGTGCACGCAAAGTTCCTTCAGCTAAGTAAACAATAGGAGACTTATTGTCCAGTCAAGGAGGGGAATGTTGAGATTTTGATATGATTGGACAATAAGCCCTGAATAGCTATGGCGGATTAATTAGAATCCTCTGACCATGATTACTAGTTACAAGTACTTGAGCGCCTTGGTATGAGGCGATATTGGGTCAGAAAGGATAATTATTGGATTGCCTCCAAATAAGGTGATTAAGTGATGTCAACATATGATAAAAAATCATTAGATCGCCCTGAACTAATGCAATAGGAAATTTAAAAATAGCATAATCTGCCTGAGACAATGAGAATATGGCGGAACCAAATAGTCTAAACCAAAGGAGCGATATTGACTGAAGTCACTGATATATAAGCAAGATTGAATTATTGAAGGAGGAGGATCATTAGTGGGAAATAGAGAGCGGAGCAGAAGGAATCTGCTAATATTAAAATAAAAGTTTTGTGGTTAAAGTTAATTGGTTCATATTTAAAAAAATCTTTAATTTGTTTAAAGGTCCAACAATTTTCACATTGTCCATCCATTGTTCAGTGGGTTTGACCCTGTATGACCCTTATGGCATATCCCAACAATATCGCCCAAAAAATTTAACAGCATCTTAGATGTTAAGACGATCAATGCAACTGAAGCTTATTATTCTGAATGTATTTACATAGATATTACTTATTATAAACCCAAAGTAAGAGCTATCATGGACAGTGGGGCACCAATTGCCGTTGTGTCCACTATTTTGGTAAAGAAACTTGCCTCCTGCCAGATGTTGATCAGCACAAAGTTTACAGTACCACAAGGCCTCAGATGACTACTTCTATAGGGCATATAGCGCACTGCCGCTGAGGTTTAGTCATTAGTGATATTTGCTGCCACTATAGTTTACCAAAAAATTTAACTTTCTTATTAGAACCTCTTTTATGAGATCTTATAGGACTAAACATGTCTTTAAAGAGGACCCTCTGGAAATACTGGGTCAAAATCTTTCGATTTTACTAGAACTGGAGACCCTAGGACCATGTTATAAAATCAGGGGTTAACCTTGCGTATAATCATGGCATAGCGCCAATTGGGTATCAACTGATTTGTGTCTGTACTCAGCAATCAACTATACAAATTGCAGAATCCAATGGCATTCTGCAAGGGCAAAGTGTAATCTACAATTTTAATAGGACATCAACATATAATTGGGACTGAAATTAACTTGAAATTCCCTCAAAGGTTATATGGCAAAATAAATTTGATTTCCTGTCATAGAAATTTGGAACCTGTTGTTGCGCCTTTATTATTCTTCTTGATCATGGTGAAATTAAGATACTTCTAGAAAATCTATGTATGTACCCTATTAAAAAAATGACATTTTTATTTGTGCTTTTGTAAATATTTTACTAGTTGAAGACGTGCAAGTTATATATGATTTTTTTATAATTCTGATGAAGGGAGTGGAAGGCGATTCAGTAGGGCGTATGGCTACCAACCTGAAGGTTGCAGGTTTAATTTCTGCCCTTCATACATCAATCAGTGTGCCAGCTGAAGGAAGCCATTGGTGGTTAGTAGGTCTGATAACACAAACACCTTACCCATGACAACCAGAAAAATTTGAGTCCCAATCTGAAGGTGGAAAAAATTTCTATGATGGAACTGACCCTGCTCAGGTTTCATGTCAATGTTGACTTTTTACTTTTTTCAGTAATGTCTGTCCCTTGGTCGGCTTGCCTTGAATAAATATAAATAACTTTGATGAACTGGGCCTTGGAGGCAATATGGGCCATTTTGTATTTCTATGGTACCTTATAGAAGACTTACCATTATAATGTATAATGAGAAAGATCAAGAAACGCTCTTTTAATATGAAGCAATGTTATTTTACAAAGGACGACTTTGATTTGAAATGAGCACATGATTTATTGCACCATATTGCTAATGAAAAACATTCACAAATTTGCTTCCATCCTTATAAGCACTATAAGGTGGCGGATACTATTATAAAAAATAACCAGCTGAAAAACAGAGGATGTTAGTACCCACCAAGAGCCCTTTGGCCTCCCAATTTTTAATATAAAAAGGACAGTTCTAACCACTTGGTAATTGATTTTATGAGGCTCAACAATAATACCAAGAAAGATTCATTTTTGTTACCTCACATGATTCTGAGCTTGACTTCATAGACAGCGCTCAATACTTTGGAACAATGGATGTAATTTTTGGCTATTTGCATAAATATCTGCATAAAAGTGAGCAGGATAATTGAGCTATGATCACTGCCTAGGGCCTTTACCAACACACTAGAATGCCGCAAGGGCTGTGATCTGCCCATATAACCTTTCTGTGGTCTATGGACAGTATATTAGTTGATTCAAAATTCTGTATCTTTGTGTCTTTAGTTTATATAAACATTTTTAGAATGTTTAGTGCGCACTTGAAACATATAGAAGCTTTCCTGAAGTGTGGGAAGGGTGAGCTTAAATTCAAGCCACGTAAGTGTAACTTCTTTTAAGTGAAATTGGAATGTTTGTGATTTGTCATTGATAAGCGTGGCTTACAGTCTCAACTGGAAAATATTTTGTCTGTCAAATGGATGACAAGAAAAGTAGCAAGAGTGACATCCAAGTTTTCCTTGAGTTGGTTGACTACTATTACTAGTTTTGGAGAACTTTAGCAAAAAGTGTACCATTATTCATCTTCTCAAAATGGGGTACAATTTGAGGGCATGGGGAACTTACAGCTGGTCTTTGGCAAGCTAAGGTTTTGCTCATTAAAGCATCGATACTTATGGCTTATAACTTCAATAGACTTTTGATTATTTATAAAGACGCATCTCTCACCGCTGTAGGAACGTTGTCATTTCTATTTGTTTGAGAGGAGTAGAATACCCCATGGCTACTGCAACCGGACTCTGGATGTACATAAACGGAATTATGCCATTACCATAATATAATGTCTAGATGTCAAATACGTTTTAAACAATTTTGGGTTTATATCCTTAGAATACATTTTAGTGTGGTAACTGATCATGCCTCTCTGTGATTGTAATAGAATTTTAAGGAGGCAGAAGCATGTCTGGTTTAAAGAGCTATAAAATTTAAAAGGCTTTGACTTTAAAATCTAACACCACCCCAGCATGTAACATCAAAAGGATAATGGTCTCTCTCATTTATCTACCATGTCATTAGTAGCTTAATTAGATCTATTTGTTTAAAAATATGATAATTCAACAATAGGTAATGAACCTGGACAGGTCCACGCACATTGAAAAGGCTGAGTCATATACATTTATTTAGAATTGGAAACTTTACAAAGTTATTAATGAAAAAAAAATTTCCCAGGCCCATTTATTAAACTGACTCAATTATTGTAGCCCATAGGGCAACAGGGCATGGACGATTTAAGAAGACACTTGAGCAGCTAAGATTGCATTACTATTGGTAATTAATATCTTTAATATCCATGAGACTCTCAGATGTTGAAAAGGATTTCAAGCTGAAGCTCCATAAAAAAACACTTTTTATCAATTAATCAAGCTCATTTTTCTGGCACACCATCTCTATTAGGATTTTAAGCCACTGCCCAAAGGTTGTGAGCAGTTTAAATATATGATCATGGCCATTGATCACTTCATTAATTAAGTAGATGCCAAAGCAGTTATAGACCTGGATGCTACAACCACAGCTAAGTTGATCTTGGAAAACATATTCTATTGGCATGGCTGCTCTCAGTTTGTTTTTTATTTAATTAAACCTAATTTACGTCCCAAATTTATTGCTAAACTCAATGAATTGATGGCTATAGGAATGTCTACTCCTATAATCCTGAGACCAACAGCACCTTAGAACGAGTAAATAGTACTCTCATTAGTACTTTACATAAGTTAGTATCAGGAAGAAGCGCCCAGTTGAAATCTTTTCTCCTCCTGCCGTGTTTGCCTATAACATCTCTTATCACTTAGCCACATGTCATTTTATGTTCCAGTTACTATATGGAAAGCATTTTCCACTACCCTCAATCTTATAATTATGAATTAGTGAAGAAACCATACTTTCCAACAGATACCTTGAAAAACTCACTTTGAACTTAATACAGATTCAAAGTGCAGATCTCCAACGTGCTGGTTTAGAAAGTCAAGGCTAGAAAGTGTGATCATGAAGATTACTAGACCTTAAGTACCTCTTGCTAGAGTAATTGGTCTTTATTATAATACCATGGCTTTTGGAAGGACTAGAAAATAAAAGCATATTTTTAAAGGTCCTTAGAGATCATGAAGAAATCTACTGATTTCTAAACTCTGAAAAATTCCACCAAGGGTTACTTTATCTATTAAGTTCATGCTAAGTTCCTTAAGAAATATTATTCACACTCTGCCTTATACCCACGGCTCATAGTAGCCTATATTCCCCTTGAAGTTCTGGTTCCTTGATATTTGGTCAAATGGGGAAATATAGATTATTTAAACACCATCTAGTTATTCATTAATTTCTATTAATTTTATTCAAGGTGGGCTGACCTTGGGACAAATACTGCACCAATAGAAGGGATAAGGTGTAGTGAGATAAGATATATATGTGGAGGATAAAACCAAGTACTGGGGGTAAAACCTTTTGGCGTGTGTTCTGATAGGCCAGGATTACATGATTTAACTTTACTAATTTGCTTGGTCATACTGAGGCATGGTGCACGAATTTACATATATTGATACCTTCTTAGCATAAATACAAATTCTGCCATGACAGGATTTGAACCTGAATCATGAGGGGTGATAGTGGGACGCCCATCCCAACTATGTCACACCCCCTCATCTAGTTATTCATTTTATTTAACTGAGGCAAGCCGACCAGGGGACAGGCATTACCAAAAGAAAGAAATGACATGAAACCTGAACAGGGTCAACTCCATTGAAGAAGTTTTTCCACCTCCAGATCAGGACTCAAATTTTTCTGGTTACATCATGGGTAAGGTTTTCATGTTATTAGACCTACTTACCGCCAATAGCTTCCTTTGGCTGGCACCCCAATCAATGTGCAATGGGCGAGAATCAAACCCGCAAACTTCAGGTTGGTAGCCATACGCCCTTACTGACTCGCCTTCCACCCCCCTCATCTAGTTATTCATCACTTCCTTAATTTGATAACTAGTACTTAGATAAAGGGTTTGATTAAAATTACTTCACCCGCAGCCCACATGTTATATGAAGTTGCCAAAGTTATATTTAATTACTATTGTCCAGATTTTCCGCTTCTTTTACTTACTGATGATAACAACATAAGATTATATCTTAATCCCTGATGGTACATCTCAATTCCTTGGTATCAAAATTACATCACACATCATTCCTAATTTTCATATAACCAATCATATATATATATTATTCATTATTTTGCCCTTCACCAGCATTAAACTTGTCATTAATGGCTTATCATTTTTTTCCTTGGCCTTTCTGACAGTTTCTTTGATCTAATAGGCTGACTGCTTTTTATTATGGAAATTATCCCAAATAAATTTTTAGCAACCTTTATTCCCTAGAAATTAAATTACCAGAAAAGTCATATTGCAAGTCTTCTCTATATAATTTTATCCAATGAGAATGAGGATAGAGCATACCAGAAGGAAAGTGCCATTGTAAAGGTAATCTGTAATGATGTTAGCTGGTAATAAAGACTATCACTAGATGAAGACTATTTTTTGCAAAGCCCCAAAGATGATGTCAGTATTAAATACTACAGTGCGCTAATTCTTTGAAAAATGTTAAAACTATGTGCAACAAATAAGGTCCAAACCCTTGTTTTTTCAAGGACGCTGTCTTCATACCGTGCCTTATATTTGTGTGTTAGTTAACCTGAGCACTTGGAATCCAATTCCCCAGCATTGATTTTAACATATGCCATGCATACCTGTGACATCAGTATACTCTCACAATCACCACTTACACAGGCAATCTGTCCAACTCATACCCCATATTTTTGATTTTTTACATATAACAATCAATATTTATAGAATTTGGAGGTTTTGTCACATTCAATGCCTCTCTCGTCCAGGAGGTTTCTTTAGTAAGTTGCATAATTGCCCCATTGCAGCCTTCTGTATTGTTATGAGGGCCTTTGGTATGTTATAAAACCACTTTACACTTAGCTTTACCCCTAGCATGTCCCACTATCTAGTCACTAGGTCAGCTAAGTCATAGTCAATATGGCTCACCCACTGTGCGAAAACGCACCCTGCTTAAATGGCCAGTCTTCTTCCATTTAGCCGCTACCATAACATCCACCAATGATTCTGAAGGGGGGTGATAAAGAACCTCTTAATAAAAACCAATTAACTAACCTCCTAATACTGAAATTATTACATTACACCAGACAATTGGCTTCTTATGATAGCAGCTTGGAAATACATGAGCATAATACCATCTTGACTGTTGATTTTTAGAAGACCAGTCAAAAGGAAATTTGGAAAGCTTAGCTGCAGGAACATTGCAACACGCATGAAACACAAGCCACAATACATCATTGCACTCATTTTGGTTCAACAGTGGAAGATGTGGCTTAAGATATCCTCAGTACTAAGACCCTAAGTTTACCTCTCCTACTTGGCAAGACTAAATCTAGACCCAAAAGGAATGCAGGAAGGATCCCTCCTCTGATTCTCTGCTCTCAGTATTTATAAAGATGTGTCTGACAATTACAAGTCTGATTTTTAATAGTGCTTTGGTTCATAATAAGGGATAAATTTGGCCGAAGGACCTTGGCCAATTCTTGGTGATTTCCCATAATTGTGGCAATACTTTAATTAATGATTCTCGGCCATTTAATATAATTTTATGTAGTTGGATTGCACTAACCATGCAGTGGAATCAGGGGGTCCATCCGAGGTTCCTTCCCATCCCATTAACCATTTAGTTAAACCACCTATGCGTAGACCACCCCCTTTTACAGCCTCATAGGAGGTCCCACCAGGTTAAAATTTCCCCCATGGTGATTGGTTAAAATACATCAAAACCATGCCTAACGGACTGAACTTACTTACTTTTTACCAAGCATCAGCCATTCCATTGAAGCAAAGCTAGTTTAAGAGCTCTGATAGGTTGAAACCCTATATTTTTTAATTTGTTCTCAAAGATTGTCTGAATATAATGGCCGTCTCACTTTGAGACTTAATTCAATTATATACTAAGCAGTGCCATAGTAATAGAATCTCTTTTCAATCCGTTGTTGTCATTAATAAAAACAACTAATAACTCATTATTTAACCAATTCAAAGTTTTCTAGTTTTATATAAGTTATATTAGAAAGTCCTCTATTTTGTTAAACAGTAGTTATTAGTTTCACTACTTCTTTTTCTTTAAAATTGTCAAATCCTGTGCCATTAGAACCAGCGAGCACAAATTTGTGCCAGGACTTTAACAAGTGGTACTCAATACAGGGGGCCTGTACACCACAAAACAAACTAGGAAAAATGGAACTTAGTGGGGTAGGTAACCCTCACGACCTCCCCATTAAAATAAAGTCCTGGATAGCTACACTGAAACTCCAGCTAGCCAGTGCTTTGTATCGCCTCAAAAAGTCTCGAGCACACTCTTCTCCTGGCCCTCAAGGGCCTTTCATGTTCTTCATAAACCTCCTTGAAGACAAGTTTACCCCATGAGAGGGTAACATTGCCTCTTTCTGTTCTTTTATGAATCGGTGATGGTAGGAATAACTGACCACTAAAACGTTAAGTACATCCTTCCCTGCTTGAGCCATATAGCTCAAGAAATAGTGGTTCTCAACATGGTCAACCTCAGCACCTGGGCATAGGTTAAACAAGCGCTTATTTAAGAGTTTGACACCATGCAGAGTTTAAAGAGAATGAAGCAGACTTTTATGTGCCTTAGCATGAAAAAAAGGAGAAGCACTTTCTCTTTTGTTGATCGATTTTTTGGTGAAGCTCAACCCTTGGAGCTCGCCAAAATTCTACCTCTTGATGATGCTCTTGCGGTCATTCTAACAAGCTTAGCTTCTCAACCTATTATAGCCCGGCATCTTATCTCTATTAAACGTCACCTCCAGACTATCCATGTTATCAAGGAAGCTCTGCTGGTGGTTTCAGATATCTATAACGCTGTAGCTACTTCAGGCTATGAGTCAAATCCCCTGTCTGGACCATTGAGAAATTCTCAACTGAAACCCCACAGAAGGAGGCTGTTATTATTTTTGGCAATACCGTTAGGATAAGCTATAAGGGTCACACAGGTCAAACCCATTGAACAATGGACAGATGATGTGAGAATCGTTGGTCCTCCAAATACACTTGAAAAAACAATTAAATATGGAGCAATTGCCCTGACAACACTTTTATTTGTTTCTAAAAATACAGCAGTTCCTTTATGTTTCGCTCCCTCAAAACTGCTAACAACCTTCTTTATTCAATTGCCCCATCTCACTTATATTAGCGACTTCAGATGATACGTTCCCTTGGCTTAGAATATTCATATTCACCATATTCCATTGTTTTCATGATGGTATTCTTAAATTTTCTATTGCCTTAGCTTGAGTTTATCTAAATAATATTCATTAAATGGCAACATAGCTTTGTCACCTTATTATAGGCAATCTAATAGCTTCCATTATATCCCAATATCGCCTCATTTGAATGCGCTCAAATACTCTTAATTAATCATCTTAGTTGGCAGACTCTCGCCAATCCACCATAGCTCTTCAGGGCTTATCATCCAGTCATATTAGAATCTTGACACTAACCCTTTGACATGATGATAAGTCTCCTATTGTTTATATTCTCAGAGCAACTTCACGTTCTTGCAATTATTAATTTAACCACTCACTGGGACTTTGGTGGTGTAGGCGTCAATGCCCGTTTTCTCAATTATTTTGAGCGAACCAATCCAGATGTTGGCCAACTTGTGTTTCCGCCCAAACCAATGATAGTCATGGAACAAAACCATCTCATCCTCTTGGAACTGAGCTAACCTGCTATGATGTACTTGATTGCAGCCTGATTCTTGATCTCTTTGGACAAGCTGAAGAGTACACTTCCATTTGCAACTTGATCAACGTGTCAGCTAAATTAGTCAAGTAATGATGGTATGTATTCTTCTGGTATCTTCTATGCATGAACAGAGCCATGCCGGAAGAGTGGGGGCTCATATGTATAATTATTGAAAGGGGTTCTTCCTTGTGGCTGAATGATAGCTGATGTTATAAGTGAAAATGCGGTAGACAGGAGGGAACTTCAATCAGAGAGTCTATTAGTTACCAGCTTCCAGAGGATTTTCATCAATGTCCCATTGACCCTTTTAACCATCCCGTTGGACTCAGGGTGGAATAGAGTCGTTAGAACCCCACGGATGCCCATAGCTCTTTTAACTTTGGAAGGATTTTCAAGGTGGAATTGGTTCCATTATTGGTAAGAATGAACTGAGGGCAGCCAAGTCGCTGGATAATACATTTCATTATGAACTTGGCTACTGTGATCATCCCTAAATCCCATATCTCTCGCGCTTCAACCCACCTATTAAAGTGGTTGATTGCCATCAGGATGTAATTGGACCAGGTAGCTCCTGTTGCCTGGGGAACAACAACATCAAGGGAAACCGTATGTCAAGAAAAATGTAGTTTCATTAGCCTTTATAAGGTCTTATGGTGGAACGGCTTTTCCACTTGGCACTGGTGGCAACAGGAAATGGTTTCAAGCATGTCAAAGCTTATGCTTCCCCAGTAATACTTAGGATGCAACAATTCCAACGTCTTGTGCATGTCACCATGTGCGATTGCCTTATGGGAGCCCATAATAATGCTAGGCTGTGTCAAAGGTCACTGAAAGTTCACCGTAGAATTGCCAATCCGTTTTTACATTTCCCCATTCCATTGTAAGGTATTTGTATGCATCTCATTAAACGCTTTTTCACTTGGGGTGGTTCATCATTGTAATTCCCGCTGATCATCTTATTTTACATCACATCGCTGAGATCCGCCATCGTGGCAATGGTTGGCAATCTTGATAAGGAGTTGGAACTTTGATGTTTTGCTCTCAGTAATTAAGGGTCTCAAAGTTATAAGCCTGAAGCTTAAGAGCCCTTTAGTCTAGACGCCCTTCAGGCTCCTTGAGATTATGCAACCAACATAAGGATGCATGATCCGTTGTGAATTTAAACTTTACCCCATGCAAGTTGGCCCTAAATTGCTTATATGCATATACTACTGCTAAGCGCTCTCACTCAGTTATGGTATAATTACATTTGTGGCAATTCAGGCTTCGACTGCAGTATGCCACTGGATGATACTCTCCCTCCTCATCTTTCTGAGAAGGGAATTCCCCTACAGCAGGATAGGATGCATCCGTCTGAATGATGAACTCCTTTATCAAAGTTTGGATAACCTAGCACCGGCGTGCTAATCACCATCATCCAAAGTGTGTCAAAGGTGTATTGAGGGTGTTCTGTTTATTCAAACACGGTATCCTTCTTTATTAACTCAAATAGCGGGCCCAAATACAGCTGAAATTAAGGATGAAGTACTGGTAGTAGCCGACCATTCCTAAAAATACTTTTATGTCACTTTTTTGTTTGTTGTAAAGTTTTTTGGATGGTCTCTACCTTGGCTAGCTGTGCTTTAGTCCATTAGAGTCTACCACAAACCCCAGATATTCCAATTGGTCTTAGAAGAAATTACATTTATGGTGCTTGAATTTGATTTTTGCCTCAGCGAGTTGATGGAATACCTATTCTAGATGATTAAGGTGCTCAGAAAAGGTTTGTGAGGAAACGTTAATGTTGCCAAGGTACATGAGGATGCACAACAGCTTCAGATCGCCGAGGATAGTGTCCATGGCTCGTTGGAACGTTGCTGGGACGTTACATAATCTTAAAGGCGTATGGGTCAGTTGAAAAAAGACCTTTGGATATGATTAAGGCGCGTTTATCCTGTTTCACCCCAGGCAACTCAATTTGCCTGTAATCCAATATCAAATCCATTGCTAATAAGTAGTGAGCTCCTCCTAACTGATCCAACACATCGTTGATCCAAGGCAAAGGATACAAGTCCTTCTTTATTATAATGTTGAGCTTCTGGTAGTATATCACCCAGTTGGTACCGTCCTTCTTTTTTACAATCATAACAGGAGAATCCCACCGACCATTGGACAGTTTGAGTATCACTTACTTTAGCAACTTATCATTTTTTCGTGACGATGTCTTCAGCTGCCCTCAATTGGCGAATTGGCTGAGATATGATGGGAAGATGATCCTCAGTGTCCAATTGATAGACCACCCCCAAGCTCACCTTAACTCGTGGTTGTCAACGATAAAAATCTCCTTATACTTTCTAAAATAAAGCTATTGCTTGGTCTTTTTGTTCTTCTGATAACCCTGTTAAATTTCTCCTGCGGTACCACTGTCATTCCACCAGACTTCAACTTGACAGTTAAACTGAATTTAATAAATGAACCACACTTGTGAGCCTGAAGGACCTCCCCAACTGAGGGCAAGTGTAAATACGCCACTATTTGGTGTCAGCAAATTTGCTTTGGTTCTTTCTGTAGATTCACTAACAAAACATTGATCTCGCCATGGCCTGGGAGTATAATCCCCAGAGCCACATGGGGCTCAAGACACGTTTGCTGATAGGACCCAATGACTTCCCCATAGAGCTCAGCTGGCGCTTCCACCTCTAACTCAGTGTTCACTATGACTTGGTATCTGGAATAAATAGATATAGGCCCAGCAGCTCGGAGAGGTAACCCTTGATATTTGTATATCTGCTGGAGAAGGGGCCAAGTCTTGCTTTTTAGTCAATGATAGCGAACTGGAATCACCCCAACGCTATATGAAATATTGATATGCCTGGTGCACCAGATCCTTTTGCACTATGCTAGAGGTAAAGTAAATTGGGATCCGCTGCCCCAGAATTTCAAAGGTCTCCTTTGTCATATCAACAACAGCACCAAAGTGTTTCATGAAAACAGTTCCAATTAGCATGTCGTAGTTACTGTTGGGTAGTACTTTTTCTGGAGCTACAATGACAATAGACTCAAACTGGAAAAGTTACGTGCTGTACGCTCCCTCAGAGACCTTGATTTCCTCTCCAGAGATTTCCGTTCACCATAAATGTTCTACATCAGGTTTTAATTTCAACTTCGCCACCAACTAAGTAAAAACTATGTTGACTGGGGCTCCCATATCCAATATAGCGCAAACTCAATTTTTGCTACAAAAATGTCACTTATGTACACTCAAAATAAGATGAATTTTGACTGTTTAATTAGACATTTTAAGAATCTCATTTCCTAAGGAAGCTCATAATCCCCTCTCTAACTTTGGGGTATTCTTTGGGAATAGCATCTACCAGGAGGGCGACGTTTACACTTTTCAGGGAAGATGCATATAAGGCTGGATCCAGTTTGTCTAAAAGAGTTTGATAAAACATTTAGCAGGCATACATCTTTGGTTGCTTCTGTTGTCCTTCATTGGCCGTGGTCTTGTCTTACACTCATTTCAGTATGTTCACTCCTCCAAATAGTTGCTATTATAAAATCACAATGTCATATTGAAAGATTTCTGCAGGATGTACTACATTTGATTCAAGTGGGAAATTTGGGGTTCAGATTGCAGAGGTAGAGTCCTGTCTCTACTCCACTCCAACTTACCCCTGGTAGTATTGATCCAGTTGTGCGTAGTGAACATGACGGTTAGGGAAATCTGTGCCAGGTAGCCAGGGTGACCACATTAAAAGCAATTAACCCCATAAGAGCTGAACCTTGATTCTCATAAGAAGGCCAGGTCAATAAATTGTTTGCTGATGATTGGCATAACTAGGGCCAGGTCAATAGGATATTTGCTGTCACTCTTCGTAACTAGGTCTGGATTAATAGTTAGTTTGATGATAATTTTCATAAACGATGCCAGGGCGGAACTTGAAATGCTGGGGTTAACTCATCTTATGAGGATGAGGCCAGGATTATAATAAGGCTGGGGGTTACTAAGTGGAATGTGGGAAGAACGAGAGTATTCACACAAATAAGAGGGTCCAATGATAGCAGCGATATGTTTCCGCTCTGTATTGGATGGAGGGAAGTTAGCGGATATATGGCGCAAATCTGAAAAAAATTTTGAGCTGGGGGACATTATCGTCCAAAATTTGGAAAAGTGACATCGTAAAGCTCACAGTATGGCTTTACTGAGGAGTTCATTGCAATGCACAAATCAGCTTCAGCTAGAACGCCTTCCATAATTAGTAAATGAGCTTCTGACATAAAACGGTCAGCAAACGCCGTGAGGGTCTCATTATGGTGTAACCCAATAGTCAAGGTCTCCACCTTTTGCTGCGACGTTTTCTAGGTACCCCTAACAGTCGCAGCATAGTATCCTTCACTCTTGGCAGGTAAAAGAGCTGCTTGGAAGGTAACAGGTGACTTTATTGGCACTCCTGACATCTAAGTCAGATATCAAGAGTTTAGCTTTACACCAATCTGAGACGCCTTCTGCTGCAAACTCAAAACGTTTAATAAAAAGCTGTGGATATTCCCATTGCAATTAAACAGAGGCAGCTTCTTGATATACACCACCTCCCGCTTATAGATGTGACTTTTTGGGGCATAATGAGGATTGAGTAAGACCCATAAGCAGTCTTACGATGAGAGCTGATCCAGCGGGGGTTGGGATGTCCACTGCTTTGGAGGTAGCATGGGCCTCTGCGGTGGGCAGCACTGCCATCTCTGGAGGGTATTGGCTCTCTGATTCATAACTATATCCAGAGCTGCCCTCCTGAGTATAGTAGCTCATGCCATTGTCATAGTCTTCCTCATACAATTCTCCTCACGCATCTCCTTGTCTCTCATCCTCTTCCCCTAAAAAGAGGACTGGATATAATCCTATTTCCGCTCTGCACTTTGCAGTCATTTGGTAGTGTCATACAAGCAATTAGCAAGTTGCTTGTTTTGTTGCCCAAGGAGTTGCATCTAACTAAACGTGCTGTCAAGCTGGTTTATAACGTAATTCTCCTCCTGAAGAAGCTCATCTTGTTTTTTAAGCCTTTCCAAAGCAAGTTTGAGTTCCTCATATTTGGCTGAAGCAGTGTTTCATTAAGATTCCCCAGCAAAACAGGCCTGATGTGGCATGGATGACGATGGATAAAATAAGATTTGAAGTGGTTGATCAATGGGCCCCCTGTAGTTAGTACCACTGTTTTAATTTTTGGTGATACCATTAGGATACACCATAAGAGTCGCACAGGTTGAACCCAATGAACAACGGATGGACAATTTGGGGATTGTCAATCCTCTGAACACACTTGAAAATAACTAAATATGAAGCAATTGCCCCAACAACATTTTTATTTATTTAATATATACCGCGGTTCTTTGCTGTTCTGCTCTCTCAAAACTACTAACAACCTTCTTTCTTCTTATAACCCCATCTTACTTAATTATCAGTGACTTCAGATGATATCTTTCCCTTGTCTTAGACTATTAATTTCTGTTGTATTCTCATTGCTTTCAGGATGGTATCCTTAAATTCTATTATCACCTTAGTTTGAGGAGATCTAAATAATATTTATCAAAAGTCAGCATAGACTTATTGCCTTATTTATAAGCGATTCAAATAATAACCCATTTACTCCAACATCACCTCATTTCAAGACGCTCAGATACTTGTAATTAATCATCTTAGTCAGCGGATTCTCGCCAAAATGCTGTAGCTCTTCAGGGATTATTGTCCAGTCTATCAGAATCTAAACAGAGGCTATGTTGACCCCTATGTTGGTTACCACCCCGAGGCCAGCACCTGCAGTGCAGATCAAACCTTCTGTTTTTCCGCTCTGCAAACCTGAGGTTCCTAAGCTAGTAAGTCAGAGTACATTATTGTCAATGGGGCAGCGCTTTACTGCCCCCACTTTTCTGCCAAGATCAGCTTTTGCCATCCAATAAGCCTCATCATTTGGTTCCAAAGCCTGCTTCTAAGCTTAAGCCCCTCTACCAGGTGACATTCGCCCTCACCAACAATGAGTTCAGAAACTGGGTCGCTAAAGCTAAACTAACTGTTTCCCCAAGGATCACAGCCAGTGATTAACCCAAAGCTGGCGTAGGTAAAGCATCCACCTCCATGACTCTATCTCCTCCAGCCCAATTTAATTTTCAACTGTAGCCACGAGGCAGCCAAAAAACCCCTACTTTGAAGATCAAAAATCGATCCATGACAATTCCAACGCCTCCCCCAAAGTTAATAATTTGTAGGAGCAACCCCATAACCTATCATGCCATAAAGAAGCCCTGAGCCTACCTCACACCCTATGGGCCCCCTAACATGCATTGATAACCTTCCAATTATGAATCTTGATGGTGTTGTAAATTTGTGGGTTATTATGCTTTAGGAGCTCCAGGTGAGGTGGAGGTACCCGACAGGTTGAGCCCTGAGAGAGTATATAGGGTAGGACTCTGTAAAATTTATAATTATCAAGTGTAAGGGGTCTAGAGATTATTGGCACTGCTAGTGACGCTGATCAGCTCATTGCCTCACTGATCCAATCTACCCATTGTGTTCATACCCTGAAGTCACTTCAAGTGATACCCTGAAACTGCCAGAAGATTTTCCTCTATCTCCATTTTAAGGATGTCCTAGCTCTTTCCCCAACTTGGGTGGAACCTCAACCAAAGTGGAGGTCATCATTAATGGAGTGTGGGTTATGGCTATCCTGACACTGGGTCCCCGGTGACGTTGTGTCAACCAAACTCATTAAAAAATTAAGCTGTCCTTTGACTTTGATTACAGCCAAGAATTTGGAGCCTCCAGTCCATATAACACATGTGCCATTTTGGCGTACTCTTCTCTACCCATCCTTTTTGGGAAGCTCATCTTGTCAGCCTCAGCGGTGGACTTGGCAAAAATACCTACAATCTACACATTTGGATCCAATTATGCTCGAATATGAAGGTATTATTAACTTGAGCCAGGGCTATCTCTACATGCTTAAATATGAGGTTCCTCTGATTCTGACCAATTAAAAGCTCAATAAAAAATAATATGCTTGCACTGTTGAGTGCCCCTCCTCTGCCTTATCCCTACACTACACAACGGTAGGACAAAACACCAAAGTGTTGCCTCCATCAGTGAATGCTCTAGAGAATATCCCTTTCTATGCTTAGGAAGAGGTAGTAATTAAGCTGGTGAACAAAGGGTAGTTGATACGAAGATTACCATTCAAACCCCCACAATTGTCTATTGAACCTAGTCAGCATTGACTAAGTTAGCCCTCTTGAGCCTAGAGCCTTGACAGGCGCGCTAGACCCATATTATCAGCGACCAATCAATCTCCTGTTGGGGAATCTAACCAAGAAATAGTCGTTAAGAAGTATCAGGAGGTCGTAAGAGGCATGCTGGTCCCTAATTGAGGACATTAAAAAAGTAAAATGTATCAGTTCTATGGCTGATAATGGCTTACCCGCAGACCAATCACTATGCACTCTTCCTACTATTCATGTTTCTGATGAAATAACCCCCGCTGATCTTGACAAGGTCCAAACCTTACTGGAGTACTATAGCAACATCTCTAACTCTGAAATTGACTATGGGCACATGAAGGGTTGGATGCATACCTTTGACATTGGGGATGCTTGACCCATCCGATCTAAACCCTACCATAAATCAAAATATGAGGAGTTACTGATGCAGATGGAGCTGAAACAGTTGTTGGACGTTGGGTTACTGGTGCCATCCCAAATCCCTTTGTCATCCCCGCTTCTATTAGTAGAGAAGAAAAATGGTGGTCATTGGGTAGTTATGGACTACTGAAAAACTGAATATCCTCACCAAGAAGGATAGTTATCCTATCCCCAAATTGACGACTCCATAGCCTAACTATCCAGCTCTAATTTCTTTTCCTCCATGAACCTGGCTAGCAGTGATTTCCAAATGGACCTCTCTTCACAAGATAAGGAGAAATACATTTTTATATTCAGTGAGAGTCTCTTCCAGCCTCCCTGACTACCTCAAGGGTTATGCAACGCCTTTGCAACTTTCCAGGGAGCCATGGACCATATTTTTGAGTATCTGAAGATAAGTTGCATAATCGTTTATCTCAATGAAATCATGGTGTTCTTAAAGACCTTCAACAAACATATTTTTTCATGAGGGCAGTGTTTCAGCGCCTATGTGAGGCCAACATCAAGTCAAAGTCCTTCAAGTGTACTTTCTTCCAGAGAAAGTTAGATTTATTTGGACTTTATTTCATAGGGCGGGATTCAACCCCTCCAATTCAAGGTTTAGGATATATTAAAATACCTGGTCCCAAAAGCATATCTGCGTTATCCAGGTATTCTTGGGTATGATGGGGTATTGCCACCAATTATCCCCAAGTTCTCACAACTAAGTGAGCCTCTCATCCGGCTATTGGCTAAGAAAGACCCTTTTCATTGGGGAGCTGAACAACAGACCGCCTTTGGGACACTAAAGCAGATGTTGCAAGAGTACAATCCTGCGCCACCCTGATTATGGTAAAGTTTTTCCTCTTTTTCACCAATTCCTCCGACTATGCTGTGGGGACATTATGGCTCTATTTGATGCTAATGGCGTAGATCAACCTATCTCCTATTTCAGCAAAACTTTATCAAAGCTGAACGCATTTACAGCATCACTGAGAAGGAGACACACAGTCATGCTGGCTGTAAAATATTACCATCTTTTCTTATATGAGACTATTTTCACTGTGGTCATTGACCACGCCTCCCTGAAGCGTTACAAAATATGAAGGATCCCACTGGACAGTTGGCTCACAATGATTTAAAGCTTCAACACTATGATATGATTATTGAGCGCCGAGATGGAACCCACCATATGAACTTTGATGGTTTGACTAATCTTCCTATCCTTCAACTGAATAAAACTGAAGCTGAGAAGCTGCACGATTTTCTTATGACCCCTGACGCCTGTGAAGATGAGAATCAACCTGCCAGGAAAACATTAGCTTGGCAGTTCCGCAACATTAAGGTGGAGAGCGTGAAGTTGTATAAGAAAGTAGAGGTGAATTGGTTGCCCTATCTCCAATCATTAAAGTGAGTACCAGTGATCTTAGAGTCCCATACTATTCTAGGGCATAGCAGAGTACAGAAACCTATGAGTGGGTAAAAGAGCGATGCTACTGGGAGGGAGTCATGGAGACAATAACTGAAGTCCTGGATGCTTGTCTGACCTACTTGTAGCAATCCATCTACAAAACCAGGTATTAGTACCAAACCACTGCGCCTCAACAACCCTTTCACACCATGAGCCTATACGTGGTAGGCCCTCTACCCCAGACTACTGGGGGAAACCAGAACATCTTAGTAGGAATAGACCACTTACTAGGTGGGTTGAGGCTGTAGCTCTTCCTTCTCAAACTTACAAAGCCACGGCCACTTTCCTTCCTCAGAATTTATTTGCTCGCCATGGTTGTCCCCAGGTCCTGTTCTGTGACAATGTGAAAATTTTTTATCCAGAGTGGTGAAGATCCTCGCACCTCCATAGTAACTCAACAGCTTTTCTCATCCCCCATAACCCCTTGACCAATGGGACCGTGGAAAGAGCCTATAAGATACTGGTCTCGATTTTAAGAAATATGGCCACTTCAGACCCTCTTCACTGGGATCTTTACTTACCAAGTGCCCTCATGGAAAAGCATATCAGCTATCACCAGATCCTTATAATTTAACATTTCTGAGTGTTGTTGTAATTCTGGGGAAGCGTTTTCTCCGTTTGATTGTGGGGTGTTCCCTTTTCCTAAAAAAAGGGTCCTAGAAAGTCAGCCATTCCTCTCATCTCACAGGGCAACCTCGCCCATGTGGTAAATCAGCATTGGGTAAAAGCTTTCACTTTGAGTATCCTGCCTCCTGTTCCAGTATTAGCTTCAGACAAATTAATACAACAAATTAAGGGGATAAGTGCTGAGATTTTGTGGAATTGGCACTCTCTTGAGGTAAAAGGCTTAAATAAAGTTAAGGGCAATGTGCCCTCGTCATCAATATATGGAAGCCCTAAATCATTGGAAACAAGGCCTGACAGGTATGTACCTTCAATGAATAAAGCATCTAATGTAAGATTTTTGACAAAATTTTCCAATGACATCAGGCCATTTGGAAATGCTGATGCAAATTTGAAACCTTTCCTGTTAGTATTGCAACCCCCATTCAATAATTCTAGTTTGGTCCAATGGACGCTGGAGCGACCATTTTATGGCGGGTTGTGCGTCACAAACCCATTACTGACCTCATGGGACCGCTCTTATGTGGGGTGGCATTGGGAGGTTCCCGTTGCTCGTTGGGTGAGATGCTGTCACTATAGTTGTGAAACCTAAGAAAATCGAAAATTATGGGCATCCGTGGATGACCTAACGGCTACTCAACCTGCTGCTAACAATTTTAAAGTCAGTTTTAAATAATTTGTTTCCCTTTCATTTTAATTTGTCACGTTAGGCGAATCTTGAGGGCCCCAATCCTTAGCTTTTTTAAGCTATCCAAAAACCAATCATCTATATAAGCAGTTATAACATACTGAGAAGATTGACAACTGATTTCCTAATTTTAAATTAAATGAAAGTCCATACCCAAAATTTGTTTTTTTCCTTATGATTAAATTAAACATCCCATTCTGATCTCACTTTTCCCAGCACCTAAACCAATGGGACCCTGGGTCTGTGACAGCCTGGTTCGTTACAGGGTTTTTTCTCACAATTACGACCTTTTGGCGTTTGCTGGTAAATTTTCTCACTACACAATTTAACGTCATTTAATTAGCAGTGCCTATGGCATTTAGGCTTGCCATCTGGGTGTTTGGGTATCCAGACTGGCTGGCTGGTTTAAAATTTATCTGCCGCCATTATGACAGAGTCAACTTTCCATTATTTTCCTCCATTTCCACCTTTCTCATCAAGATGGGTATAGCAATGATCATTTTTTACCATATGAATATACAGTTGAGGGTTGTGAAGGAGTTTTGCTATGGCTAAACTGCTCCCAATGCCTTCTACATTTTACTCAGTTTACCATCAAAATAGGAACTTCATTCTTGAAGCCTCAAACAAGGCCTCAGTTTCTGATTACAGCTCCAAATCAGTATCCATAATGATTCTAAAAGCTGACGCTGCCCTGCGCCCAAGTTAGTTTGTTCTTGTACACCAGCTTATAAATTGTTGATGGTTCAGCCTGGTGAGAAAATAAATATCCCTTTTGCCATTCCAGTCCTGCTTCTATTGCAAATCGTGTTGTTTTCCCTGATCTAGTTGCAATCTCTTCCCTATCTAAATACATGACTTTATATTCCAATAAAAAGAATTCCGCCTACTTCTTAATACCTATGAAATTTAGTATTGGGCATAACAGAAGACTTTCATGGTCTTTGTTGAAATGAGAGCAGCAGGTAACTTCATGAGTATGGAGTTAGCCCAGCAGCTTGATTAGACTTGGACGTGGTGCCATTGGTGTAATGTGCAGAATAACCCAAGTTTTCAAATGTTACATCACTAAATCAACAAAACGCCCAGAAGAGAGTTGCCTTGATCTCATGGCGATCTAAGTGATTTACTGATTAAAAGAAATAGCTGCCGCTCCAAACGCACTTTGGAAAACTATACATTGTTCTGGAGATTCCAGTGTCCTACTTGGCTGAGGTACAGTGGCCAAGCCAATCTCATCACCCTTGGGGTCTCTGGAGTAATCTACTACTACATAGTAACCCCAAAGCATCAGAACGGGTTCCTTCATTAGTCACAATAATAAATAAAACTACCTTCTTAGCAAAACAAATTATTTAAGCAAGTATATAAGTTTATTATCAGTAGTTCGACATGGGATGTATCCATTTTAGAGCTCCAAACTAGGAATTAGATGCTGCTACCTGCAGGTTATAAAATGAACCTCAAAGTTAATCCTATTAAATAGTTTAAGCGCGGAAGCCATTTTGATCCCAGCATCAACAGCTGGCTGAAAACTAAATTGAACTTGAATAAATTTAACTAAGAAGTAATGATTGACTCAATTTTAAAAAATAGAAATTCAAAATCTGCCATGCAACCATCACGTGAGATGGAATTCCTTATGGTTCCAGTGATTAAGAAGTCATCTCATGTGAAACTGATTGTTACATTACCCCTCACTAAAAGGAAATCCCCATTAGTTCTCCCAGTGTGCGTGAAAATCATGGCCATGATATAATGGGTAGCCTTTTAAATTGGGAGGCAGGAAAATAATATTCAAAAATCTAGGGATCATGGAAAGTGTCAATGCTTCCCCTTGGAATTTCCTGAGGGCGCAAAAGGCCTCAACTCCCAGAATTCTAAATAGCATTACCCAACCTCCCCTACCACAACGGAGGAAGAAAAACCAGTGAAATAGGTGACAGGGTTAATTATGCTGGGTACGTTATCCTTCTCCTATCTAATAAAAAGTTGTTTGAAATAAGTTAACGCATGAAATAACCCAAGTTTCCGAACTTTGTGATGGTAAATCAATTACACGTTCAAAAGAGAGTTACCTTGATTTTATGGCAATCTAAGTGATTTACTTATTTAAAGGTTAGCTCCCACTCAAAAACGCACTTGGGAAAACTCAGCATTACTCTGGAGATTCCGGTGCCCCAATTGGCTGAGGTACAGTGGCTAATCTGATCTCATCACCTTTGGGGTCTCTGGAGTAACCTACATGCTACTTAGTAACCCCAAGGCATCAGAATGGGTTCCTTCGTTAGCCACAATAATAAATAAAACTATCTTCTTTGCAAATTTAAGATATTTAAGAAAGAAGGGAGGTTTATTATTATTAGCAAAACATGGGGTGTATCCATTTTTAGAGCTCCAAACTGGGATTTGGACGCTGCTACCTGCAGGCTATAAAGCAAACCTCAAAGTTTAATGTAACAATAATTTAGGCACGAAAGCCCTTCAATCCCAGTATTGATAGCTGGCAGAAACTATGTTTTACTTGAATAAATTCAACTTAAAGATTAATGATCAACTCAATTTATAAAATTAAAAATCGAAATCTGCCATGTAACTAATGCATGAGATGGAATTCCCTATGGTTCCAGCAATTAGGAAACCATTTCACATGGAACCAATCGTTACAATTAGTGTTGGTTGCATTATCAGCCACCCAACCTTCTTTCAGACTATAAAGCCACATGCCTTTCTCAGTCAACCAGTTTATTTTTGTTATTGCTTCTCTGTGATGCCCAACATTTAGTTCATAGTAATTTATGGTATGGGTTGGTGGCATGGGCAGCATTTGAGAATCCATCTGGAGATAAACATGCTTTTCTTCTCCAACAATCATGTAGAGGGCGAGTTTCCATTGATAGATACCCTCATTAAAGCTTGTGGACGTGGTTCTAATACAGCCCTTGTTTCCCCTGTTGGGCTTCCGCCAGATTCTACCACTTAGTTGATGGGCTATCAGAGCATCTTTGACTCTGTCAAGGCTAACAGCCTTCCCCTTATATGGAATTCAATTTAAATTTTTGGACAATGGTGCAAGTGGTTAATGTTGTTTCTCCACTGTACCCAAATATGGTGGAGGAGGATGTGGCCTCAATGCATGGTTGGACGTCATGATCAAGAATGGTTGGTTGCTCCAGGAGACATCTCCAGTTGCCTCCCCCATTGTCTTTGCCAAAAGGCAGATGGGTCACTCCATCCCTGTGTGGATTAAAGGCAACTTAATAAGATAATAGTCCATGACCCATACCAACTTCCAATAAAGCATAAAATAATAGCAAAACGATTGCCAAGTCACACATGTTCTCAAAACTTGGTCTTGTGAATGCCTTTAATCAAATTTAGGTGATAGAAGGTTAGTAATGGCTTACCGCTATCTGGAAAAAATGAGGCATATTTCAATTTCGAGTGATGCCCTTTGGGGTGAAGAACGCACCTGCAACATTCCAGAAAATGATCAATAGCATGCTAGGGAATCTCAGATTCTCCTGTGCAGTCGCATATATTGATAATATCCTGGTAAATTTCCGCTCCCTTGAACAACATGCAAAGGATCTGGAGGTGGTAGTGGCAGTACTGAATAAAGCGGGCTTGTTTTTCAAGCTGCTAAAATGCGAATTTTATCAGGAAGAAGTCACCTTCTTGGGTAATCTCATCTCAAAAGATGGTTATGCCATCCCACCCACAAATTTGGACGCCATCTGCAAGTGGCCAACAACAACCCAGAAGAAATTAAGAAGCTTCTTTGCCACATTATCTTTTTTGAAAAAAAATCTCCCACACTCTCACAGTTGGCTGCACCACAGCATCCGCTTACTGGTAAAAACATACCTTTCCGCTGGACGCCCAAGTGCCAGCTGGCATTTGATTCTATTAAATAGGTGTTCTTATCACCGCTAATCCTCAAGCATTTGGATCCTTCCAAATCCTTTATTGTAGCATGCAATGCTTCTTTGGCCATGGATGGGCTGTCTTGCTCCAGAGCATGATGGATTGGAACACTCAGTCGCTTACTATTCCTGCAAGTTTTCTTTAACTGAGAAAACCTGGGCCATCTACAACAAGGAGTACGCAGCCATGGTGTGGGCCTTGTCCACTGGTAATATCTTTGACAGTGTGCTCAGCACGAGTTGACTGTTCAAACTGACCACCAAGTGCTACTACATTTTTGCAATCCACAGAAGTTGGAGCTTTGTCAGGACCAAAACTACTATGACCTGTGCAGCTTCAACTTTCAATATGAATTTTTGAAGGGAACATGAACTTCCTTCCCAATTTTCTCAGTTGCAATCCCACACTATGCCCAAAAGATTCAGATGAAGCAGATCTAATCACAGTCTATCCCCCCACTCAAGTCTTGTCCATTGTATCTCTCATGGTTTTAGTAGTTGACTTATCTCTTCATTCATCTTTGGTGTCATGGGTCTTAGCTGCGCAGTTGGCAAGTTCATAAGGGGTGGACCTTATGGAGCGGTTGTCCCTCCCTTCCTCCAAGCATTCCTTATATTCTTTGGCGGAGGGGATCATCCAGGTTAAGTCACAGGTGTGGGTCCCTCCTCTCCTCCGAGTTGAAATCAATCAAGCCCATCATGATCCCCCTAGCAGTCGGTCACCCAGGGAATAAGAAGTGCATTGATTTGGTTAATTGCACCCATAACTGGCCTGGCTTGTCAAAAGATATTACAGCCTGTATTGTGGATTACATGACTTACGTGTGGGACAAATTAGACCAGTTGGGTAGAAATGGACTTTTGCACCCCTTGCAGAAGGCAGAGGGTCTATAGGGATTAGTGTCCATGGACTTTATTGTTAAGCTACCCAGCGCCCTGGGATTCACAGCAGTATGGTGGTTGTAGACCGCTTTACAAAATTCTCCCTGTTAATCTATGATCCTCCACTATTACCTCCAAAGAAACTGCCCGCCTATTTGTATTTCTTGTGTTTTCAATGTTTGGACCACTGCAGGAAATTATCAGCGACTGTGGGGCCCAATTTACGGTGCAGTTTTGTAATGAGCTCTTGGCAATCTTGAGGATTATACCCTGTCTCTCCACCGCATACCATCCATAGTTGGATGGTCAAACTGAACGAGTCAATATGGTCTTGAAGCAGTACCTGTGGTGCTACGCTTCAGCCTCTCAGGATATCTGGACAGATTACCTACCCCTCGCTCAGTTTTCATACAATAATGAAACTTTGCATCAAACGGTTTTTCCCCATACAAAGCAACCTTGGGGTTTGATCACTCATTCTCATTTTCCCATGTCTTCATCCAGAGGTACTGGCTGTAGCTAATCACGCTCAGATTATTTGGGACACTCAGCCCCTTGGTTTGGGAACATTTGACTAAAGTCATAAGTGATTACAAACAGTTTGTAGGTCAGAAATAGCTCCCAGCTCACGATATAAAGGTGAGATCATAAATTATGCTTGACATACTCCACTTGCAAATGCTGGCGCCCATGTGCAAGTTTGCAAGTAACCCCTCAGGTCCCCATTTGGTGGAAGAGGACTTGGGTGATGTTGCTTTCCGTTTAAAATTGCCACCCTACTGGAAGCAACACTTAGTCTTACATGTGTCTCAGCTGTTATCTTTTAAAGGGGCAATCCCCTTGGACCCCAAGCCAATTGTGATTGGGTGAGCTGAAGAAGCTGAAGTTGAGGGCATCCTGGCTTCCTGAAAATCCCTCCATTCATTCCAATATCTCATCACTTGGAAGGCTATCCAGCTTTTGAAAACAGTTGGGTCAAAGCCCAAGATTGCTCTAACTGCTTGGAGCCCGTCGAGGCTTTCCATGCCTCCCACCCAGATGCTCCACATCCTCCACCAAAAACGCCAAACTAATGATAATCAAGTTGCCCAAGGCCCATAAAATGTGGCCCACACTCTTTTCCCCAGTGTTGGTGCCCACACTTTGGCAAAAAGAAATGCTAATGTAAGTCCAGGTGAGCGCCCCCTTTATTTAAATCATGGGGTGTTCCCTTTCCCTCAAAAAAAAAGGGTCCTAGAAGGTCGGCTATTCCTCTCATCTCACAGAGCAACCTCGCCCATGTGGCAAATGACCATTGGGTAACATCTCTCCCTTTAAGGATCCTGCCTCCTGTTTTAGTACTAACTTCAGACAAATTAAAACAACAAATTAAGGGGATAGGTGCTGAGCTTTTGTGGAATTGGCATTCTCTTGATTTAAAAGGTCTAAATAAAGTTAAGGGCAATGTGCCCTCGTCATCAATATCTGAGAGCCCTAAATCATTAGAAACAAGGCCTGACAGGTGTGTACCTTCAATGAATAAAGCATCTAATGTAAGATTTTTGACAAAATTTTCCAATGACATCAGGCCATTTGGAAATGCTGATGCAAATTTGAAACCTTCCCTGTTAGTATTGCAACCCCCATCCAATAATTCTAGTTCGGTCCAATGGACGCTGGAGCGACCAGTTTATGGCGAGTTGTGCGTCACAAACCCATTACTGACCTCATGGGACCGCTCTTATGTGGGATTGCCTTGGGAGGTTCCCGTTGCTCGTTGGGTGAGATTCTGTCACTCCAGTTGTTGAAACCTAAGAAAATCGAAAATTTGGCATCCGCGGATGACCTAACAGCTACTCAGCCTGCTGCCAACAATTTGAAAGTTGGTTTTATATAATTCTTTTTCCTCTTCGCTCAAAGTTTATTGTGTTAGGCAGATCTCAAAATTACCAATCCTGAGCTTTTCTAAGCAATCTCCAAAATCAATCGTCTATCTAAGCTATCATAACACACTGAGAAATTGACAGTTAATTTTCTAATTTTAAGATTCAAAAGAAAGTCCATACCTAAAGTCCAAGTTTTTTTATGACGAAATTTAAGCCTCCCATTCTGATCTCAGTTTTCCCAGCACCTTAACCCATGGGTCCTGGGACCAAGATAGCCTGGTTCATTGCAGGGTTGTTTCTAACAACCACAGCCTTTTGAAATTCGCTGAAGAATTTTCTCACTACACAACTTACGTCTTTCAGGTAGCAACACCTCTGGCATTTGGGCTTGCCATCTGGGTGTTCAGGCATCCAGACTGGCAGAATGGTCTAGAATTTATCTGCCGCCATCATGACAGTTGTATGGTCAAGAACCCATGGTACCAGAATTACTAACCAAAAATAATTTCACAGTAAGACTGATCCTGAGCAAGCTATAAAGAAGTTGGCCCAGCATGTCATCCAGTTGCAATCAGAGGTGATGACCAACTTGGAAAAGCCTGTCACCAAAGAGGATCAAGCTGCTAATGTGTTTCAGCCCCTCTACCTTTCTTCCTAGTGTCAGACTTGGTGCTATACTACCATAATCAAATCACTCCCTGAAGCGAGAAGCTTGGGACTATCTGGTAAGGCCCTTTCGTCATCACTTATAACTGAGGAGATGAGTACTCTATCAAATCCCTGGGTACTGGAGCTACTGTTAACTGTGTCCATGGCCAGTTCTTGCGCCCTTACTCTTCCTTAACACTATTGGAGGGGTAATGCCTTACAATTACAAATCTGATTTTTTAATAAGAGTGCTGCAGTTCATAATAAGGACAAAATTAGCCAAAAGTCCCTGGACAATTCTTGGAGGAACCCCTTGAATTGGGGTAATATTTTCATTAATGATTCTTAGACAAAAAGCACGAGTTTGGGTAGTCAGATTGCACTGATCATGTGGCAGAATAAGGATAGTCCATCCGAGGTTCCTCCCCATCCCATTAACCATTTATTTAAATGACCTATGAGGAGACCACCCCCTTTTATAGCCTTGAAGGGAGTCCCACCAGCTGTAAAAGAATTCCCACGGTGTTTGGTTCAGACATATCAAATCCTTGCCTAACGGACTAATCCTGACTACTATTGACCCTCTATTGGCCATTCCGTTGAAGCAAAACAAGTTTTGAGAACTTTAGTAGGTCAAAACCCTATATTTACTAATTTGGATACTCATAACTTATACTAAATTTTTTGGCCATCTCACTTTGAGTCTTGGATTGTTTTTATACTAAGCAGTGACATAGTAGTAGGGGTCTCTTTTCAGCCTGTCGTTGTCACCAATAAAAAACCTAATAACCCTCTTATTTACTTTTTTTTAGTACTAGATGGTCCCAACCCAAGGAGGGGATTCATCAATGTAACCCTCTTATTTACCATATTTATAAGTTTTCTAGTTCTATATTAGCTATATTAAAAGTCCCTTATATTTTAAAACAGCAGTTATGAGTTCCACTTCTCCTGCTTTTTTAAAATTGTCAAATCCTGTACCATTAGCACCAGCGAGCACTAACTTGTGCTAGTACTTTGACAAGTGGTGCTCTTTCAGATATTCCATATATATCTGCCCTCATGCAAAAATATTTGACTTCAACCTTACCATTATATTTATCTTCTCAGACTACCTTAGGAGCAATCATAATATCAAAAAATTATATTAAATATTATTTCTATACTAACAATAGTTTATGAAAAGAGTTTAGATCTGGAAAATTCCTTTAATAGGCTTCAAGGGAACAATGAGTACAAATGTAATTCTGTCCAATTGGCTAGTATCATTTCATCTTATCTTTGCAAAAACAACTATCTTTCTTCTGATTGGCTAGGGAGTGTATTGGGTTTCCGCTAGATGTGCTCACTGGTACTAATGCTGGTAAACCCAATAAGGGGTTGACCTCATGGGGATAGGGTCAGCCTTGAGGACAGGGGCAACTCTAAGCGCACGTTAGGTGAGATTTTGTTTATTAGAGTGAAATTAAACTTAAATAAAATAAAATAAATCTTATTGAAAAAGTACTTTATTAGACTTATATAAATTGCTTTTTATAGGATACGTGAGGGAATGGTGCCTTAAGGATCATCATGGCCCCATCCATGTAGGATCTCTTGGTCTTCAGGATTTACCAGCATTTTGAACCTTACTTGGATCTCACCGCACTCTTGACTGGATCAGTGGAAACCCTCCTCACATGACTCATGGAATAAGGATGTAACGATTTCCCAAATTTAGAGTAATTTATGTAAAGCCCCAAATTCAGTATACCTGCTGTTAATATAGATTTAAACCCCATTCTCAAACTTATTGAGCCAGTTGGGATTTGTGCCCCTCAAATGATGGTATCAACCCTTCCCTAGACAAATCTTTTACCTAACCCAGAGAGAATCCCAACTTAGCCCCCTCCAAGCCTTGTTATAGGGGAGCAAGTTGTGGCCTGATGGTTCAGGTAGATGGAGGACTCAAGTTTGGAGGCGTATGGAGCCTCTGTCTTGATGCTGACCAGGTCAGCGATGCAGTACTGTGGAATGAGGCCATCCCAATATCATTAATGGTAAAGCCATAGACAATGGGAGCGCTGCATATTATGCAACGTTGGGATCTTGCCAGTAGAATTTGTTGCCCCAACGGTTGAGCACGGCATGCTCTTGGAGGTAAGCCTCTGTGGTAAAGCACTCAGATCATTCTTCAACGGTGGTTTTAAGTTCCTCAATCCGCAATCTGCTGCTGGCTGAGCAATCTATTCTGTTGAGGTGGTTGGCTTCAAGCTGCCTTCTGGTTTCAAGGTGAATCTCCTAGAGGTAATATAACTCAAGCCTAAGCTGAGAGTTGTCAATCTTGAGCGTCTTAATTTGGTTAGTCTTGGCCCATATCTCCAACTGCAGGCCAACCAGCAGCCTCAATTCCTGGATAACTTCTGACTTGGATGCCTTCAACTCCGCCTCCAACTGCACTATCCTTTTTCATGTCTCCTGCGCCATCTTGGCCATGCATGTCGTTGCCTCTTGAAGCTCCCTATCTAACTCATTTGCCATCAAACCTGGTTTATTTTGATCACCTTATCCGCCAATAGATCCAGGTAAAGTTTGGAGGAAATGTTGTCATTTAGTGGGCTGCATAGGCGAGCGACCCCATGAGCTTAGAAGATGACCAAACGATGGTAGGGTTTTGCTCCTTGAAGGTTTTGACAGAGAGGCTCTTCACGTGATGCTGAGCCACCTTCTCGGTATTGGGGAAAGCAAATCTCACTAATAACTGAAAGCGATCTGTGTGACAAAGTTTGAGAAGGAGATGCAAAGTGGGCCAAAAGGTTGCGTAGGAAATGTCAGCTGGTTTCATGAGCTTCACTTTTTCAGGACTCTCGTTTTTGTTGATATTGGTGCTATCCCAACCTGAGAGCCAAACTGGGTTGCTTGACATTTCGTTGTAGTAATATCTTGCCCAATATCAGGAGGGTAACCATCGAAGTCATAAAGTGTTGGATTTGCAGGAAAGGCGTCATTAAGCTTACAAATGGTGCATAGGTAAGTTTCAGGCATTTTATCTGTCATTTTTAGTGCATCATCGTATTGATTGATTTTGAGGCTTCCAGAAAATTCCTGAAGTTTGCTGCCTTAGTCAAGATTGGAACCTGGTTCTCAACTTATCCTAATTTTGTCAATTTGGTGTTGTTGATGCTCGCTGGCCACATTTGATTTGTCAATTGGCACTTTTGTTTTTAAATTGGCTATGCACTTTGTTTCCACTATCTGCTCTGAAGCGGCATAGTGGTAATTGACACTGAGCGGAGGATTTCGTTATTTATTACCTAAATAAATATTAGTTTTAGTATAAAATTATTTTTTTTGTTAAAATTCGAGCACTTAATTATTTTGATTTTACTTTTTTCAACCAGAAGATGTATTTTAGCTTGGAAAAATCTTTTTGATTTTGCTCTAAGCTGAGAGAAGCTTGAACATTTTTCTCTCATCACAGTAGACAGGTCCTAGCGTCCAATAGTCATTCCGCTGGGTAATATCTTCAAAGTCTTCATCTCCCCTAGCATCCCACATCCTCTTTAAACGTGATTCTTTATCCCTGTAATAGAATATATTTATTTAATTAATCTTTTTTCTTTAATATGCTGGCATTGTTGCTCAATAACACCTTTTTCAATTTCTTCTGGAGTACTTAACAGGTCAAGCAAAAGTTTCAGCTGACTGGGAGTGTGGAAGTGCACAAAGTCTTTTAGGGCACAATTAAAGGATTTACTTTAAAAGTCGGTTTTCCACTGTTACTGGGTCTCAGCCATTCCAGAGGAGGTAGTTCAAAAGATCAGCATCTGAAGTGCTCGCTGTGGGTTGGTTTTCGTCCAAGGTTGAGTTTAACTCCTCAGGGTGCGCCTTGGAAGCCCCCTGTAAGGAGAACCAGCTATTGGGTCTCTGCCAGATGCGCTCACTGGTGCTAACGCTGGGAGCTTAATAAGGGGGCTGACTGCATGAGGCTATGATCAGCCAAGAGGACAGGGGCAGCTCTAGGCGCACGTTGAGTGAGACTTTGTTCATTAGAATAAAATAGAACTTAAATAAATAAGATAAATTTAAATCCTGTTAAAAAATTACTTTTTTAGACTAACATATATTGCTTTTTATAGGGTGCGTGGGGACACGGTGCCTTAAGGATCATTGTGGCCCCATCCATGTAGGATCTTTCCTGGTTTTCTGGATTGACCACCATTTTGAACCTTACTTGGATCTCACCGCCCTTGTGACTGGATTAATGGAAACCCCTCTTCACATGACTCAGGGAATGGGGATGTAATGATTTCCCAAATCTGGAGTAATTTATGTAAAACACTGAATTTGGTACATGCTGATAATATAGATTTGAACCCCATTCATGAACTTATCAAGCCAGTTGGGAATTATGCCCCTTGAATGGTGGTATTGACCCTTCCCTAGACAAAGCTTTCACCTAACCTAGGGAGAATACTGACAGCCTGAATCTTGATGAGATCAAAAATTTACTTTTAATGAATTGTTTAAACCTGAATAAGCTACAATGAAGTGCTATCGTTGTATAAATTCTGATTATTCTTAACAAGATACCATGTATCCAATTATATGCAAAGATTTCTACCCAAGTGTGCATCAATATATTAAATTTAAATAAAACCTAACTACTATTAAAATTGAAATTTACCACCCAGATTGATGGACCAACACAATAAACTATAACCCATATTCAGAAAGTAACTATATATCCAGTATTATGCAAAATCAGTAACACGATGTTATAGGAAAAAGCGTGGTATGCCTAACCTTCCATCTGTGACACATTTAGCTCAAATGAGGCATCAAAAATTTTATAACAAAAGAATTTTTGTGTCTTTTTTTTTTTAGTACTAGATGGTCCCAACCCAAGGGGGATTCATCGATGTTTATTGAATTACGCCTGGGCTCCTAAGAGCCTGAGGCAAGGGAAGGGGAGGGGGAGGCATCGAGAAAGGGAGGGGGTTTGCGCGCCAGAGCCGTGCTTCAGTGACAACTGAGCGGGGAGGGTTGGCGACATAGTGCAGACCTTCAGGGCCATCTCAAAGTGTACCTGAAAGTGGGTGATCATGTGTGGAAGGGTCCACACCTGCTGGTCAAAGGCAGCACGAAGGAAGGAGTTATGGATGGTCCAGATGGCTGTGGCATAGGCGAGGACACGGAGGGGTCGGTGGCAACCAGGCAATGTCTGCTCAAACATGAGGTCTTGCAAAGGGTGTCCAGACCAGGACTGAGCATGGAGGAGCGCGCGGGCCTTTGGCCAAAATGCGGCAACACCTGAACAGGTGAAAAAATGATGGAGGTGGGAGTCAATAGGCTCCACACAGCGGGGGCAGCTTTGGTGCTGGAAGGTAGGGCCAGTCCGGTCCCCTGTCCTGTATGAACAGTGGAGCACCCTCCATAAGGTGTTGGACACCTTTGCTGACAGGATGGGGTGATAGACGTCCTTCCACAATTCCTTAAGGTCAAATCTCACGGAGGGAGGGAGGAGCTCAAGGAGTCTTGGGCGGATGGGAGGACGATCTTGGGGGTTGAGGCGAGTTGTGACAACTTGTCCATTGTGCACAATTGCATGGCGACGGGGGCTGAGGCCAGGGCCTTCCCTTCTGTATGGGAAGGCATGGTGGATCCGCGCGCCTACTCGTTTCAGGGCAAGGAGAGCCTGGTTCCAGTAGGGGGATGAGGATGGTTTTAGGCGATGGCCTGGGTGGTTTGTGAGCCACTCCCCTAATGAGGTCAGAGATGCTCTAGGAAGACCCAGCGCTGCTGACACTGACTAGCGGAGGGCGGGCGCCCATTGGGGCATGGGGGTCGCGTCCCAGCAGACAATCGGCCATAGGAACTTCAGGAAGATTGTGGTGGCGTGGGATCGCGTGTCCAGAAGCCCTAGGCCCCCTTCATTGCAGAATCGGGCAATGGTTGAGAGGGCCATTGGTGGATGGTTTGAGCCCCAGATCCAACAGCGGAGGAGTACATTGAGCCGCGTATAAAAGGCATCTGTGAATGGGCAGACGTGCGCCAGAAACCAGACTTTGGAGAGGAGGAACACATTGGCCATCAGAGCTTGACCCTGGGGGTGATGTGCCGCCGGTTCCAGCTGGCAATCCTGGAGTTAACTGCTGCAAGGAGCAAGTCCTCATTGTCTTTTAGCGCAACTCCTTGTTGGTTGGTGAGAACGCCCAGGTGACGGAAGGTACCGCGCTCAGGTTCAATACTAAATTGTGGGGGGAAGGTGGGGGAGCCGACCTGTACAACTGTTGTCTCGGAGGTGTTGACCATGTCGTTGGACGCCTTGGTGTACCTCTCAATGGTCACAGCAGCGAGGGCAACATCCCCAGGGCAGCCAAATGCAATGGCGGTGTCATCTGCAAATGCCATGGTGCGTGTGGGGGCTTTACCTGGGACCAGAATCCCTGTTAGCTTGTCCTGTAAGGAGGCCAAGATGGGGTCAAGGGTGATGTTAAAAAGGATAGGGCTCAGGGGGTCCCCTTGCCGGAGACCTTGTCCAACTGGTACTGCCACTGTAAAACCCATTGGCGCCAGGACTCTGGTGTGGAGCTGGTCATAGAGCGCTGATATCCAGCGCCTAGCTGCGGGTGGGAGATGGAAGCGGGCCAGGAAAGCATCAATATACTTCCAGGCTACCCGATCATATGCTTTCTCCATGTCCAGGAGAGCCACAAAGCCATTCACCTTACGTGAGTTAGCAGTCAAAGTCACGTGAAGGTCATTATAGTTGTCCCATAATGACCTCCCCGGAATAAAACCGTGTTGGGATGGGGAGAGGCGAGGTGACACCCATTTGGTGATGCGGTTGGCCAGAAGCTTCGTGAAGAGCTTGTGGTCTGTGTTGATCAACGCTATGGGGCGCCAGTACGCCAGGTTCTCACGGTCTGACTTCTTGTGAATGAGGGTCGTGATTGAGCCTCTGGAGTCGGGGAGGACCTCGCCATTCACCAAGAGTGCAGCGAAGAGGTCGCGGAGGGTTCTGGCTATCACTGCAGGTTCCAGAAGGTACACCTCAAAGGGTATTTCGTCTGGGCCTGGGGCTTTAAGCCGTGGGGATTTCAGAAGGGTTTCCATCACCTCCTGGATGGAAATAGGCGCCAGTAGAGCCTCATCAGCCCGTGGGTCAATGGGCGGCTCTGGAGCCCGCCACAGGAAGTCTTGGATGTCTGATGGGTACACCTGGGTGGCATGGAAGAGGCTGGAGTAGAAGCGGTGTAGTTCCTGCGTGATTTCCTCCTTATCTGAAGTGGTTGTAGTGCCAATCTTCAGTGCAGTAATATCCTGCGCTGTTGACCGGGCTTTCTGTTTCTGAAAGAAGAAGCGGGTGGGGCGTTCCCATTGAGCATAGTAACGAGATGTTGTAAAGTTTGCTGCCCGTTCTTCCTGCAGTGTGAGTTTCAAGCGTAGTGCTTCCTGCGCCGCTTCCCAGTCTTCCAACCATCTGGGAGAGGGCGAAGGCTGGCAGTTTCGCTCTAGATGTCTGATTCTGGCTTCCGCCCTTTTGACTCTGGCGCGAGCTGCAGTCATCTGGGCTTTGGCACAGTTGTAAGCAACGCGGGTGATGCCCTCCTTGGTCACCGCCCATCTAGCCTTGTGGTCAAGCAGGTGGGGTGGGGGGAGGTGAGAGTCTCCCGGATGGTCATAGACAGCTTCTCCTTAGTGAAAGGGTTGTTGAGAAGAGCTGGGGAAACCCTAGGCCAGAACCTACGCGACGGTCTAAGTGTGGTGGTGAGGACAACGGTGAGTGACCTGTGATCACTCAGATGGTTGTCACGAGAGATGGGAGAGGAGACGCGGCCAATTAGCAGGGGGCCAATCAGTGCCATATCTATGCGTGACGCTGACTGGAAAGCTCCTCCATCATACTGGATCCTAGTCATGCAACCTAGGCCAGACGCTGAGGGTGGAAGCGCATCTATAAAGCCACTCAGGCGAAGAAAATCCTGCAGGCGACTTGATCCAGGGCGTTCCTTTGCTGCAGGGGGTAAGAGTCACGGACGCGACTTATGGTTGTGTTGAAATCTCCTAAGAGGACTGTATTCCGAGGGAGATTGAGTTGGAGGAGCTCTTCCAAGAGCCGATTTTGCTCCTGACCTGCATTGGGCAGGTAGATGCTTGCAGCGAATAAGGAGAAGTCAGGAGTGGTGAGTTTGGCCAGTATGAGGCGGCCACTTAGATATTGTGAAAAAGAATGGGTTTATTCTGGGGATTCAAAACAATGAGGGCGGCATGGTTTGTCCAGAAGGAGTTGCCTCCAAACTGTTCATTCCATGCAGATTGTTCGTGGGGGAGGATATGGGGCTCCTGGACAGAAGCGATGTCAATTTGTGCTGACCTGAAGTTTCGGAGGAGGCGGGCTCTCCGCTTAAAGTCCCGCAACCCATTTGCGTTTATGGATTGCAGGGCCAGGGTGCTGCCATGGGGACTCATAGCTGTTCCCCTCCATGTCCTGGGGGGTTGCCAGCGCTTAAACCTGCTGCTGTGAGGCGGCTAGTTTTGAGTCCTTTAGCTTGACTATTAGCTGCAATCCGTGAGGAGCGTCAAGGGTTCTGAGGGGAAGGAGAGGGTGGGGGCGGAGGACCCAGTAAGCCAGCCTAGGATGCTGCCCCCACTCCGTTGCAGGTGAAGGACCTGAGGGTGCTCAATGGTGACCTCCGCGGTGTCCCCATTTGATGAGTCTGAGTCCATATTCACTTCTTCCAACAATGCAAAGGATCCGCGCGAAATGGACTGTGGGGTTGGGGTAGGACTCTTTGAGGTGGCACTTCTACCGCAGGCCGCGAGTTGCTAGTCCATGCTGGTGGGCATAGCTCCATTGGGAGCTGAGGGTTGATGCGATAAATTGCTAGTGGAGGTTGGTGGGGGTGCCGCGGAGCCCTGAGTGGGGGTGGCTGACGAGGGGCACCCTGTGGGAGATGCCTTGCGCTTGGTGAGAGAGGGAGTTGACTCTGGGAGATTGGAGGGGGTGCCCATTGGAAGGGGGGCATGAGCGCGAAGGTATCCCATACCAATAATGGGGTTAGCTGTTTCAACTGCTAGGCGTAAGGCCTCAGGGGACAGGTCTTGAACGAGAACCCATTGTGTGGGTTGTGGAATTGCTGCTGCAGCCACGTGGGATCGTTTTTGGCCTGGTTTAGGCCCCTGAGTGGTGGCTGAGAGGGCTTGTTTTCAAGCTGTGCAGCCACTATACAAGTGTCCAAGGGCGTTACACCATGAACACCGGGGGCGCGCCTGATCAGGGTCAACAAAAAAGATCTCAGGGCATGCCCCCACTACCGCCACACGAGGAATAACCTTAATGTTGCGGGATACAGTGGGGGAGGGGATAAACGACGCCCTAGCAGTGCGAGCTCTTTGAGTGGGAGCATAGTAAGAGGGGACGCTAAAGTCCACTGAAAGAATAGACCCAAACTCCATTAAACCACGATGGAGTGCCAGTTTAAGAGACTCAGGATCAACAGTCGTTGGTAGGTTGGAAAAAGTAACCCATGAAATTTTCTCCAGGTGAGAGCGTGTGTGGGAGATGCGAAGAGATCCGCGTGGAATAATGACCTGGAGGGTGGCAGCATGGTCAGCAAGGGCAGCTTCAGTGAAGCCCACATCGATGTAGTGGCCCTCCACTGATTCATGGATGGTGGTGTTAATTGGGAATGTCTCCGCAATTGCTGCAAAGTATGAGAAGTAATCCTCTGTATAGAATTCAACAGGGTTATGCCCATAATAAAGGCAAATTGCGTGGGAGAGGGTTGAGCGAGGTAGATCTTTTTGCGCTCTAGTTTCGGCCCCTTTCTTCTTAACATCAGCAATAAACGCCACTTCACCGGGATCAGCTTTGGGTAGCGTTGGTGCCAGAAGTTTTTGCCACGCCCCAGTGGCTCCTTTGGTACGTTTGTGTTTGCTTTGGGCTGCAATTGCGGGTTGAGTGTGAGCTGGTGGTTTGGACAAGTTTGTGGAGTTCCCTTGTTGCTGGAATGTTACAGCAGTTGCTGGCGTCATATTAAATTGAGGGGCGGTTTGTTGGGCCTCGCTAAATTGGGGAGGCCCATCCAGATTGGAATTAACTCCAGCCAGTTGGGAGGGGGAGATGTTTCATCACCATCCCAATCTATTTGGGTAAATTCAGCCCGAGTATTTGCTGTGATTTCGTGGGCAAAACTCACTGGCTGATTGGTGAATTGGTCGTTTTCAGCATATTGAGATAAAGTGCTGACTTGAGAAGTGCCGATTATGGGGTTTAAATGGGACGGGTGAGATTGGAACTGGTGTGAAGTTCCAAAATCTGAACCATTTAAATCCCCATTGGGAAGAGTAGATTGTCCCAATTTGGTGCTTAGTGAACCAGAATGTGCGGCTAATCCAACCTTACATCCGAGGGTTTGGGGGCCAGGTGATTGTTGGGCCTCGCTAAATTGGGGATTCCCATCCAGATTGGAATTAACCTCAGCCAGTTGGGAGGGGGAGATGTTTCATCACCATCTCAATCTATTTGGGTAAATTCAGCCCGAGTATTTGCTGTGATTTTGTGGGCAAAACTCATTGGCTGATTGGTGAATTGGTCGTTTTCAGCATATTGAGATAAAGTGCTGACTTGAGAAGTGCCGATTATGGGGTTTAAATGGGACGGGTGAGATTGGAACTGGTGTGAAGTTCCAAAATCCGAACCATTTAAATCCTCATTGGGAAGAGTAGATTGTCCCAATTTGGTGCTTAGTGAACCAGAATGTGCGGCTAATCCAACCTTACATCTGAGGATTTGGGGGCCAGGTAGCTGGGTATCGCCCCTCATGGAGGGAGCCGGAAACACAGTGTCAGCAATAATAGATGGGGCTGAATTAGCTGACACAATGGGGGAGGTGAATGTCTGGATGGGCTGAGTTGCATTCAACTGAGCAGACGCCATTAAAACAGCGTGGGTGATGGCCTCCTTGGTTGGAGGGGGCCCAGCGGGTTGGTGGGAGGCAGCGCACACAGAGCTGTTAGGCGTGCAGGTTGCAGAAGTGCGATCAAGTGAACTGGCGCTAGTTGGAGTAGCTCCAGGTTGGGGGGTGGTGCCTGCTTTCATGGCTGCTGCTTGAGAGCGGGTGATTCTGGTTGACCCTGAGGTGGGTAACCGAGGGTTGCTTCGTTTGGGGGTGGTGCTGGCTCGTTTGGCATAGCCTGCGGGTTCTTTTGCGGGGTTTCCCGCCATATTTGCTAATAGTTTTCGTAAATCTCTTTAGTGGAGCTAAATTTCAGGCTGAATTGATTTTCGAAAAGTGATGCTTAGCAGAAAAGAATTTTTGTGTCTCATTAATGTATTTCTTTAAAATCATTGGTTAGAAATTACACTTCATATTGAAAATATATATTATCAAATATGATATAGTTTGATCCCTAATCTTTAAATTAATTAATCCTTTCAATTTCAGCAAATGTTAAGCTTAGTTAACTTAGAAAAATAACTTTTGTCTCTTATTCTTCTGTAAAGTACTAAGCCTAATGCATATGTTATATTGTGGTAATTCTGAGTTAGCACCAAGCAATTAACTAACTATCCAGAATTCCTACAGGCATGCTACCTCTTGTAGTCCTACTTACCCACATCCTGCGCAAACTGAATGAGATACCTCAGTGTTTACCTTAGAATTGAATTTTGTAAGACTGTTACTATTAATTTACATAAATGATGAATGCAATATTTGGGGGCTACTGTAACAAACAGTATTAATCCGTTTGTTGCATTTCAATTTTAGGTTTAAATTTCCAAATCCAAGTCAATTCGTTTAAAAGATTTTTTGGTGTTTGTCAGGTTCAGGCTCTGGGTTGTGCCTCGCCTATAGTATTGATTAGGTTCTTGTGAGCCTAATCAATACTATAGGCGAGGCCTGGAAGTGCGACTTTTAAGGTTGAGCCCATGCAATTTCAAACTTCATTTGGAATTCTCTCCCTCTTGATTCCCACTCTCACATGGGTTTCTCTGGTGGCTTTGGGGCCACCCTTACCTTATCTTATCTGATGATCCACGCACAATAAGTTTTCGTCATGTGTAAAAACTGAGATTTCAAGGCTTGATCTCCCTCAAAAATCCTGTCTTTTACTTGGTATGTTTGCGGCATCAGATTATCTGAGATTCTTTCATCTGCAAATCTTTATTTGACAATAATAAAATAAGGTTAATTAAAGGGTTTGCAATCTTGCATCCTTATTTCATCTTTGCCTTGTTCGAATTTCCCTAATACTAAGGTTTACTACCTCAAAAGTCCAGCTCATGCTGGACATTCAGCGCCAATTGCATCAATATAAGGTAAGATGGCGATCAGAAACTGGGATTCTTCCAACTGTTACAGCTACCTCCAGTTTTAGTTTTCATTAAAATCAAAGCTCTTGGCATCACTGCATCTTTTATTTAACTGAGGTAAGCCAACCAGTGGATTTACATTGCCAAAAAACAAAACCTAAAATTAAATCCTCACTGAATAAAGATGAATGAACTGCCTAAAATGAGCGGATGACACATATAACGTGAACTCAACCAACCAGGTGGGACACCGGTAACTGCTTATCCCATCAAGTAAGAAGGGGAGAGGGGGTCAGGGGCTTTCATCCTTGGCAACGTCCTCATCCCACAGCAGGGCACAGGCTATGGTGGAGAGCAGGGGCGTTGGGGCGTCAGCGGGATGTGGAGATATATTTCCAATTAATATAGTGGTAATAATACATCTGCTATATATAAGTGTTCTGACGTAATTTGCCAAAGCTAGTTCAGCTTTCATGCATGTGTTGGGTAGTTTTTTGAACGTGGCGGTATTAGTTCAGGTAGTCTTTGATTTGGGATTCCGTGCTACCTCTGCCACATGCTGGATGACATCATTGGCTTCTTTGTGGGCTTTGATCAACATATTTTTTGTACCTTAATGGCTTTGGAGCGAATATTGGGAGGAGGGATTCCTCCTGCAAGTATTGCCACTGATTTGGCGGCAGCTTTGCGGAGAGGGTGACAAACTGGCTTAATCATTGCTTCAACAGCCAGCTGATGGTCACCGCATAATGTTTCATCGTTTTGCTGGGGGGCGTATAAGCAATGGGGTAGTTCCTCATCTTGGTCAATATACACAAATTGCTCAAATTGTATATTGTGGTCCTCAATTATATTCCCAGACTCATCAATTTCAGCCAATAGATCCCAAGGATTTTGGTTGACCTGAATTGGGGAGTTGGCATATTCCTATGGTTTGGTTGGCTTATTGGAGGATTAATGGGATCAAACTGGGGACCAATCTTGTGCTTGATTGGATAGAGCATTTGTGGCATCAGGGCGAGGAGGAGTTTATTAGTGGCTGTTGGCACAGCTGCAGCAACAGGCTTTGGGGGGAGGGAAGGTAGGACCGTACCCCATACCAAAGCTGCGTGGGTTGGGCAGTAGATTGGAGGCTGGTGGATGAGAAATCAGCACCGTCAGAAGCAGCTAGGGATGGACGCTTGCATTTTGAGTGGTCCATCTTGAAATATTATGGACATATCATCCGTCCACCCTCAACACAGTCCCAGAATGGATGGTCAGGGGAAGAGAGTATAACAGCATGAGGGGGAATTGACAGGGCACTTTTATTTGAGTTAAGGCTGATCATGACATACGTCCAAGGCCCAGTGAGGCGTGTGGCCCCATATGGACCACAAATTGTAAGATGGAGTTGGAGGCATAGGCTTTCAAACCTTCCATCAGCTCCTGGTGGAGCACTTCAGGGGGAGGTGGGTGGGAAAGCCAGTGAACTGAACCACCAAAATGGTATCCACTGGGAGCTGGGTCCTAATTGTGGGGAGAGGGGTACCCTGGAAAACCAGGGGCACAGTTGCTGCAGTGGCGACATTGGCTTCATGTGTGAAGCTGAGATTAAAATACCCCTTATAGGGGCAGAAGTCAATAAAACTGGCGGGACGCATCACTGCCTGAGCCATCTCAATAATGGCTTAGTCAGGGTAGGGAAAAAGCTTTCCATAGTCAACCCTAAGGCTGAAATGAATATTGCTCCAGAGGAGCACCAGGGGGCAGCGGGGTACCGCTTGGGTTTGAGCAAAGTGGACATCAAGACCTTTAGGAGGAACAAAATCATCCCAGGGGTTTAGTTTGATTGGTGAGCCAGTCCAAGCGCTTTTTCCAGTCAGACGGAAAGCGGTGGGGAGTTTTGCCACTGCCCCACACTGGGGCAGCTGGCAGGGAATCCGAGGACATCAGAGAAAAACTACTGCAGGTAATAAAAAAACTTTTTTTAACTGTATAATTTGCTTGGAAAGTTATGCCAAGCGGAAAAAAAGAGTGTGGCGTTGCTACATCTTCTACAAGATATTCCTGACAGTCTAGTAGTATTAACTTATAGCGTACAACCTCTCCTTCAGAGTTACTTTGAATTATATGTGACATAGTCCATTGGCAATTTTATAAAGTAAATTATTGCATAATTGTCATAAAAGTAATTTATTTGAATTATGGATACACGCTGAGTCCTTCTGTCAGCTTCAAATTTAAATTTCTTAAAACATCATTTTCAGCATTTTCTGCCTACCTTAACCCAATAAGTATGGTTCTTTTCAAATACCCTAAATTGAGAACAAATACTATAATTATGCTCTCTTAATATTAGTGCATGTCATTTGTAACAATGCTGGAAGCTTGGTATTAAAACATACTTAAATGTTATATTACACGTTTGACTTTGAATATGAATTTTCTTAATTCTGAATTACTTGTGCTATTTTGAGAGCTTCAGGTAAAAATTTCCTACTTTAAGTCCTCCTTAATTATTATTTCTTTTATATTATGAACATCCAACCGTTGCTTCTGACTGTTGTTGGGATTCTAAGGCAAACCCTTCACCACTTGTAAAGATTCCATCATTTCTAAGTCTTTTATAATCAATTGAGCTTATTCATGAATTTGTTTGTATTCTCTCTAAATATTTAGCCTTTAATGTTTATGAAGTGTCTCCTAGAAGACAGATAAATTTTACTCCAACTTGTATCTTTCAAGCTATCCTTACATATAACAAGATATATTGTACAAGTAGAGTTACCCGCGTTGCTTGGGTTTATTTATTGCCAGACAATTTGAACTGATTAATTTAATCTATATGCTATAGAAACACAAAACCGCATGCTCATTACCATTGAATATATCAAACTGATTAATTAACAACTGCTTGCCCAATAAAACCTATCAAAAAGAATCAAAAACTACCAACCACTTAGAAAAACCTAATTAAATCTATGAATTAATCTAATACCATCTGTAAAAATTCATTGGCATGGGTTATTATCAGCAAACAACCCTAATAAACTTATTTTTGCACAGGTTCAGTTCTTGTGCAATCTGTTCGCATTGTATAGTACATGATAACATTGGTTGATTTTAGAATGACAACTATTATCCATAGTTGAGTGAAATTCTTATATCTCAGCCCAACGCTTGGCCAGTATTCCCACCTGAAATACTTGAGATGTCTTGATCTAGGGATTCTTTCCCTTTTTCTGTCCAACACATTTTCTCTGAGATTCCCTGGTTACAATCTCTTCAGTTAAACACACAGTCATCAGCATTACCCAATTGTTTCTCCTTCTTCGCTAAATCCCCACTCAGATCTTTACTCTTTTCTAGAGAGTCTCCCAATTATTGCACACAGCAATAATATCCTTGGGAAGAATAGAAAAATTGAAAGCTGATAATATTATACTACTTAAACTATATACCAGATGAAAACTTTTAAAACTATATATCTGTAATATGATCTAACTGTTTACTATAGAACTTTTTATTTTGGTAAATACTGTTTTTTTATTAAGAGTGAATTTAGGGAATTTATAGTGGGGATTTGGTTGTCTAACCCTTGGCGACGCGCGCGCGCGCGCGCGCGCGCGCTCTTCAATGAAACGGCAGCTGTTGCCATTGAATCACCCATCCTCGTCTCATCAGCGATAATCTTCCTCATCCTGGCTAGGATTCTGTCGTTGACATCCTTGAGACCTAAATGGAAAATGTCAGAAAATGTGTCCCTAACATTTTCCTCTTGATCCAAGTGAACTAACCATATTTGGCTAGTGACCAGCTTTGGTAATAGGATTTATTACCCATTAATGCAGGTTATGCACCAACTGATCAATTTGCTAGTTGCAGGTGGCATCACTTGTCTTGAAATTTACTACTCATTCCAATCAGTTGGTGATGAAACCTGACTGATCCCAATCTTTACACCTGATAGTTAATCACTATCAGATGCCCCTATTTCATTGGCAACTCTGCCCAACAAGATCTTAATTATCCATCCGGATAAATCCCTAATGGATATGACCAGGATAATATCCTAAAATCCTGTAAACATAGTTACTCCAAAATTAGGGGCCACCAATTTCCAATTCACCTCACATTAGGTAATTGTCCCCTAGCGATTCCTGGTAATCTAGCAGGCTGGGAATATGGGCAAAAATATCAACACATCCCCCCCTCTTGCCTAGATTTCCAGCGAGAAAAGGACTGGGGCATGAGAACACTGCTTCAGACACTTGGTCAAATACTTCATTAGCTCAAGAAGAGTATGATCATTAATACTCAGTGCTGCTCAGGATGACCTTTGGCATGTGGCACTCTTCCTCTTCCTCATAGCTACCACCTACCCAGAGCGCAGTCCCCATGATCTGCTGTCATGCCGGGCTGATCAATTTACTTGTGACAATATTAATCCCAGGATCCAGTTTTTCCCCATCAGGGCATATGACCCGCTGTCATATTCAGGATTCTTGATCTGGCATCCTTGAATTCCTGATTTTCTCCTCATCATAGACAGGAGACTCTTGCTGTCAATGTTTATTTATGGCCCAATTAAGAATATGTATTTATGTTCGCCCTTGTTATTTCTTTCATAACCTCTTGACTCAAGTCACCCGTAATTCTTCTCTTGGAGAGCTTATCCCATTAATTTTGAAATTAATTTCTCCAAAATTGGAGCTTAATGGATTGTAGAGTGCATAATGTCAACTTCCATGTAAGTCCGACATCCACTCTCATCCAGCTCATATATCAAATTCTGAGTTTTGGTACCAGCAGCTTTTACTCAGTTTGTTTGATCAAGATATTCAGCTCTTCCAGAAGATGAGTCATGATGTGCAATGGAACCTCTTCTATGGTCCTTCCAGGACTCATATGCCTAATATGGCACCAGTGGCTAGTCCTTCCATTAAATTACTGAAATTGGTAACCAACCCTCTAAACCAGGCTTACAATCATTTTGAAAAACTCTCAGCTTACTCTTCCTCTGTTGTTGATTCCAGAGTTAAATTTCAAAACTCTCCTGTATTTGGCTCCTTTTTCAGGTGCACTGACCATCATTGTAGATGCTCCTGAGATTATGCCTTTTGCTCTTGATCGCTCTTTTCTTGCCAGGTCAGACCTGCTTCCTGAGTTCCTCTTCCATCTTGGACAATACTACAAACCCACAGTCCTGGCTACTGAGCTCACCATTGGTAACAGTATTCATTTTGAGCTCCCCTACGCCGAACTATGGGCCCAAGTCACTGAGGCTTTGTTCCTAGCGCTGACCCCCTCCAATATTGAGAACATCCTAGATCAGGAGACCGTCACTTATGCTCTTTGCTTTGCCAGCTTAGTTTTTAAAAAGTTGGTCCATGAAGCTTCCAGCCTCTCCTGGGTTTTACCATTCCTTCATCTTCAGCTTCCAAAAAGCCCATATTCATCGCTTTCAGGATGCCATTTGCTCCCTGCACAACTATCTTATCTCGGGCACTTCCCATTGGTATCTTCTGCTGATGGTTTTAGTAGGGGGCATAATTTGGCAACCCTGTCAAGCATCCCTTGTTCACTGCTGGCCCATATGTCCAGTGTTCTTGACAAAGCCCATCGTCAGGCGCTCAAGACTAATCTTTTGGCTCCGGTACTATATTGGGATTACTTGGGGTTATTTGCTGACTGCCTCTTTTTATACTGGTGCTTTTCTCCCTGCTCCGGGGTTTTGAGATTGGCTTCTTCTGACATTTCAATTTCCCTTCCCTTAGTCACTTTCTTGCAGGTATCTGCATCCACTCAATGAACTTGTTTTAAGTAGGTCTAGCCTTTCTAGCGTCCAATCATACATAGAATTTGACGTGTTATTTACTCCTACTGTGATCCATCCTCCCTCCCCAAGAGGCAATGTAGGCGGAATCATCCCCAAATTGATTATAACCATTAAAAAATAAAGATTAAAAAATATATTGAATTTCTCTATGCTTTTTAATAATCTTTTTTCCCATGTTTTTATTATTCCTTTATTTTTTCTTCTTTTTTCCCATATTTTTATTAATCTTGTGTTTATTTTCTTCTTTTTTTTCATGGGACTTGACCTTTTATGGTTCAGCAGTCTATCTTTTTATTTTTTTTTCTAAACTGGATCCTGGGTACATAAACCTACCAGTTTTCTATGGTCTAAAGGTCCTTTTTGGACTTGACCATCTAGATTGGTTCAGAGGTCCTTTTTTCAGACTTGACCTAATCATCAGGACATGACTAACTAAATGGTTCATCAGTCCTTTGGGAACTCTTTTATTTTCCTCAATCCATCACTTTAGATACTTAGCATAGACTTGATTTATAACTCTTCCATCTAAGAGATTCTTGATGGAGTAGGCATCAGTCGCTGTATTGGTGATAATTCTAAACGGACTTGACCACAATGCATCCAGTTTGTCTCTTCTTCTGAAACCATGCATATCATAATAGGCTACTCTTTCGCCTATTTGATATGCTGCTAAGGCCAGTTGTTTCTTATCATCTGTTAATTTCGCTTGTATCCTTTTCTTCAATGTAGTATCTTATGCTTGCAATTGCATATACAAATAGGCTATTCGTCAGTCAGTTCAAGTACTGTTCAGCACTCATCCCCAATGTTGGTTCCACCATTATATATAAAATCAGTGGCAATGCGGCCTTCATCCCATATAACAAACTTAAACGGCGCTTTTCCCATCACCATATGATGACTAATATTGTAGGCAAATGTCACCAAACTCATTTACGTTCCCCACTCAGAAGTTCTTCCTGTGACCAGCTTTCTCATCATTGTGGCCAGCGTCCTATTCACTTCTCCTATCAGTCCATTCGTCTCAAGCTGGTAGGGTACTGGCATGACTCCTCTGATTTCCATTATCTCATTCAATTGCAGGATCACATGCCATGTGAAGTTTGTCCCATTATTGCTAAGCAGGACCTGTGGACATCTGAGTTGATATACTACTTGATCCAGGATAAACCTTGCAGTGCTGGTAGCGTCTACTTTCACAGGGCCTTCATCTTGACCCATCTCATCAGATGATCAATGGCAATTATTATGTACTTGACTCCCCTTGTACTCATTATCAGTGGTCCCATTATGTCTAAAGGACACCATATGCCAGGCAAATCCAGGGTGGACCAGTCAGTATACAGTTGTATTCTTATGTAGCTTGTTCAGCTGGCACTCCACACAACAAGCTAGATAGTCGGCAACATCATAGTTGATTAATCTCAGTAGTAGTACTGGAGAATATGATTTATTATTTTTCTCATGCCTTCATGCCTGACAACCTTATGAGCAGCTTGAAACATAGCTGCTCTTTCCAACAACTTTGGTAATAATAACCGCTTCTTGTTAATCATCTTAAGCACTTGTCCATCCATGGTCTTGATGTTTCCATTGCTTTCTGAAGCACACCTTGGATTTCTCAGGGCTCATTTCCGATTTCTCCATTTGATAATTATCTGGAATAGCTCATCCGCCTGGGAATATACCATCTGGACCATTGTAACCACAATAAGCCATCCGCATTTTGGTGAGAAGCCCCGCTTGGTGTACAATCTCATAATCATAAGCCTGTAGCTTAAGTGCCCATTGGGCCGGTCATCTTTCTGGTTCTCTCAAATTATGGAGCCAACGAAAAGAAGAGTGGTCCGTCACCACTTTAAAGTGTCTTCAATGGATATAAACCCAAAATTGCTTACAGGCTTAAATGACCACAAGGCATTCATGCTCAGTTATGGTGTATTTTCTCAGCGGCTGAGAGTGTCCAGCTCATATAAGCCACAAGATGTTCATACCCAAGTTCAACTACTTAGCTTAGTACAGCTTCAATCGCCATCAACGAAGCACTGGGCTGTATAATAAGCTCTCAATCAAAATTTGGATATTTATAGATGTAGAATCTATTAGATACCGGTGTAGCTCATTGAAGGATTCCTGCACTCGCTCATTCCATATGATTTCTTTTTTGAATCCTTCAACAGATGGAATAAAGTCTCGGCCATTTGGGAAAAGTCCTGAATAAATCTTCTGTAGTATCCGACCATCCCAAGGAACACTTAGATGTCTAAGACACTCTTTAACACAGCCATTCGTTCTATGGCTTCTATCTTCTGGGCTTGCGGCTGCAATCCACTAGAGTTGATCACTAATCCCATATATTTTAACTCTTTTTTGAAGAAGTGACACTTCCTCAGCTTAATTTTCAGGTTAGCTGTGGACAGTCACTTGAATACTTCTTCCAAGTGGTGTAGGTGATCATTAAATGTCCTACTGAACACATTGATATCATCCACGTATACCAGGGGTGCACTACAACTCCAAGTCGCTCAGTATAGCGTCCATGGTTCTCTGGAACGTTGCAGGCGTATTACATAGACCCTATGGCATCCTTGTCAGTTGGTATAGCCCCTGCGCGGTAATAATTACGGATTTTCTTGGTCTTCTTTTGGCAATTCAATTTGTTAATATCACGAGATCAGATCCATTGTGGAGAAATACTTTGCTTCTCCCAATCGGTCTAGCACATCATTAATTCTTGGTAGGGGATAAGAATCCTTCACATAATCTTATTCAGCTTTTGGTAGTCAATCACCACCCAGTTGGAGTCATTCTTTTTCTTCACTATTAGAATCAGACTCACCAGGGACTCAATGACTGAACTAGAAGCCCATGCTTCAATAGTTTGCTGATTTCATCTTCCACTACCACTTCAGCCACTTTTGATCATTGTATTAGTCTCATCCTTATCGGCAAATTTTCCCAGGTGCCAACCTTGTGGATCACATCTCTTGCGAATCCCAAATCGTGGTCATCTTGAGCGAATACATCCGGATACTTTTCAAACAATTTGAGCTGCTCCTCTTGCTGGCCTTCCAACAGATCAGCAAGTTGCTTTTAATCAGCCAATTGGTTGATACTATCAGTTACCCCAGCCAGTAAACCCATCTCATCAAGAGTCCCAAAATTTATGGAATCTCCTCAATTTTTCCGTTGGGATCAGATGAACAAACGTGATGATCTGATTCTTCCTGATCTTCATCAGTTTTTACTTAAATTCGCCAGGAGAACTCGAATTTCTCCATGGCCCAGTATTATTATCCCAGAAGCCATCCAAGGCTCTACTCTGGACTTCTTCCAGGGGCTTCTGACCTCCCCATACAACAGCTCAGGTATCTCCAATATCAACTCCATGTCAAATATCATCTGAGATCCTTTGCGGTATGATCTTCTCATTCTTGATCCTCAGTGGAATTCCCCAGTTCTCTAGGATTTCCTTCGGCATCTCTTGTCACTTCTGACCAACTAATTGGTATTAATCAGGACAATGCCGACATTGTATATTAAATTGATGAAGTTGTTTCTCCTATACAGCGGAGCTTCTCCATCCTTCTGATATACCAATGGTAACATCTGACCCAATATGGTCAATGTATTATCCTCTAAGTTACATCTAACTCCGTACTTGCATAAAAATTATGTCCCAATCAGAATGTCATAGTTTTGGTTGACCAAAACTATTGCTGGCACAGATACCACCAACGACCCAAATTGTAGTGGAAAACCACTATACACTCCACAGGAGATGGTAGTGTTTGGCCCAGCTGCCTCGTACTCCTTCTTATGTTCCAAATCTGGCGAGATCTTCATCCTCTTTAACAGCTTAGTCAAGACATTGTTGATGGGTGCTCCGCTGTCAACAATTGCCCTCACCCGCACTTGATTCACTTATATGTCTAAATATGTAAACTTGGAGTATTGCAATATAGTGTTTACTGAGTGTATAGCGGCGTTACTAGATGAATTGAGGGTGTGAATAATTTGCGCTGATAAATCAGGAAACGATTCCTTTATCATGCTGAGGGGATTGACAGGTTAACCTCATCTAATCAGACTTCAGACAATTCTTCAGTATTCTTGGTGGTTTTAATATTATCCACCAGCTGTCATGCATAAAGCCGGGCAACTTCCTTGATTATCTCAGGGTCATTTCCCTTTGCCCCAGATCTGATCATTGCATTTAAGTCCAAATTGACCACTTGATACAGTTGATACTGTAAATCTTCATCCATGAACAGATCACTTATATTAGTTTCCTCTGTCATGATGTTGGGAGGAACAGGCTTCTCTGCAGCTCTAGACTGTTTCCCATCTAGGCCACGGGCCCTTTTCCCAATTCCTTGGTGGCAGCTGACTCTTTCGCCTGGACCACATTAATTTGATTCTTCAGCTTCTTACAGTGCACGGCGAAATGTCCTTTCCCACCACATCAGTAGCAGACTCTTCTTATTCAACTATCTGAATTCTTCGGGCTTAGTCCCTGGCACAGTTCAGTTGTTTGTCTCTTTAGCACCTTCGTTCCCCTTTGTGGGATTTAGATTTCACACCAAATTGGATTTGAAACTTCTGTTTGGGGAATCAAAGGTTGCTCCCAAAGTTTCAAATTTTCTACCATTTGAGAGGTAGTTATTTCTGTCATGAACATGGAAGACATCATGTGGTGCAAATCATGATGGGGCTGCAGGGCTGCTTGTAAGGCGATTCTGGCACTAAAGTCATCCAGTACCTCCGCTCCAACTAGGATTTGTGACTTCTGGTAGAACTGATCCGCGAAGCTTGCTAAAGACTTATCTTAATGGAACTGGATTCCCATAAACTCCTGTTTGTGCTTCGACATGTGCATCAGACTCTCAAATTCCTTCATGATGTCTGCCTTTGCCTCTGCATACGACCAGCTGTCCCCCTCCAGATGGGATAACACTAAGTTCTGACAGTCAGTGTCTAGGCAATTCATGACCGTCAACACACTTTTGATGATCCCCGTAGCCATACATGGTCATATCAAACAGTTAGAAAACTGCTGGGACATTATCCTGATGGAACGTTGGCAATTTCAGCATTGCCTTGAATTCCTCCGAGTTATCTCTAGCTGATTCTCTAGGTTTGGCCACTCGTCTCACTATAGGAGTGACTTTGGGTGTCATCTATAAATTGGCAGCAAAAGTGGGAGGCATGTTCCTTGGGGTATTCGACTTTTTAATTATCATATGAGAACTTCTTTCTTTGGCATTGCTTGTCACAATTGGCTCACAATTTCATTTGTGAGTTTAAAGTTCCTTGACCTGTTTGATCAGTCACTTTATATCTGCGCTATTATTTCTCAAATGAACGCAATCCACTTCTCGCTCTGTTTTAAGATATAAGACCTCTCAAACTAGGTCCCCTTCTTTCTTCTTTAACGAAGTTACTTTCCCAAGTAACTCGTTCCCAAAACTTGCAACATTATTGATCTCTTCCTCCATCTTAGCAACTCGTTCTTCCAAGGCTGCGAATTCCCAATGATCCGCTGAGTTTAGGGTATTCTGATTTACAGTGGCCAACTCCATCCACAGTTTGCGTAACTTGTCTTAATATGACATTCTTATAAGTTTTTCAACTCTAATACACCCCTGCAGTGAGCATCAACTTATAAAAATTTATTGGTTTGGGTTATTATCAGCAAACAACACCAATAAACTTATTACTGCACAGGTTTGGTTCTTGTGCAATCCGTCCACATTGTATAGTATATGATATTATTGGTTGATAATAGTATCATGACTATTATCCGTAGTTGAGTGTAATTATTATATTTCAGCCCAACGCTCGGCCAGTATTTCCACCTAAAATACTTGAGATATCTTGATCTAGGGATCATTCCCTCATTTTGTCCAACACAATCTTCTCTGAGATTCTCTAGTGGCAGTCTCTTCAGTCCAACATACAGTCAGCAATAATCCCTGATTGTTTTTCCTTCTTCTCTAGATCCCCGCTCAGATCTTTACTATTTTCCCAAAAGAGTCTCCCAATTATTGCACACAGCAATAATATCCTTAAGAAGAATAGAACAATTGAAAGCTGATAATAGTTTACTACTTAATTTTAATTTTATTTGTGGAAGGCTGACCAGGGGACGGACACTTCTGATAACTAAGCTAAACTAACAAAACAAACTTCAGCGAGAGGAGGGCACCCCAGAGAAGCAGATGCTGTCTCCTGTTTCCAGCGGGAACGCCAAGTGAAGGAAGGGGGGTTACATGTATAGGGCTTGCACCACTATTGAGCACGTATGTAGGAAGGGGTCTGAAATGTTGAACCAAACCGGGAACAAGGATGTGACCATCTGGCAGCGATGGGGTGGGAGTTACCCAAACATCCACGCTTGAAAGTGGTCCACAAGGTGCAACTGCAACCGGCGTAGAGCTTCCTGGATGGTGGGAGTGGAGCCTGAGATAGCATCCAAGACAATCGTGTGGATAGTCCACATAGCGATTGCAACCACTAAGGCACAGAGGGAAGGTGGAAGAGGATAAACCATGGACAGAGCAAAAATGTCCTTAGACAGACTAAGGGATGCGCCTGATCCTGGTGAAATAGACGCTGTACCTCATGCAATATCGCTTTTGAGGGAGGGCACTCTTCCAGGTGGTGAACCGACGTTTCATACTGGCCACACGCTATGCAAGATGAGTGGAAAACGTTGGAGCTCTTGGCAATATGGTATACCCATCTCAAGCAGCGCCACACACATGGGAACAAATATTCGGCTGCAGAAGAGGGTGGTGGGAGTACTTCCATATGGCTTTCTGAGTATCAAGGGAGTAGAGGATGTCTAACCTGTCCAGGTAGTCCACCCTGGCTATGGTAAGGGACTTCATGGGCATCACTCTGATCATAATGGGTGAGTCCTTGTACTTCCTGGGTGAACTGAGGACTAGGGGCCCCCTCTGGGTGGTGTGCCCACAGATGTGAATTCTCCACTCAGCACTCCGCATGGAGAGGAGGATCCTTTTGAAGTGGGGTGATGTCCCATGTAGGGCCGCGGAAGAAGGATGTGAGGCGAGATATTTTAACAGAGAGTAGGGGTGGGTAGTATTGCTGAGGCCCAGGGTGCAGGATAAGTTGGAGCGGGCTGCGCAGGACTAGTGATGGGCTGAGATTGTAGGTTTGGTGACAGCAGCGATCCAGATGCCAAGGATTTTGGCAGCATGGGCCTCAAAGTTGAGCAGGCCATTACCACCACTATGGTAAAGGGCCCAAAAACTTTAAATCCAGATGCACCGGCGGCGGGCGAAAACCAAAGCCACCCTTGCAGAAGGGCGTATAATGACTTGAAGAAAAAAGGGGAAGGAAAAGCTATGGCTTGGGCAAAAATTAAACTAAATTTTTAGAAAGGATCAAAAAGGGTTGGCTAGCATTACTCTGCCTGGGGAAGTCTGGCGGGCTTTGACGGTTTATGCATTCATAATTTGTCTAGGATAGGGTTTTTCCCAGTCTCCTTTGAGGCATACCCCCCCCTCCAGCCCCCCCCCAAATGGCGGACGGGGCCAACAGTGGGGGTTGGCAAAAAGAGGGGGCACAAGTGGGGCGGTGTGGGGTGGGCAGGGCCCCAAACAATCCCATGAGCAAGTTGATGAAGCAGGAAGAAAATGGGGCTCGGGGCCCAAAGGGGTTGATAATGACCTTTTAGTGATTGGCTGGACCCAATCGTCAGATATCTGATCATATCAGATATCAGCAATTATGGATCTGGTGTATCCTAAGTATATTCTGAACTTGGGGTTTTCTGCCTAGCAGTTTCATTTAAAAATATTTGACTTTTGATGACATGGGCTCAGGGCTTTTTTGGTTAGGTCAGACTTAGATTAAGTTTTGACTTAATGACTCAGGCACAGGCCTTTGTTGGATTAAAAAAAGTTCTTAATGTCAGTTGAGTTTTTTATCAAATTAATTACTAACTAAAAAATGAATCCCCCTTGGTATGTGCTAAAATTTTGTAAAGTAAAACAGTTCAGCTATTTTGAAGACATGTTTTTAAAACATCTCAAGGGGAAAATTTGGTGTTTACTCTGACCCGAAGGGGGGCATGATCCCAAGACAAAATTTTTTTAGACTTCAAAAAACTTTTTATGTGGTTAAATTTATTTTTAAAATGGGCCTCATGGGGAAGATGTGAACATTGAACCCTATAAATAACCTTTAAGTTAATTTTTAAAAAAAAGATTCAACTACTGGACTTTTTTTAAATTCAATTTTTAATTTTTTTGCGTTTAATACTTTCTTTTGTTTTTTGATTTTTTCTTGGGGTCAGTAGGATCGGGCGGCGTGCCATTGTCCCCAAATAAAACGTCAGGGTATACAAAATTTAATTCCCAAAATCATACTTAAATTTTAAAAATCCTGTCTTTGTCTCCACCAATAGACGCCCAAAAACCTTTCCCACGCTTGGAGAAAAACCAGCCCTCTGAAGCAGAACCCAAAATTAACAAGGGGCCCATGGCTGGGACTGCAGATGGTGACCGCGCTGAACAGGGGAGAAATAATAATTATTCAAAACCCATCCCCCAAGCCCAATGTGAATCCCAAATGACTTTTCCCAGATTAAGGGGAAAGGATGAATCAAAAAATCAATTACTGGCAAACAAAATTTTTGAGGACCAACGGGCGAAAATGAGAAAAATAAAAAACTCTTCTGACCCGTTTTAATCTACAGATCAATAATCTCAATGATGATGTTAATGTTATTAATGAGTCAAAAACCCAAACTCCATGGAGAATTGAACTAGTGCAAGAAAGGGAATAAAAAAAAGGGCCAAGTGATTTCCACCCTTTCAGCTACAGGCTACTAACCTGAATGGGGAAAATTTTAAAAATTAAAAAAATTTAAAAAAAAGAAATCTTTCAATTAGGAAAAAAAATCCCCATCAAGCAAATTTGGGGCTCTGGATGACGGGTGTTGTCAGTGTGCTACAACCCATTTGACTAGGGAAAATTTTTCCAAAAAATTTGAGGATGAAGCTTCCAAAAAAATAGCTACCCAAAAAGGACGCTGGGCCAACAAACAACTGCCTAGTAAAATGGTGCGGGCCAAAACCCCATCCCCCTTTTAAAATGGGAAAGATCCTCAACGCCCTGGTGCCTTTTGGGTCTAGTCAACCCGAAATAATCTGATAACCCGGAATGGGGGAAATGATAATTATAAAAGCAAAACCCGCCAGCCTTTGACAAGAACGGAAGTATTAACACATTTGTCAAACATTTTTAAATTGGGGCATGCATGGGGGCGACCACAACAAACGCCCTATGATCAAATGCTTAGATGGGGGGTATTGAGGTGATTATGCCCAATTTAAAAAAAATCCAACATATGCCGAAGTCAAAGAGGCTGTGCTTTTTAAATTTGGAGGGGCCAAACAGATGTTGACCAGAAAATCCAAATTTTAAAAATATCGGGTTTGAAAAATGGGCAAAATTAAGAATTTTAGATTGATTCTATCAAACTCAAAATTCTCTTAGGCGCGCGGGCCCTTTTTTGATTTTGACGCCAAAATTGCACTAGAGCATGCAGTAGAATCTTATCCCAATCAAAAAACATCATTTCCTGCTTTCATGCAAAACCTTGCGACATCTGAATTGGTTGACTTCTTGGGAGATGCTCAAAAAAAATTACCCTCCTGGTAGGTTTGGGTCAGGGAATTTTATTTGCTGGAAAACCCT